>JAPXFY010000022.1:59856247-59866247 GCA_030674185.1 Monoplex corrugatus
TAAAAAAAAAGCAAAAATAATCTCTTTACCACAGACAAGAGATTAAGATACTCTACACAATTACAGGCCTACATCACTATTATCTGTAGTGTTTAACTATTATCTGTAGTGTCTAACTATTATCTGTAGTGTTTATTATCTATCATCATCATCATCATCATTCTCCTGCCCGTGATGGGCGTAGAGGAGAGATGAGAGACACTCTTGAAGCCAGCCGTCGCCAACCGGTCCTGTCCTCCGCCTGTCGCACCAGCGTGGGGCCATCCAACCTGGTCCATTCTTTGATGTTGTCCATCCAGCATTTGGCTTGTCGTCCCCTTCGTCTGCCGCCTCCCAGTGTACCCTGGAGGACCGTTTTGGGCAGTGAGTTGTGGCGTGTGACATGCCCGAACCACGACAGCTTCCTGTTCTTGACTGTTGCCAGGAGGGGTTCTTGTGGGCCTGCGAGTGTTGTTATTTGGCTCCACACAAAGTCGTTTGTCTTCCGATCTTGCCAAGAGATCCCGAGCAAGCGCCTGAAGCATTTAGTTTCAAACGTCTGGATTCTCTTGGTGGTCTCTGCTGTCATGGTCCAGCTCTCGCATCCATACAGCAGGATGGGGAGCACCAGGGACTTGTACAGCTTCATCTTCGATGGAAAGCCGATCTCTCTGCTCTTCCAGATCTTGTTTAGCTTTACCATCGCTGCTGTTGCGATCGCTAGTCTGGTCTTGATTTCTGTTGTAGAGCGACCGTCTTTGGTGAGAGTGGCGCCAAGGTATTTGAAAGCGTCCACTTCTTCAAGCTGTTGCCCGTTCATGTAGATTTCAGCATGGGTGTTGGTTGTGCTGTTGACCAGGACTTTGCTTTTTTCTGTGCTCACTTCCATTCCGTGTGCACCTGCACTTTCTTCCAGTCTCATGGTCAGGTCTTGTAGTTCTTCGTTGCTGCCTCCCATCAGGTCGATGTCATCTGCGAACCTCAGGTTGTTGATGGTTCTTCCTCCGATGGAGACAGTGGAGTGGAAGTCATGGAGGGCTTCACGCATGATGTTCTCCAGGAAGAGATTGAACAGCACGGGAGAGAGTAGGCAGCCTTGACGGACTCCAACTGTGGTCTTGAAGTAGTCCCCTATCTGGTTGTTGAGGAGAACTGCGCTGCTGGCAGTGTTATACAGCGCCTGGATGGTTTGGACGAGACCTTCCTCAATGCCAAACTTTCTTAGCACCTGCCACAAACCCTTATGCCACACCCTGTCGAATGCTTTTTTAAAGTCTATGAAGTTGTGGAACTATTATCTAACTATTATCTGTAGTGTCTTACTATTATCTGTAGTGTCTAACTATTATCTGTAGTGTCTAACTATTATCTGTAGTGTCTAACTGTTATCTGTGGTGTCTATTATCTGTAGCGTCTAACTATTATCTGTAGTGTCTAACTATTATCTGTAGTGTCTAACTGTTATCTGTAGTGTCTAACTGTTATCTGTAGTGTCTAACTATTATCTGTAGTGTCTAACTATCATCTGTAGTGTCTATTATCTGTAGTGTCTAATTGTTATCTGTAGTGTCTAACTGTTATCTGTAGTGTCGAACTATTATCTGTAGTGTCTAACTATCATCTGTAGTGTCTAACTATTATCTGTAGTGTCTAACTATTATCTGTAGTGTCTAACTATTATCTGTAGTGTCTAACTATCATCTGTAGTGTCTAACTATTATCTGTAGTGTCTAACTATTATCTGTAGTGTCTAACTATTATCTGTAGTGTCTAACTATTATCTGTAGTGTCTAACTATCATCTGTAGTGTCTAACTATTATCTGTAGTGTCTAACTATTATCTGTAGTGTCTAACTATTATCTGTATTGTCTAACTATCATCTGTATTGTCTAACTATCATCTGTAGTGTCTAACTATTATCTGTAGTGTCTAACTATTATCTGTAGTGTCTAACTATTATCTGTAGTGTCTAACTATTATCTGTAGTGTCTAACTATTATCTGTAGTGTCTAACTATTATCTGTAGTGTCTAACTATTATCTGTAGTGTCTAACTATCATCTGTAGTGTCTAACTATTATCTGTAGTGTCTAACTATTATCTGTAGTGTCTAAGTATTATCTGTAGTGTCTAAGTATTATCTGTAGTGTTAACTATTATCTGTAGTGTCTAAGTATTATCTGTAGTGTCTAAGTATTATCTGTAGTGTCTAACTATTATCTGTAGTGTCTAACTATTATCTGTAGTGTCTAACTATTATCTGTAGTGTCTAACTATTATCTGTAGTGTCTAACTATCATCTGTAGTGTCTAACTATTATCTGTAGTGTCTAACTATTATCTGTAGTGTCTAACTATTATCTGTAGTGTCTAACTATCATCTGTAGTGTCTAACTATCATCTGTAGTGTCTAACTATTATCTGTAGTGTCTAACTATTATCTGTAGTGTCTATTATCTGTAATGTCTAACTCTTATGTGTAGTGTCTAACTATTATCTGGAGTGTCTAACTATTATCTGTAGTGTCTAACTATTATGTGTAGTGTCTATTATCTGTAATGTCTAACTATTATGTGTAGTGTCTAACTATTATCTGGAGTGTCTAACTATTATCTGTAGTGTCTATTATCTGTAGTGTCTATATCTGTAGTGTCTACTATTATCTGTAGTGTCTAACTATTACCTGTAGTGTCTAACTATTACCTGTAGTGTCTAACTACTATCTGTGGTGTCTAACTATTATCTGTAGTGTCTGACTATCATCTGTAGTGTCTAACTATTATCTGTAGTGTCTAACTATCATCTGTAGTGTCTAAGTATTATCTGTAGTGTCTAAGTATTATCTGTAGTGTCTAACTATTATCTGTAGTGTCTAACTGTTATCTGTAGTGTCTAACTATTATCTGTAGTGTCTAACTGTATCTGTAGTGTCTAACTATTATCTGTAGTGTCTAACTATTATCTGTAGTGTCTAACTATCATCTGTAGTGTCTAACTATCATCTGTAGTGTCTAACTATTATCTGTAGTGTCTAACTATTATCTGTAGTGTCTAACTATTATCTGTAGTGTCTAAGTATTATCTATAGTGTCTAACTATTATCTGTAGTGTCTAACTATTATCTGTAGTGTCTAACTATTATCTGTAGTGTCTAACTATTATCTGTAGTGTCTAACTATTATCTGTAGTGTCTAACTATCATCTGTAGTGTCTAACTATTATCTGTAGTGTCTAACTATTATCTGTGGTGTCTAACTATCATCTATAGTGTCTAACTATTATCTGTAGTGTCTAACTATTATCTGTAGTGTCTAACTATTATCTGTAGTGTCTAACTGTTATCTGTAGTATCTAACTCATATCAGTAGTGTCTAACTATTAATTGTAGTGTCTAACTATTATCTGTAGTGTCTAACTATTATCTGTAGTGTCTAACTATTATCTGTAGTGTCTAACTCATACGATAGGTAGTGACAAGGGAAGGAAAGGAGGAGGAGGAAGAGGAGCAGGAAGGAGAGGAAGAAGAAAGAAAAGAAAGAAAAAACGATGAAGAAGAAGAAGGAGAGAGAGAGAGCGAGAGAGAGAGAGAGGGGGGGAGAGACAGAGAAATAGACAGGCAGACACACACACACACAGATGAAGAGAGAGAAGAGAAGGAGAGAGAGAGAGAGAGAGAGAGAGAGAGAGAGAGAGACACACACACACACACACACACAGACATACAGACAGACACACAGACAGACACACAGAGACAGAGACAGAGACAGAGGCAGAGACATAGACAGAGACAGACATACAGACATACATACAGACAGACAGACAAACAGACAGACAGGCACACACACACAGACAGAGAGATGGAGAGAGAGAAGAGAGAGAGAGAGAGAGAGAAAGAGAGAGAGCGAGAAAGAGAGAGAGAGACATACACACAGACACCCAGAGGACAGAGGCAGAGACAGACACAGACAGACACAGACACACAGACAGACAGACAGACAGACAGACAGACAGACAGACAGACAGGCAGGCAGGCAGATCAATATGTGATCGAATCACTGTGATGGTACTCACCCCCAGTGCTGACTCTTTCATCAATGCAGGTTGGCCCTTCATCTCTACATTCCCTTACCTCCCTTGCATTTTATTTCCCTTACTTTTTGTAGGGACCACCAATTGCTCACTCGTTTTCCTTGAACCTCCTTGTTCGGAAACTACCTGAAATACAGAGACTGATTTTGTTAGACCTATGGGGGTTTGTTTCTGTCTGTATGTCTGTCTGTTACAGTGCTAGAGTCATTCAGCTTTTCAAACATAAATGATGGCAGTAATTCTATTTTGATTGATTGATTCATCGATTCACTGATTTGTTTATTTATCTTAACATGAAAAGGGGATTGACTGTGCTAAAATAGTTGTGCCTTTATGTCTGTTAGTCTTGTTTTCTACTAATCTCCTTGATGGACATGGGAAATAGAGACCGCTTCAGTTATACCTATGGCATATTTTTGTTTGGTTTGGTTGTGATTGTTGTTATTTTCTTTTTCTTTCTTTCTTTTTTTGTTTTGTTTGCATTGCTGTCCCAACTTTTGTGCTGCTCATCCCAGATCCCCCACACACCACCAGCCCCAAGTTCATTCAGTCAAAGTCTTATTGCCAGGAAGCCCACGGAAGCCAGAGACATCAATCTGCTATGGGGTCAGCTACTAGAGAAGACTCTACACTAACACTGGGTCACTGGTGGAGACTTAGTGAAGACATGACCTACTAAGCCAGCCTCCTGTTAATGATAGTAATTGCTTAGTCACAGAACCACAGCAAGTGAAAGACCTCCTCCTTACCCCATCCCCAATAAGGAGATCGCCACCACGCCTTTCTAGCGACAGCCCCAATTTAATCACTGCCAACAAAGACTCCAACTTGAATTCAGCTCAGGCATGGAAGCAATGGAGGAAAGCGACACTGAGGTCACCACGAGGTCAGGGCTTGAAAGGCCACAGAATCTGGAACAATTTTTCACAATGATTAATTTAATGATCAATGAACCCAAAACAAGAGTGACCACTCGCGTTCAAACAAACAGGATTGATGGTTTCACGATAATGGAAATGATGATCCTGATACTATGGCATTTCATCTAGGACTGAGATCGTGTGACAGGGCCGTAACCTATGCTTACTTTCATAATATATCCTGGCATAAACCAGGTCAGAGGGATACATACACCTGCAGTGTTGGTCCAGGAAATATAACCAACACTGGCATTGACACATCCATAAGTGGACAACAATTAACTGTGTGGTCCCAGGCCTTGACACATTCAGGTCTGGGCAGGAGCTGGTCAACCCCACAAATCCTACAATAATTTTTTGGCAAGGTGATAATTACAACCCACGATTTCTAAATCAGTGATAAACTGCATAATTATTTCCCATGAGGCTGGTGTGGTGACTGTTACTTTGTCTGTATGTCTGATCACCACGCTGCTTACTCCACATCCACCACACGCTGTTAGCCCTAAATCCATTTAATGAGGCTCATTGCTAGGAATTATGTATTTCCAAGTATGTTCATACTGGATGGACTTGCAGAGTGGATGAGGACAGAGAGGTGGGAGATGTACTTGCAGTGGCAAAGGATAGATTCGTATGGAGGACTTTGATTGCCGACGCCATGCGGCAGGGCAATGATGATGATGTATGTCTGTTTAGTTTTGTCCAGCTTTAGACTTAACCTCTTGGTTTCATCCAGCAAAATGATTGGTTCTGTTAATTCTATTTTTCAGTCATTTTCTCCTACTGGATGAAGCATCAGTGATGTTTTGTCTTTTTCTCCTAATTTTTGTATATGTTGTTTGATGTTGATTTTGTTGTCTTACGTTTACACGTGACAAAGTCCAGTTGACCGAAAAATTTCACCTGTCTTCCTGGTTGTATCAAATACGCGTTCTGATTCTATTTTCATGTTTCTTCTAATTCTACTTGCTGATTTTCATCGTAATTCGATGTGTTTCTCTTTCTATCTCGTTTTCTGTTCACCTCTTTGTTGTTGCAAACGCAGAGAGGAAAGACGAATTTATCATCTTGGTCTTACCATCTCCTTAAAGTGAGTGTCTCCAGAGATTTGCAGTCTCTTTGAACTCCGTTTACTCACAAAGGGTTTCCAAATCGTGGATGCCCAGTTGTGGCGGCCGCTGATCAGAGAGTATGGCTCATACTAACGCACACTGTCTGCAAACTTCAAAGCAATGAACCGGTTTGAACATCGGGTATTAACGTAGATCCCAGCTCGTAGACTTCGTTTGATTCTCTTCCTAATATTCCCGACAATTTCAGCCTTGGTCATTGCAGAGACAAGGGCATTGATCGTATGTCCCTTCTATCAGAACATGGGGGGAATTTAATAGGTTTCCTTCTAGTAAACTTTGTTTTCCTTTGTCGTAATGCTTTGAAGACTGTTCTGTTTCTGTTGCAATCGTGGTTTTGTTTCGTTTTAATGTTCGGTTTTATTTTTTCTTCTGTGGTTTTAAAGAAAAGAGTCGCACTGCTTCAGGTCAATGTGCGTGTGTGTGTGTGTATGTGTAGTGTATGTATGTTGTATGTGTGTGTGTGTGTGTGTGTGTGTATGTATGTGTGTGTGTGTGTGTGTGAGGAGAGAAAGAAAGAAAGAGAGAGAGAGAGAGAGAGAGAAGTGTGTGTGTGTAGATGTGGGCACTTACAGAGAGAGAGAGAGAAAAAATGTGTATGCATATGTACACGTGCACATGCTTGAGTGTACTTGTTGATGTGTGTGATTGCGTGTTTGCGTGCATGTCTGAGTGTGCAAATTTCTGTACTTATCTGCATGGTTGCGTTTCTCACCTCTAACTCTTGATGCCAACACTTTTTTGCGTGAAATGTTTGAATAAGAATTTTGCAGGTATTTACACACACACACACACACACACACACACACACACACACACACACACACACACAACACACACACACACAACACACACACACACACACACACACACTACACACACACAACAACACACACATACACACACACACACACATCACACCCCACTCACACGCACACACACAGAACACACACAAACACTCCACAAACACACACACACACACACACACAAACACACAGAACCATACACACACACACACACACACAACACATATGCGCATGCATGTCTTCATATTCATAATCATTTCTTTTACAACAGTGGATTGATCATGTGAAACTCAGGCTGCTTCCCCTTGAAAACACGTCGCCACGGTGCAGCGCCACCCAATTTTTTATTTTACCAAGACTTAAGGAAGGCAAGAAACCTCATTGACCTTCAAGGGGAGGGGTCTGGGAAATGAACCTATCTCTCCAATGTTTTGTTCTAGGGCAGCCGAGGGGAAAGCTCTTCACGATGTTCAACTGCCGTGGAATCTTTATCGTGAGCGGCCAGATGGCACACAGATCCGACTCGTTTTTCGTCCCTTTCCGGAGGACTAGATGTTCAGTTTGATTTTCCTGTCAAACTGAGAAGAAAAGTCGAGACTCAACGGGAAACGAACCTTGAGCTTAGTTACTGGCAGGTGAAAGTCTAAATGATTCTGCACGCACTCTTAAACGCACATAAACGTGCGTGCACGCACACACACAGATACACATACACATACACACACACACGCACACACACACGAACACACACACACAGACACACACACACAGACACACACACACAGACACACACACACACACACACACACACACACCACACACACACACACACACACACACACACTCACAAATACACACACGTACACACTTTTACACATTTAATCCTTTTTATTGAAGTCATTAATTAGAAATGTTTTTTATTAGAATGGCTTGACTATCCTGTTTTTTTTTCTTTTACCAACACTGGAGACGTTTGTATCTCTCAGGTCTGATTGATGCCAAAATATGATATTACAAATCGAGGTCAAGCATAATTATCATGAATCAAAGCATATCATGAATCAGAATCAACAATGGAACGATAGGCATCACCATTGCCATCCCCATCATATGTAATACCACCATTCTGTGACAATGTGTCCCAGCTTTTGTGACCCTTCATGTCGTGCTCAATGGTGACCTCAATTTCTGTGGGATTTGATGGATGTGGGAGACATGACACGGGCAATGAGGAGGGCAGTGACACAAGTGGTAGAAAAGGACAAGGCAAAACAAAATCTAAGGCAAATCAATGTCTTCAGTATGTGTTCCCTGCAACTTAGCATTCTGTGTTAATTTGTGCGTGTGCCTCTGTGTGTGTGTGTGTGTGTGTGTGTGTGTGTGTGTGTATGTGTGTGTGTGTATGTGTGTGAGTGCGAGTGTGTGTTTGTGTGCGTGTGTGTGTGTGTTTGTTTGTTTGTTTGTACGTGTGTCTAAGTGTGTGTGTATGCTTGTTTGTACGTGTGTGTATGTAAATGCGTGTGTGTGTGTTTGTGTACGTGCGTGAGAGCGTGTGTGTGTGCGTGCGTGCGTGCGCGCGCGCGCGCGCGCGCGCGTGTGTGTGTGTGTATGTGAAATACCTCTCTGTCTCTGTTTCTCTGTCTATTTCTCTGTTTCTCTCTCTCTCTGTCTCTCTCCCTGTGTCTCTTTCTGTCTCTCTGTCTCTGTCTTGTCTGTCTGTCTGTCTGTCTGTCCTCTCTCTCTCTCTCTCTCTCTCTCTCTCTCTCTCTCTCTCTCTCTCTCTTCAGAAGCTGAACTACAGTTTATTCTCAGTTGTCAAGCACTTGATCACATTAGACAAACGGTTATTAAGCCTAAGTGCTACAGACAGCCTTGCTTATTTAAAATTAGGTTATTGATTTCATCCACAAACCCTGAAGTTGTGCGTAATTTCTCATTATTTTTGTACAAAGCTCTGAAATTTTAGAGATATAAACTGTTTCATAATATTGGTCACTATTTTGTCACTTTCAGAACTTTGTATATTAATGGTTCGCAATGTGTTGGCTTACAATCATTCAAAATGATTTCTTGTAGTCACCTAGAAAATATCATATTGTTAGTAATAAGAAGGAAGCAGGGACAGAGAAAGAGAGAGAGACAGAGACAGACAGAGAGGCATTTCACACACACACACACACACACACACACATACACACACACACACACACACACACACACACACACACACACACACACACACACACACACACACACACACACACACAGATTTGAGAAGTTCTATACAACATGGGAGATAATTCTCAAGTTATATCCTTTGATATATCATATTGTTGTTTGTTCACACAGCGCTTCATGAAGGGCCATGACCTATGACATGAACAAAATATCCTATCTAATTCAGTCTCTCTCCAATGTGTCTGTCTGTCTGTCTCTGTCTCTGTCTGTCTGTCTCTGTTTGTCTGTCTCACATTGTCTTGCCTTGTTTTGCCCTGCTTTGTTTTGCTTGCCTTGTCTTACCTTGTTTTGTCTCACCTTGTTTTGCATTGTCTTGTGTTGATTTGTTTTGCCTGCTTTGTCTTGTCTTGCCTTGTTTTGTCATGCCTTGTTTTGTCATGCCTTGTCTTGACTTACCTTGTTTTGTCATGCCTTGTTTTGTCATGTCTTGTTTTGTCATACCTGTTTTGTCATGTCTTGTTTTGTCTTGCCTTGTTTTGTCATGCCTTGTTTTGTCATGCCTTGTCTTGACTTACCTTGTTTTGTCATTCCTTGTTTTGTCATGTCTTGTTTTGTCATACCTGTTTTGTCATGTCTTGTTTTGTCTTGCCTTGTTTTGTCATGCCTTGTTTTGTCATGCCTTGTCTTGACTTACCTTGTTTTGTCATGCCTTATTTTGTCATGTCTTGTTTTGTCATGTCTTGTTTTGTCATGTCTTGTTTTGTCATGCCTTGTTTTGTCATGCCTTGTTTTGTCATGCCTTGTTTTGTTATGTCTTGTTTTGTCATGTCTTGTCTTGTCATGTTTTGTCATGTCTTGCCTTGTCATGCCTTGTTTTGTTATGCCTTGTCCTATCT
>JAPXFY010000022.1:59873747-59876247 GCA_030674185.1 Monoplex corrugatus
TCCACCCGGTACTCTCTTTCCCTCCAGCTTTCCCACTGTGACCAGGTGTTCCAATTCCCCTCTCCTCAAAAACTGGTATAAATGTTGCCTGTCTTTTGCTAATCTTCCTTATGAATGATCTACTTGTGTCTGCCTCCATCAAGACTGTCTCGTTCGTTTTCTTTGCAGTCCATGGAACTCTCAACATCCTTTTTAGAAACCACATCTCGGCTGCCTCAATCTTGTTCTGGCTTTGCTTGTCGACTGTCCACGCCTAACAACCGTACAACAGTATCGGTTCTATATAACATTCAAGAACTCTCTTCCTGATGTTAATTGATAGGCATTTGTTAATAAGAATGCTTTTCACCTTCTTGAATGTTGTTTTGGCTTGGCCGATTCTGCTGGCTTTTTCTGATGTGCATCTGCCGTCTGGTGAAATGATCGTTCCCAGGTATTTAATACCACAGCAGTTGGACATCTTCAAGAGCAGGGCTTTCGTTCGGCTGACCTAGTATAAAACATTGGAGAGATGGGTTCATTTCCCAGATCCCTCCCCTTGAAGACCACGTAGCCTTCTTGCTTTCCTTAAGTCTTGGTAAAAAAATTGGGTGGCGCTGCATTGCGGCGACGAGCTCTCAAAGGGGAGAGCAGCTCGAGTTTCACATGATATATCCACTGTGATAAAAGAAATTAATATACAAGTAAATATGAATATGAATATGAAGACATGCATGCACGTGCGTGTGTGTAATGTGTATATGTACGTGTTTGTGTGCGCGTGGTGTATTTATGCGTGTGTGTGTGTATTAATGTATGTGTGTGTGTTTGTATTTATGCGTGTGTGTATTGTGTGTGTGTGTGTGTGTGTGTGTGTGTGAATACCTGGAAAATCCTTACTCAAGCATTTCATGTATAAAAACGGAGGTATCAGGAGGAAGGAGCTGAGACAAAGGTACAGAAATATGCACACTCGTACATGCACGCAAGCACGCAAATACACACATCAACACATATGCACTCAAGTATGTGCACGTGTACATACGCGCGCACACACACATACACGCACAGCCCCCCCCCCCCCAACACACATTTTTCTCTCTCTGTAACTGCCCACATCTACAAACACACACCACACTCTCTCTCTCTGTCTCTCTCTCTTCTCTCTTTCTCTCTCACAACACACACACACACACAACACACACACACACACACACACACACACACACACACACACACACACACACACACACACACACACACACACTAACCTGAAGCAGTGCACCTCTTTTCTTTAAAACCACAGAAGAGAAAATAAAACTGAACATTAAAACGAAACAAAACCACGATTTGCAACAGAAACAGAACAGTCTTCAAAGCATTACGACAAAGGAAAACAAAGTTTACAAGAAGGAAACCTATTAAATTCCCCATGTTCTGATAGAAGGGACACACGATCAATGCCCTTGTCTCTGCAATGACCAAGGCTGAAATTGTCGGGAATATTAGGAAGAGAATCAAACGAAGTCTACGAGCTGGGATCTACGTTAATACCCGATGTTCAAACCGGTTCATTGCTTTGAAGTTTGCAGACAGTGTACGTTAGTATGAGCCATACTCTCTGATCAGCGGCCGCCACAACTGGGCATCCGCGATTTGGAAACTCTTTGTAAGTAAACGGAGTTCAAAGAGACTGCAAATCTCTTGAGACACTCACTTTAAGGAGATGGTTAGACCAAGATGATAAATTCGTCTTTCCTCTCTGAGTTTGCAACAACAAAAAGGCGAACAGAAAACGACATAGAAATAGAAATACATCGAATTAAGATGAAAAACAGCAAGCAGAATTGGAAAAAAACATGAAAATAGAGCCAGAACGCGTATTTGATACAACCAGGCAAGACAGACGCAAATATTTGGCCAACTGGACTTTGTCAAGTGTAAATGTAAGACCACACACACGCACACACAAAACAAAACAAAACAAAACAAAACAAACACAACAAAACCAAACAAACTGAAACAAACCAAACCAACAAAACAAACAAAACAAACAAAATCAAAACAAAACAAAACAACAACAAAACAAACAAAACAAAACAAAAACAAAACAATACAAAAAACAAAAACAAAACAACCCACAAAACGAACAAACAAAAAACCATCAAACGATAAATACAAAAATCAGGAGAAACAGAACAAAACATCCCAGCTGCTTCATCCAGTAGGACAAAATGACTGAAAAGTACAATTAACAGAATCAAAGATGAAACCAAGAGGGTTTAGACTAAACTGGTCAAAAGTAAACAGACATACAGGCAAACTAACGGTCACCAAACCGGCCATCCTGAGGAAATAATTATGCATTTTATCACTGATTTGGAGGTTGTGGGTTCGAATTATTATAATTCCTAAAAATTATTGTTTGATGTTTGGGGCTGACCAGCTCCTGCCCAGAACTGATCGTGTCAGGGGCTCATTGGGAAGCCTGGGACCACACAGTTAATTGTTGTCCACTCTG
>JAPXFY010000022.1:59881247-59883747 GCA_030674185.1 Monoplex corrugatus
TGGCTCATGGCCAAGAGGCCTATCTTGTGAGTAAATGGCTTAACCTTTTGACTCCCACACCCTGTCCACCAGTATCCTGCATTTTTAACCACGCTAACGAAGCAATCATTTTAACCCTTTGCCTCCCTCACCTTCTCCACCAACTTCCTGCAGGAAGATAGAGTGAGGGGGGGGGTCAAAGGGTTAACTTTTTGCAGCCGGTGGATATGGTGTAGGAGTTAAAGGGTTAAAGACAACCTGTATCTGGCTGATAACTCCGTCATAGGACATACATAGTATTTTCTACGCGTGAGTACATAGTATTTTGTAAGTGTGACTACATAGTATTTTGTAAGTGTGACTACATAGTATTTTGTAAGTGTGACTACATAGTATTTTGTACGTGTGACTACATAGTATTTTCTGTGTGTGACTACATAGCATTTTCTGAGGGTGACTACAAGGTATTTTCTGAGTGTGACCTTGTGACCTTACAAAGTGCCACCTTGACCCATCTCTATAGAAACCATGGCCTGTCAGTCCTGGACTGCCTGTTTGTCCAGGCAAAGGCTGACTTCGTTAGCGGCTAACCTCCAGATTTTATTGTCATCCACCACCGTCACATGCGACCCGCTTCACCGGGGATGGTCGCTTCAATATCAAGTTAGAGGTAAGTCTTTGCCAGACTGACAAAACAAGACTGGTATGTATCCAGAGACACAGTCCTTGGAGACTGAAAAAGGCATTCAGCAATCACTGTAGTCCTGACATTGATCGGATCTGGAGTTCGGTCAGAATGGATTCGTCGCACTCAAATAATTCCATATGCGCTCCGTCTAAATCAGCCAGCATTTATGTGGCAGACTCCTTGAGCCTGTGCAACACGTTATGCGCTGGCAAAGTCTTGAACTGAGGGTGGGGTGAGGAGAGGATAGGATTAATGGAACACTGGTGCCATCAACATGATTAAAACATTAAGATAGGTGGCAAGCAAGCTTTCTTTCTTTCTTTTTTCTTTCTCTTCTTTCTTTCTTTTTTTTTTTTTTTGTCGCGGGAATAGGATGGAACCCAAAACATGAGATCTGAATTCCATGGCATCATGAACACAGCCAGCCAGTCCAACGAAGACTGTGGTCCTCCAGAGTGTTGAACCCAAGACCTGTGCGTTATGGGCATGACGTTCCGACCAACGGAACAAACAGTGACAAGCAGTTGGCCCGTTAATGAACACAACACGATGTGAACAGAACTAACAGTGACACGCAGTTGGCCCGTTAATGAACACAACACGATGTGAACAGAACTAACAGTGACAAGCAGTTGGCCCGTTAATGAACACAACACGATGTGAACAGAACTAACAGTGACAAGCAGTTGGCCCGTTAATGAACACAACACGATGTGAACAGAACTAACAGTGACAAGCAGTTGGCCCATTAATGAACACAACACGATGTGAACAGAACTAACAGTGACAAGCTGTTGGCCCGTTAATGAACACAACACGATGTGAACAGAACTAACAGTGACAAGCAGTTGGCCCGTTAATGAACACAACACGATGTGAACAGAACTAACAGTAACAATCAGTTGGCCCGTTAATGAACAGAACACGATGTGAACAGAACTAACAGTGACAAGCAGTTGGCCCGTTAATGAACACAACACGATGTGAACAGAACTAACAGTAACAAGCAGTTGGCCCGTTAATGAACAGAACACGATGTGAACAGAACTAACAGTGACAAGCAGTTGGCCCGTTAATGAACAGAACACGATGTGAACAGAACTAACAGTAACAAGCAGTTGGCCCGTTAATGAACAGAACACGATGTGAACAGAACTAACAGTGACAAGCAGTTGGCCCGTTAATGAACAGAACACGATGTGAACAGAACTAACAGTAACAAGCAGTTGGCCCGTTAATGAACACAACACGATGTGAACAGAACAAACAGTGACAAGCAATTGGCCCGTTAATGAACAGAACACAATGTGAACAGAACACAGAAACACCTGTGTGGATTTAGCCAGCTCTGAGTGTTGCAATCTATATATCTATACACGGTCTGTAGCTTTCGCCTCACATGCAAACGCTTAATGGAAACAGCAGCAACAGCACTGCATGGGGTTCAGTGAACGCCTGACGGGAATACATTTCTATTCCATTAATTACGTCAATGGCAGCTTCCTGCTGTGTTGACATTTTACAGACACAAGGTTTTTTTTGTTTGTTTGTTGTTGTTTTTTTGGGGGGGAGAAGTTTGTTCCGAGTTTGTTCAAGAGTAAGTGATTCATCCCACTTGGGCAATTCCATATGCGCTCCACCCAATCCACAGGCAATCATTTACAAACTCTTTGAGCTGAGGTCTTGAAATAGATGAAGAGGGTGGAACATCATCATCATCATCAGGTGCCATGCCGCATGGCGTTGGCGGTCATGGACTTCCATCTGTCTCTATCTCTTGTTGCCTCAAGCATCTCTTCCACTCTCCCTGTCTTCAGCCACTCTGCAAGTCTG
>JAPXFY010000022.1:59893747-59898747 GCA_030674185.1 Monoplex corrugatus
TCCTTCCCTGTCATAACCCCAGTCTTCTTCCTTGTCTGTCGGAGGGGAATCACATTGCAATATATAATTGTATAAAATATGCTCTCTATAATTTTCCATTGTTTTTATTCTTTCTCCCCATTTATAGCCGTGTGTGTGTGTGTGTGTGTGTGTGTGTGTGTGTGTGTGTGTGTGTGTGTGTGTGTGTGTGTGTGTGTATGTGTGTGCGTGGGTGCGTGTGTGTGCGTGCGTGCGTGCGTGTGTGTGCGTGCGTGCGTGTGTGTGTGTTTCAGCGCTTAGATTTGATTTTATCAAGATTTTGCGCTATATAAATATTGTAATTATTATTATTGTTATTATAACCCCTGTGGTCTTCCTTCCCTGTCTTAAGCCCTGTGTTCTTCCTTCCCTGTCTTAAGCCCTGTGTTCTTCCTTTCCTGTCTTAAGCCCTGTGTTCTTCCTTCCCTGTCTTAAGCCCTGTGTTCTTCCTTCCCTGTCTTAAGCCCTGTGTTCTTCCTTCCCTGTCTTAAGCCCTGTGGTCTTCCTTCCCTGTTTTAAGCCCTGTGTTCTTCCTTCCCTCTCTTAAGCCCTGTGTTCTTCCTTCCCTGTCTTAACCCCTGCGTTCTTCCTTCCCTGTCTTAATCCCTGTGTTCTTCCTTCATTGTCTTAAGCCCTGCGTTCTTCCTTCATTGTCTTAAGCCCTGTGTCTCCCTTCCCTGTCTTAATCCCTGTGTTCTTCTTTCCCTGTCTAAATCCCTGTGTTCTTCCTTCATTGTCTTAAGCCCTGCGTTCTTCCTTCCATGTCTTAACCACTGTGTTCTTCCTTTCCTGTCTTAACCCCTGCGTTCTTCCTTCCCTGTCTTAATCCCTGTGTTCTTCCTTCATTGTCTTAAGCCCTGCGTTCTTCCTTCATTGTCTTAAGCCCTGTGTCTCCCTTCCCTGTCTTAATCCCTGTGTTCTTCTTTCCCTGTCTAAATCCCTGTGTTCTTCCTTCATTGTCTTAAGCCCTGCGTTCTTCCTTCCATGTCTTAACCACTGTGTTCTTCCTTTCCTGTCTTAACCCCTGTGTTCTTCCTTCCATGTCTTAACCCCTGTGCTCTTCCTTCCCTGTCTTGACCCCTGTGTTCTTCCTTCCCTGTCTTAAGCCCTGTGTTCTTCCTTCCCTGTCTTAACCACTGTGTTCTTCCTTCCCTGTCTTAAGCCCTGTGTTCTTCCTTCCCTGTCTTAAGCCCTGTGTTCTTCTTTCCTTGTCTTAAAGCCCTGTTTTCTTCCTTCCTTGTCTTAAGCCCTGTGTTCTTTTTTCCCTGTCTTAAGCCCTGTGTTCTTCCTTCCCTGTCTTAAGCCCTGTGTTCTTCCTTCCCTGTCTTAACCACTGTGTTCTTCCTTCCTTGTCTTAAGCCCTGTGTTCTTCCTTCCCTGTCTTAAGCCCTGTGTTCTTCCTTCCCTGTCTTAACCACTGTGTTCTTCCTTCCTTGTCTTAAGCCCTGTGTTCTTCCTTCCCTGTCTTTAAGCCCTGTGTTCTTCCTTCCCTGTCTTAACCACTGTGTTCTTCCTTCCTTGTCTTAAGCCCTCTGTTCTTCCTTCCCTGTCTTAACCACTGTGTTCTTCCTTCCCTGTTTTAACCCCTGTGTTCTTCCTTCCATGTCTTAACTACTGTGTTCTTCCTTCCATGTCTTAACCACTGTGTTCTTCCTTTCCTGTCTTAAGCCCTGTGTTCTTCCCTCCCTGTCTTAAGCCCTGTGTTCTTCCTTCCCTGTCTTAAGCCCTGTGTTCTTCCTTCCTTGTCTTAAGCCCTGTGTTCTTCCTTTCTTGTCTTAAGCCCTGCGTTCTTCCTTCCCGGTCTTAAACCCTGTGTTCTTTCTTCCCTGTCTTAAACCCTGTGTTCTTCCTTCCATGTCTTAACCCCTGCGTTCTTCCCTCCCTGTCTTAAGCCCTGTGTTCTTCCTTCCCTGTCTTTAAGCCCTCTGTTCTTCCTTCCCTGTCTTAACCCCTGTGTTCTTCCTTCCCTGTCTTAACCCCTGTGTTCTTCCTTCCCTGTCTTAAGCCCTGCGTTCTTCGTTCCCTGTCTTAAGCCCTGTGTTCTTCCTTCCTGTCTTAACCCCTGTGTTCTTCCTTCCCTGTCTTAAGCCCTAAGTTCTTCCTTCCTTGTCTTAAGCCCTGTGATCTTCCTTGCCTGTCTTAACCCCTGTTTTCTTCCTTCTCTGTCTTAACCACTGTGTTGTTCCCTGTCTTAACACCTGTGTTCTTCCTTCAGTGTCTTAACCCCTGTGTTCTTCCTTCCCTGTCTTAACCCTTTGTCTCCTGGCCCTAACCCCTCATACTGACGCTTACTCTGTACACATACCATTGGTGCACTGCTGGCTTCATCCCGCACCAGGCAAGTCCATTTCAGAGCCATCAATCGACAGACGTGATAGTCTGGTGGGGGAAAGACGTCAGACCTCAAGTTGGAAGGTCTAGGTTCCTTCCTGTCTGGGTTCGTCCCAACTGGTGAGCGAAGGATGGAGATTATTCCCACCGGTTAATGTCTGAGCCCCTTTCGTTAACGTTGTGTATGTGTACGCAGAACATGGAATATGCAAGTTAAAGATCCCGTAGGGACCGGGAAAACCAAAATAGTTTTTTTTTTTGTTTTTGTTTTTTTGTCAGGGCAGAACTGGTCGGATCTGTTTTGGATAGCAAAAAGAGTAGATAGAACTTCGCTAAGTGTTGAGACAAAATCCAAACAGCTAATAGAGCTTTGAGACATAATCCAACAAGCTAACAGAGATCTGAGACATAATCCAAACAGTCAATGTACAGCTCTGTGGCATAATCCAAACAACTGATGAAGCTCTGTGGCATAATCCAAACAGCTAACATGACCATGTTACATAAGCTGATGGAGCTCTGTGACATATCCAAACAGCTAATAAAGTTCTATGACATAATCAAAACAGCTGATAGAGCTCTGAGATATAATCCAAACAACTAATAGAACTATGTTACATAATCTTAACAGCTGATGGAGTTCTGGGACATAATCCAAACAGCTGATGGAGTTCTGGGACATAATCCAAACACAAGCCTGATAAAAAGCTCTGAGTGGCATAATCCAAACAGCTGATGGAGCTCTGAACATAATCCAAACAGCTGATGGAGCTCTGTGGACATAATTCAAACAGCTGATGGAGCTCTGGGACATAATCCAAACAACTGATGGAGCTCTGGGCATAATCCAAACAGCTGATGGAGCTTGGGACATAATCCAAACAGCTGATGGAGCTCTGGGACATAATCCAAACAGTGATGGAGCTCTGGACATAATCCAAACAGCTGAGGAGCTCTGGACATAATCCAAAAGCTGATGAGCTCTGAAACATAATCCAAACAGCTGATGGAGCTCTGAAAACATAATCCAAACAGCCATGGAGCTCTGGACATAATCCAAACAGCTAATGGAGCTCTGAAACATAATCCAAACAGCTGATGGAGCTCTGAAACATAATCCAAACAAGCTGATGGAGCTCTGAAAACATAATCCAAACAGCATGGAGCTCTGGACATAATCAAACAGCTGAATGGAGCTCTGGACATAATCCAAACAGCTGATGGAGCTATGGACATAATCCAAACGTGAGTTGGAATAATCCAACAGCTGAGGACATGGACTAATCAAACACTGATGAGCTCTGGGACATAATCCAAACAGGTAATAGAGTCTGGACATAATCCCAAAAAAGCTAAAAGCTCTGAGACATAATCCAACACAAGCTGATAGAGCTCTGAAACATAATCCAAACAAGCAAGGAGCTTAACCATAATCCAAACAAGCGAATGGAGCTCTAAACATAATCCAAACAGCATGATGAGCTTATGAACATAATCCAAAAAGCATGGATTAAAACATAATCCAACAGCCAATGAGCTCTAAACATAATCCAGACAAGCCAATGGACGCTCTAAAACTCATCCAACAAGCTAATGTAGCTCTGAAACATATCAAACGCTAACGAGACGTGAAAGATATCCATCCAGTTATGCTACTATGTACATTGATGAGAACTAATCCAAACAGTTAATTAACACTGTAAATGTGTGATCCAAACTAGCTCTAACCAAAGTATGTAGAACATAGGGGCGCTCCTAATTTAACTATGTACATATGTTAGCTAAAATGTGATGTACATATGTACGTCTCTCCTAAAGTTTATGTAGCTACTGTACATATGTGTGACGCGCTCCTAAAGTTTATGTAGCTACTGTACATATGTGTGGACGCTCCTCCAAAGTTTATGTAGCTACTGTACATAGTGTGGACTCCTAGTTATGTACTACTGTAAATGTGGACGTCTCTCTCCTAAAGTTTATGTAGCTATTGTACATATGTGTGGACGTCCTCTCTCCTAAAGTTTATGTAGCTACTGTACATATGTGTGGACGTCCTCTCTCCTAAAGTTTATGTAGCTACTGTACATATGTGTGACGTCCTCTCTCCTAAAGTTTATGTATCTATTGTACATATGTGTGGACGTCCTCTCTCCTAAAGTTTATGTAGCTACTGTACATGTGTGTGACGTCCTCTCTCCTAAAGTTTATGTATCTATTGTACATATGTGTGGACGTCCTCTCTCCTAAAGTTTATGTAGCTACTGTACATATGTGGGGACGTCCTCTCTCCTAAAGTTTATGTAGCTACTGTACATATGTGTGGACGTCCTCTCTCCTAAAGTTTATGTAGCTACTGTACATATGTGTGGACATCCTCTTTCCTAAAGTTTATGTAGCTATTGTACATATGTGTGGACATCCTCTCTCCTAAAGTTTATGTAGCTACTGTACATATGTGTGACGTCCTCTCTCCTAACGTTTATGTAGCTACTGTACATATGTGTGGACCCTTCTCAAAAGTTTATGTAGCTACTGTACATATGTGTGAACGTCCTCTCTCCTAAAGTTTATGTAGCTACTGTACATATGTGTGGACGTTCTCTGTCCTAAAGTTTATGTAGCTACTGTACATATGTGAACGTCCTCTCTCC
>JAPXFY010000022.1:59901247-59906247 GCA_030674185.1 Monoplex corrugatus
AGTGTGTGTGTGTGTGTGCGTGTGTGAACAGTCTCTTCTCTCTCTCTCTCTTTCTCTCTCTTTCTCCCTCTCTCTCTGTCTGTCTGTCTGTCTGTCACTCACTCTCTCTCTTCTCTCTTTCTCTCTCTCTCTTGTGTGTGTGTGGAGGGGGGGTGGCGCCCACGTGCGCACGTGTGTGTGTATTTCTATATATTTTTTTCCTCCCATACAAGTGACGTTAGTTCACAAATTCTTCCTAATTTTGCAGCACGCAAATCTTCTTCATCTAAAGGCAGTACAGAGAGCATCCAGGTAGTTAGCTGATTTGTTGTATCTGTCCTATATCTACTGAATTTCCTTCTGTTTTGTCTTTCGCGTTCACTTAACCCTTTGTCTCCCGCACTCTGCCCATCGGTATCCTGCATTGTCAACCATGCAAACAAAGTAAAAAGACTTAACCCTTTGACTCTGCATTCTGCCCACTGGTATCCTGCATTGTCAGCCATACAAACAAAGTAAAAAACTTAACCCTTTGACTCTTGCTCTCTGCCCACCGGTATCCTGCATTGTCAACAACGCTAGCAAATAAAACACTTAACCCTTTGACTCCTGCACTCTGCCCACCGGTATCCTGATTGTCAACCATGCAAACAAAATAAAAACTTAACCTTTGACTCCTGCACTCTGTCCACCAGTATCCTGCATTGTCAGCCATGTTAGCAAAGTATAAAATTTAACCCTTTGACTCCCTCACCCTATCTACCAGCTTCCTGCAGCTGATAGGTATGGTGCGGGAGTCATAGGGATAACAAAGACTAGATGGTGGAAATCTGATTTTGTCTTGTTTCACTAATTAGATACACGTTCTAATTTCATTTCCGTGTGTTTCCAGTGTCTAGATATTGGGCCATGAGTATTTTGTTTGTTTGTAGTTTGTAGATTGTTCAAGAGGGATTCACTGCACTCGGAAAACTCCATATGCGCTCCACCCAAATCTGCCAGCAATTATCTTCCAATGCCTGCGTAAAACCCTATGCACTGGCAAAATCTTGAAACGGGGAAAGGGGGAAGAGGGACCTATGAAACACTAAGCTGACACCACAAGAATGATGGAAACATCAAGATGGGCAACAAAACAGGCCAGTTTTTAATGTTGCGGGCTGGGATTGAACTCATGATATTAGATCTTGAGTTCATAGCTCTACCAACAAGCCCACGTAATCATGTGGCCCACACGGGGGTCGAACCCACGACCTCTGCGTTAGCACAGTATTTTTTTTTATTTTATTTTTTCTATTTCTATATTTTTTAAGGATCATTGCACTCAGGGAGGTTACCTTTGTGCTCACCTTTTTTCTTTCCTTTTTTTTATCGTCCCATTTTCTGCACCACTTTAATGGCCACAGAAGCTGAAACAGTTTTTATTATGCGATGATGATGTTGTCGATGAGGATGATAATCATGATGCTATGGAGTTCCATCTAGGATTGAAACTGCGTGACAGGGTTGTACTCTACGATTACTATCATAATATATCCTGGCGTCATACCAGGCCCGAGAGATAAAGACACCTGCGATGCTGGTCAGAAAATTTGAGCAACAGCCTCAATGACGCATCCGCGAAGTGGATGAGACTCGACTGTGTGGTTCCAGTCTTCCCAATGAGCCCATAGCACGCCCAACTCTTGGTAGGAGCCGGTTATAGCCGAAAAATCCCACGATGATTTTTTTAAGGTACTGATGTGGATTCGAACCCACAACCTTCCAGTCGGTGGTCCGTTGCGTTAACCACTACACCACGGCGACTGGTTTCAGCACGGTATTTAGACTTCATATGTAAAGGGTCCATTCTCCTCCACCGTCCCCCAAACACATTTCAAAGCGAGACAACAGTAGATACAACAAATGTCCATTTTTCGCTTAGACTTGAATATACTACAGCAACACAACAAGACAAATTATTTGATTTTTTCTCCCTATTTTGTGCAGAGAGAAGGGGGAGGGAGAGGTTGCTGGGCTCGATTCCGAAGGGCTTATTAATTACTGTCGGATATAGACGTAGAAAAGTGGTAACACTTTTTATTCTCCGAAATACAGAACACTTCATTACTGAACAGCATTTTGTTGCAACGACCAGAAGAAGATGGAGAATCAGTTAGCATTGTGTGAGTTTCCAACGATTAATAAATGAAGTCGCAAAACAACGAAAAAGTTAAATTGAAATTTAACAAAGAGAGAAATAAAACATAGTCAAGACAAGCCAGCTTTTCATTTCCTTTTTCAATAACAGCAGTTGCACAAAAGTTCTTGCATATGTCCACACATATGTACATAGTAGTGGTTAGCGCAACGGACCACCGACTGGAAGGTTGTGGGTTCGAATCCCCATCAGTTCATTCAAAAATCATTGTGGGATTTTCGGCTCTAATAGGCTCCTACCCAGAGTTGGGCGTGCTATGGGCTCATTGGGAAAACTGGGACCACACAACTGAGTCTCATCCACTTCACGGATGCGTCATTGAGGATGTTGCTCAAATCTTCTGACCGACACCGCAGGTGTCTGTATCTCTCGGGCCTGTTTGACCCAGGATATATTATGATAGTAAGCGTAGAGTACAGCACTGTCACGCAGTCTCAATCCTAGATGGAACTCCGTAGCATAATGATTATCATCCTCATTGACATCATGATCATCGCATTGTCAAAAACTGTTTGGCTTCTGTGGCCATTAAAGTGCCGTAGAAAATTAGGACTAAAAAAAGGTGAGCACAAAGGTAATCTCCCTTAGTGCAATGACCCCCCCAAAAAAAACAAAAAACAAACAAAACAACAACAACAAAAAACAAAACAAACAAAATACAGCAACAACAAAAAACAACAACAATAACAAACAAACAAACCAACAACAACGACAACAACAACAGCAACAACAACAACAAACGATAACAAAACAACAAAAAACAATCAAACAAACAAAAAAACCTCCTCTTCCACCTCCCCCAAACATATTTGAAAATGAGACAATAGTAGATAAACTGCCCCTTTTCGTTCACAGCAGTCAAGATTGCCCATATGCTGACTTGAATAGTGTACAGCAATACAACGACGTTTGTTTGTAATACCAAAGAAATAAGCGGGAAGCAGGGAGAATTTTTTAATATCAACCAAAGAACATAACTCTTGTATCTGCTTTTATGCTAGCTGAATGGGTAGCGCAAACTATGTTAGATTTGAGAAGTTTCACAACATGGGAGATAATTCCTACTTGACTCTCAAGAGTTATGTCCTTTGGTTGACATTTGTTTGATTTTTTTCTCCCTTTTTGTAAAGACAGAAGGTGGAGAGAGAAGTTGGTGCACTTGGTTCTGAAGGGTTCATAATGTTTACATCTACTTTCAGATGTAGAGGTACAAAAGTGTTAATACTTTTTATTCTATCGAAAGACAGAACATTTCGTTATTGAACAGTATCTTGTAACGACAAGAAGAAGATGGAGGAATCAGCTGGTATTGTGTGTTTCCAACGATTAACAAATCAAGTGGCGAAAGATTTTAATGAAATTTAACAAAAACAGGAACAAAACAACTAGTCAAAAACAGGCCAGCTTTTCATTTCCCCTTTCAATAACATGTTCATGTTCATATTGCTTATAGCCCAGCCGACTACTAGAGCCATATCAGGGCTAACACCACGTCAAATACGACAACCAGGTTAAGATAAAAGACAACACTTAAAAACCATGCTCACCGTTACATCTTGCAAGTCAAAATGCAGTTAAAGAAAAACAGACGTAAAATCATATCAGGTAAAATCTATTGATCTCTTGTAAAAACTGAAAAATTGCACCAGGAACAGCAGTCAAGGTGGCAAAATAGTTAATACAACAGATTACAGACTTAGTAAGTTGTGGGTTAAAACCTACGTATAAAAAGACTGTCGTGTTTTTTCAGTCCAGTCAGCTATTACACAGAGGTTCGGTGTGCCGTTGTCTCGTTGGGAAGGCTGAGACCATGCAGTGTTATTCACTTTACGGATGTGTCATTAGGGAGTTCCACTACAGGTGTCTGTAACTCTCAGGCCTGGTTGATGTTCGAATACTCATCATCATCATCATCAGGTGCCCTGCCGCATGGCGTTGGCGATCATGGACTTCCATCTGTCTCTATCTCTTGTTGCCTCAAGCATCTCCTCCACCTTCCTCGTCTTCAGCCACTCTGCAAGTCCGTCTAGCATTTTCTCCCTTGGTCTACCTGGTGCTCTCTTTCCCTCCAGCTTTCCCGTTGTGACTGAGTGCTCCAAATCCCTTCCTCATAAAATGGCCTATAAATGTTGCCTGTCTTTTTCTAATTTTCCTTATGAATGATCTACTTGTGTCTGCCTCCATCAAGACTGTCTCGTTTGTTTTCTTTGCTGTCCATGGAATACTATCAGACAGAAAGTGTAAAGTACAGCCCTGCAATGCAAAAAAGAAACTACATAGCATCGTCATTGTCATCTTCACTCTTGTCGTCAAAGCATTATGAAAATCTGTCACACGCACGCACGCACGCAGACACATGCATGCACAAACACAAAGGCATACACACACACGCACACACATACTATTACGCACACACGGACGCACGCATGCATGCACACACACACACACGCACACACAAGCACGCAGGCATACACACATACACACGCGCACACACGCACGCACGCATGTACGCACACATAAGCGCGGGCGTGCGCGCGCACACACACACACACACACACACACACACACACACACACACACACACACACGCACGCACGCACAGTGTGTCAGTCTGAATCATACTCACCTAAACGTTTAAGAGGCACAGGAAAAAAATCCATCAAAAACATAAGAACAAATCAAATCAGTGCTGTTTTTAAAAGAAATGAAGAACAAGTGGGCGGAAGGAAGGAAGGAATCTTTATTTAATGTCTGTTCACAACAGTGATTTTACACAACACACACACACAACACCACACCCACACCACACACACACACACAC
>JAPXFY010000022.1:59921247-59923747 GCA_030674185.1 Monoplex corrugatus
AAGAAAATTGTGGCCAACCTTAGGATTGAACCTAGGATCCCCACGGCATTAACATGGCGCCCTAACCGACTACACACGAAGCATTTTTCGTTTTACTGTAAAGGTGCTCCGTTTTTCTCGGATGCATGTATGCAAAACATTTTGCTCACACTATGTAGACAGAAGACTGTCGCGCAGTCTTCATACCTCGTTTTTGGTGTGAGTGCTGCTGGGCGTTTTCATGCTTTCATAAGCTACTGGACACTGATATGACTTTGACGTGCATAGTTGATGGCAATGTTTACCACTGTTTTTTTTAAGTGAGTGTAACGAGAAAGATTGTGTGCGTTATGTAAATGGATAATCAATCATCTATCATCATCATCATCACCATCATCATAATCTAATAATAATAATAATAACAATGATAATAAAATAATGATAATAATAATGAAAATAACGACAGTGACAATCAATAATAATAACGACGTGATGATAACGATGATGACAGCGATGATGATGACTGTCAATTGTTTGCGTGTGTTTAAACACGAAAGGGATTTCCAGCACTAACAGGTCCGCACACGTGCTAACCCGGGAGATCGTGACAACAATAAAACCCAGCCATCCTTTCCCTACCTGGAGGGCGGGGAGTAGGGGGAGGGGGGAGAGGGAAAGGGGAAGGTACCCAGGCAAGGATCGAACCCCAGACACTTCGACTGGAAGTCTGACGTCTTATTACCGCGTCCGTCTGAAACTGTTCAATTGAACCTCGCCGCTAAGCGCCGGCGGTCGGCCTCCGCTGCTACATACAACATACACTACTAAAGCCCTCTGTGCTTTCCCCCGCGCGCCAACGACTCCATTCACTGTCTCCGGCACTGTGTGAGGCTCGGCCTCCAATCGTCTGGGAGCTGATGAAAAGACCTCCTAGTCCCTCACACACAGACTGCCACAGGACGAGCTATTCTAACAGACGCGGCCATTGTCTGGTTAAACAAAAACTCAGATCGTGTGTTCTGATAACGTCAAAAATTCGGATCGTGCGGGGGTTTTAAAGGAAAACTTTTTCTGTGTTGTTTTTGTTGTTGTTATGTTTTGATTAGAAGCGTGCGCTTTGGATGGACAGAAAAAGAAAGAAAGAAACAAACAAACAAAAAACTGATGGAATTGTATGGAAGGTTCCGGGGTGTGTGGCTATGTTTTTAGACGGTTGTTGTTATGAGTTATTGTGTCGGGTCCTGATGAGAGTGTCCGTCCTGAGATTTGCTGAAATTTTGTGAAGGACATATGGTGATGCTGAAGAAGGTAAGCTTGATTTTTTAAAGACATTTTATTTGTAAATTAAGTTACTGTTTCCTGTATGTGGGTAAATTCAATTGTCGTCAATTTTTTTTTCTTATGGAATAGTATATTTCATTCAGTTTTACAGGCAAACCGAGTTTGAAACTGTCACGTTTTGCAGGTTTTGTTTTGTGCTACTTTGTGTAAGGTGAACTGACACAAAGTTGGACATTATTCATTTATGTATTTATTGAATTGTTAATCTGTTTATTTATTCTTATTCATTTATCCTCACTTTTATGTTCCGATTTGTTGTTTTTTTTACAAAATAATATTCAATTTTTGTCTTCTTCTGTGTGTGTGTGTCACTATTTCTTTCCGACTTTCTATTTTTTTATTTTTTTTTTTTATTTGTGTATTTTTCTTCTCTGTGTCTCTGTCGCTGTATCTATCTCTGTCTGTCTGTTAGTTTGTCTCCCTCGCTCACTCTTTTTTTCTCTCTCTCCCCATTTCTCTCTCCCCCTCTCTCTCTCTCTCTCCCTCTCTCTCTCTCTTCTCTTGTGTGTGTGTGTGTGTGTGTGTGTGTGTGTGTGTGTGTGTGTGTGTGTGTGTGTGTATATATATATATATATATGTGTGTGTGTGTGTGTGTGCGTGTGTGTGTGTTTCTTTTTTCTTTCCGTCTTTGTTTCTTTCCTTTCAGTCTTGCTTGAATCTTTATTTTATCTTTTTTTATTTTCTCCCCTGTTCCCCTCCTCTCTCACTCTTTATGTCTGTATCTGTCTGTTTGCCTCTCTGTCTGTATCTCGTCTCTCTCTGACTGTCCTTGTCTGTCTGTTTGTCTCTCTGTCTGTATCTCTGTCTCTCTCTGACTGTCCTTGTCTGTCTGTTGGATGAGTCAATGAATGGAGGCTCCGTGTACAGAAGAATAACACAAAAATCAATACATTTTTATTCTCTAGGTTAGTGACACAAGCATATTTAAAGCTTTTCAACAAAACAAACTAAACAAAAAAGAAAAAAAAAAGAAAAGAAACAAAAAATCAGTAAATCCAGGTTCGTATTTCAGTCTGCATTCATCTCTCTTCCATACTGAAGCTCCTAGCAGCCATGTTTTCTCCATAAACAAAATTAAACTGAGAAAATTTTAAAAAATAATTTCAATTCAGTCTAATCCATTATTGCGGTTATTTTGGACATTTGTATCTTCTCAGATGTGTTATACCGCCTACAAGGT
>JAPXFY010000022.1:59931247-59936247 GCA_030674185.1 Monoplex corrugatus
AATTCTTGTTCAGCTGTAAGTGGGCGATGTTGTGTTAGTGCGAAAATTGCACGGGATTCTCTACTACTGAGCTTGGCCGCAAACGGAAAAGCGGAAACTTGCGAAAAAGGACCTTGTTTTGGACCGTTCTGCCTGAACACATTGCACAAGCCAGATGGAAAAACCATTATGCACGTGCAAGCACTGCTGTTTATGTGTGAGATGCTGTCTCTTGCTTGGCTTTATAAGAAGACATTCCACCAGTAGTAGGCCTGATCTGACAATGCCTCCACGACGAAAATTGAGCGAGTTTGAGAGGGGACGAGCTGTTGCATGGTTCCAAGATGGTGTTCCCAAGCGAGAAGTGGCCAGGCGACTTCAGGTGTCCATCTCGGTCATTGTCAGACTGATTCAACGCTTCACAGCCACTGGGAGGGTCCATGAAAGACGCAGATCTGGTCGACCGAAGAAGACAAACCCACGTGAAGATCGTCTCATTGAACGACAAGCCCTGCAGACAAGAACAGCCTCTTCCAGCATCATTCGAAGGCAGGTGAGGGTGGCTACTAACATCAACATCAGCCAGCAGACCATACGGAACCGCCTTCATGGGTTTAACCTCCGTTCTCGTCGCCCAGCTGTACGGCCACGCTTAACTCCAGCCCATAGGGCAGCACGCCGCGCCTTCTACAGACGTCACGTGAGGTGGACACGTCAGCAATGGACCCAGGTCCTGTTCAATGATGAATCACGCTTCACCATGAACCACAACGACGGCCGACTGAGGGTCTGGAGGCGCCCAGGGCAACGCTTTATTGACACCACTGTCCAAGAAAAGGTGGCCTTTGGTGGAGGTTCTGTAATGGTCTGGGGGGCCTTCAGCCTTCACCACAGAACACCCTTGTATCATGTACAGGGTAACCTGACTGGCCTCTGATACCGGGATGAGATCCTTTGACCGCTGGCTGTGCCTACACTGCAGCAGATGGGACCGACGGCTGTCTACCAGGATGACAACGCTCGCCCCCACAGGGCAAGGGTGGTCAACGACTTCCTGCAGCAGTCTGGAGTCAACAGAATGGAGTGGCCAGCATGCAGTCCCGATCTCAACCCGATTGAGAACCTCTGGGATGAGCTGGATCGCAAAGTGAGGAGCAACCACCCCCCTCCCAGGGATGCCCAACACCTCTACCAGATGCTGCAGGCTGATTGGCAGGCGCTTCCACAGAGGATCTTCACCAACCTGGTCAACTCTATGAGGACTCGCTGCGTCGAGTGCCAGAACAGCCATGGCGGTTACACGCATTACTGAACTTTTGGGAGCATCAGAATGCCCTGTCTTGTGATTTCAATGACTTTGGGAAATCAAATTTCGATACGTACCCACTTTGATCAAATGTACACACCAAACGATTGCTCGAAATTGAAGGCAATTGTGTATCGTTATCACTAAAGCATGGAATTAAATGTTTGCCAAACTTCAACGCATTGGCTTTCTTATTTTGAAAGTTATGAATTTTTGTGCAAGTGATCCTTAACTTTTTGTGCGTAGTGTATATGCTCCGTGGTTTGGTCTTCTTGACCGCAGGGACAGGTTGCGGAGGGCGCCAGCTTCAGTTTGCGGTACATGTGGCTGTTCAGCCTATTGTGACCAGTGCGCAGCCTCACCAGGACAACTTGCTGCTCTCTAGACAACAGGTGGTAGTCATCCCTGTGTCGTCTCGGCATGGAAAGCGCCCTGATGATGCTCCTCTTCTCACTGTAGCTGAGAACCTGCACAGTAACAGTGGGACAGCTTTTGACTTTCTCTGTTGATTGCAGTTTACAGTTTGATCAACAGGGATTCATCGTACTCGGATGATTCCATACGAGCTCCACTTAAGTCTGCCAGCAACTGTCTGACAGACTCCCTGAGTGTGTGCAAAACACTATGCACTGGCAAGTGCTTGAAATGACCGGGGGGGGGGGGGGAGGGGTGAGAAGGAACCCATGGAACACTAAGCGGACACACCACCAGGATGATGGATACATCAAGGTTAGCAGCTACCAGGCCAATTGTTAATGTTGTGGGCTGGGATTGTTAATGTTGTGGGCTGGGATTGTTAATGTTGTGGGCTGGGATTGTTAATGTTGTGGGCTTGGTTTGTTAATGTTGTGGCTGGGATTGTTGATGTTGTGTGCTGGGATTGTTAATGTTGTGGGCTGGGATTGTTAATGTTGTGGGCTGGGATTGTTAATGTTGTGGGCTGGGATTGTTAATGTTGTAGCCAGGGATTGTTAATGTTGTGGGCTGGGATTGTTAATGTTGTGGGCTGGGATTGTTAATGTTGTGGGCTGGGATTGCTAATGTTGTAGCCAGGGATTGTTAATGTTGTGGGCTGGGATTGTTAATGTTGTGGGCTGGGATTGTTAAAGTTGTGGGCTGGGATTGGTAATGTTGTGGCTGGGATTGTTAATGTTGTGGGCTGGATTGTTAATGTTGTGGTTGGGATTGTTAATGTTGTGGGCTGGGATTGTTAATGTTGTGGCTGGGATTGTTAATGTTGTGGCTGGGATTGTTAATGTTGTGGGCTGGGATTGTTAAAGTTGTGGGCTGGGATTGTTAATGTTATGGGCTGGGATTGTTAATGTTGTGCGCTGGGATTGTTAATGTTGTGGGCTGGGATTGTTAATGTTGTGGACTGTTAATGTTGTGGGCTAGGATTGTTAATCCTGTGGCTGGGATTGTTGATGTTGTGGGCTGGAATTGTTGATGTTGTGGGCTGGGATTTTTAATGTTGTGGGCTGGGATTATTTATGTTGTGTGCTGGGATTGTTAATGTTGTGTGCTGGGATTGTTGATGTTGTGGGCTGGGATTGTTAATCCTGTGGGCTAGGATTATTGATGTTGTGGGTTGAGATTGTGAATGTTGTGGCTGGGATTGTTAATGTTGTGGGCTGGGATTGTTAATGTTGTAGCCAGGGATTGTTAATGTTGTGGGTTGGGATTGTTAATGTTGTGTGCTGGATTGTTAATGTTGTGTGCTGGGATTGTTAATGTTGTGTGCTGGGATTGTTAATGTTGTGGCTGGGATTGTTAATGTTGTGGGCTGGGATTGTTAATGTTGTGTGCTGGGATTGTTAATGTTATGGGCTGGATTGTTAATGTTGTGGGCTGGGATGTTAATGTTGTGGGCTGGGATTGTTAATGTTGTGGGCTGGGATTGTTAATGTTGTGGGCTGGGATTGTTAATGTTGTGGGCTGGGATTGTTAATGTTGTGGCCTGGGATTGTTAATTTTGTGGGCTGGGATTGTTAATGTTGTGGCTGGGATTGTTAATGTTGTGGGCTGGGATTGTTAATGTTGTGGGCTGGGATTGTTAATGTTGTGGGTTGGGATTGTTAATGTTGTGGGCTGGGATTGTTAATGTTGTGGGTTGGGATTGTTAATGTTGTGGGCTGGGATTGTTAATGTTGTGGGCTGGGATTGTTAATGTTGTGGGCTGGGATTGTTAATGTTGTGTTCTGGGATTGTTAATGTTGTGGTGGGCTGGGATTGTTAATGTTGTGGTGGGCTGGGATGTTAATGTTGTGGGCTGGGATTGTTGTGGGCTGGGATTGTTAATGTTGTGGTGGGCTGGGATTGTTGTGGGCAGAGATTGTTAATGTTGTGGTGGGCTGGGATTGTTGTGGGCAGGGATTGTTAATGTTGTGGCTGGGATTGTTAATGTTGTGGGTTGGGATTGTTAATGTTGTGGGCTGGGATTGTTGATGTTGTGAGCTGGGATTGTTAATGTTGTGGCTGGATTGTTCATGTTTTGTGGATTGTTGATGTTGTGGACTGGGATTGTTAATGTTGTGGCTGGGATTGTTAATGTTGTGGGCTGTGATTGTTAATGTTATGGGCTGGGATTGTTAATGTTGTGGCTGGATTGTTATTGTTGTGTGGGCTGGGATTGTTAATGTTGTGGGCTGGGATTGTTATGTTTGTGGGCTGGGATTGTTAATGTTGTGTGGTGGGCTGGGATTGTTAATGTTGTGGGCTGGGATTGTTAATGTTGTGTGGCTGGGATTGTTAATGTTGTGGGCTGGGATTGTTAATGTTGTGGGCTGGGATTGTTAATGTTGTGGGCTGGGATTGTTAATGTTGTGGCGGATTGTTAATGTTGTGGGCTGGGATTGTTAATGTTGTGGGCTGGGATTGTTAATGTTGTGGGCTGGGATTGTTAATGTTGTGGGCTGGGATTGTTAATGTTGTGGGCTGGGGTTGTTAATGTTGTGGGCTGGGATTGTTAATGTTGTGGGCTGGGATTGTAATGTTGTGGGCTGGGATTGTTAATGTTGTGGGCTGGGATTGTTAATGTTGTGGCTGGGATTGTTAATGTTTGTGGCTGGGATTGTTAATGTTGTGGCTGGGATTGTTAATGTTGTGGGCTGGGATTGTTAATGTTGTGGGCTGGGATTGTTAATGTTGTGGGCTGGATTGTTAATGTTGTGGGCTGGGATTGTTAATGTTGTGGGCTGGGATTGTTAATGTTGTGGGCTGGGATTGTTAATGTTGTGGCTGGATTGTTAATGTTGTGGGCTGGATTGTTAATGTTGTGGGCTGGGATTGTTAATGTTGTGGGCTGGATGATTGAATGTTGTGGGCTGGATTGTTAATGTTGTGGCTGGGATTGTTAATGTTGTGGGCTGGGATTGTTAATGTTGTGGCTGGGATTGTTATGTTGTGGGCTGGGATTGTTAATGTTGTGGGCTGGATTGTTAATGTTGTGGGCTGGATTGTTAATGTTGTGGGCTGGGATTGTTAATGTTGTGGGCTGGGATTGTAATGTTGTGTGGGATTGTTAATGTTGTGGGTGGGATTGTTAATTTTGTGGCTGGATTGTTAATGTTTGGGCTGGATTGTTAATGTTGTGGCTGGGATTGTTAATGTTTGTGGGCTGGGATTGTTAATGTTTGGGCTGGGTGTATGTTGTGTGTGATTGTTATGTTGGGCTGGGATTGTTAATGTTGTGTGGGCTGGGATTGTTAATGTTGTG
>JAPXFY010000022.1:59941247-59956247 GCA_030674185.1 Monoplex corrugatus
TCTCTGTCTCTCTCGTCTGTCTCTCTGTCTCTCTCTCTCTCTTTTCTGTCTCTCTGTCTCTCTCTGTCTGTCTCTCTGTCTCTCTCTGTGTCTCTCTCTCTCTTTTCTGTCTCTGGTTCTCTCTCTGTCTGTCTGTCTGTCTGTCTCTGTCTCGCTCTCTCTCTGTCTGTCTCTCTCTCTCCCCCCTCTCTCTGTGTCTCTATCTCTGTGTGTGTGTGTCTCTCTCCGTCTGTCTCTCTATCTCTCTTTCTGTCCATCTCTCTCTCTCTCTCTCTATGTCTCTCCCTCCTTGTAAATCTATTTCAATAAAAATATTTCACTTATCTAGAATAAAACATTTCTTGAAGTTTGAATCAAGAAAACTATTCTTCCACCCACATATCCATTCTGTGTCTAACCTTTGGAATTCAGTCAGTCATAAATTGATTCTCTTGAAAGACTATTAGAACGTTAGACCCAAACGATGAGGGATTGGGTATTGTGCCATTAAAACGTAGACCACAATAACAAAGGAATATCCACACACACACACACACACACACACACACACACACACACACACACACACACACACACACACAGACAGAAAACACACACACACACACACACACACACACACAAACACACACACATGCACGCACGCACACACACAGACATGCACATCACTCACACACACACACACACACACATACACACACACACACACACACACACACATATACATATATATATATATATATATATATATATATATGTGTGTGTGTGTATATATATACACACACATGCATGCACGCACGCACATACACAGACATACACATCACTCACACACACAGACACAGACACAGACACACACACACACACACACAAACACACAGACAACACACACACCACAACACACACACACACACACACACACACACACACACACACACACACACACACACACACACACACACACACACACACACACACACACACACGAGGAATGGACGTGTTTGTTGCAGATGACGTTACAAATACTTTATAAATCTCACTCGCACCAGGAGAAAAACAAATTTCCCAGTCCCAAGAACTAACCTCTCTAAATTCAATCTGGTGTATTCAGGAGCTACTCTCTGGAGCAAAATGCCAGAAATCATGCGAGAATATCACAGTTTCACAATATTTAAGAACAGGTATATGGCGGGCGCATTTCATTGAATTGATTAATTCTTCTGCAACCTACGAGTAACAAGCACATTTGTATAGTGATTAAATTATTCAGTGTGAAATTTATAGTCTCGAACTGTTATCTAATGTTTGCATCGATCAAACATTGACATTGATTCATGTAGGATCTACATGTAGTGTAGACCCTCTTTTGGCGAGGGCTTCATGTATGAAAGCTTATGTATTGCTTGTTTCCTGGCTTAGTGAGTAAGCTTCCCCCCTACCCCCTGTAGGGATGCTGGGGGCTCTTTCAGTATAAATAGTATCCCCACCTTCTGGAAATTCTGCGTTAGAAATCTCCTCTTTTCTGTCACTCTATTTGTTTTTTCCTTCCTCCTTTGTTTTCTGTCATTTCTTCCTATCATTTTCTGCCTTGCTGGTCCATTCACCTGTATGTGTTCGATAAATTCTTACATACTTTCTGTTAGGATTGATCATTGGTTACATGTATTAAGTGAAGTTTTGGCTTTAGGGAAGTGAGAAGGTGGGAGGAATTTTAGGTACTCGTAATTTAGGCCCGTTTTTATATATGTTTTAAAGTTCTTACTTATGTTTCAATTTGTATTCAGGTATGTTTTTTTTAAATCCCCTGTGCGATGAATTGGACGGAGTGGTCAACGCTAGGGCATCTCCTTAGATTATGTGCGCGAATGCATTGATATGTGTACTTAATTTTCTTTTCCTTTTTTATCCTGTTGAAATATTGTCTGTTTTGAAGCTGTTATAACCCTGATATGGCTTTACGCTGTCGGCTGGGCTTTAAACAAAAATAACGACAATTAACAAGTAAGATTTGTTCTCTCGCACACACATACACACACGCACACACACACACACACACACACACACACACACACACACACGCGCGCCGCACACACACACACACACACACACACACACACACACACACACATTTATACATCTAATGAGATCTGTCAAAAAGACAAAGGTCATAGAACAGGTCATGAGCCGTAGGTGCACGTGACGGGAACTGTCATCACCTATGGAAATCAATAACGTCTCCCCTCCCCCCCTCCCCCCCCACTCACAATCACCACCACCAACATCACCACCGAGTACATCACGATAAATGACGTCACCGTCTCGGACAACGCCAAGGTGTTTCTTGACGCCATTTAATTTCTACGTCATTACTAAGAGAGTTCCATGGACAGCAAAGAAAACAAACGAGACAGTCTTGATGGAGGCAGACACAAATAGATCACTCATAAGGAAGATTAGGAAAAGACAAGCAACATTTATAGGCCATTTTATGAGGAAGGGGGATTTACAGCACCTGGTCACAACGGGAAAGCTGGAGGGAAAGAGAGCACCGGGTAGACCCAGGGAGAAAATGCTGGACGGACTTGCAGAGTGGCTGGGGACGAGCGGGGGTGGGAGAGATGCTAGGGGCAACGAGAGATAGAGACAGATGGAAGTCCATGGTCGCCAACGCCATGCGGCAGGGCACCTGATGATGATGATACTAAGAGAGAGAGAGAGAGAGGAGAGAGAGAGAGAGAGAGAGAGAGAGAGAGAGAGAGAGAAGAGGCAGTGCTCAGCAGTGCTACATAGCAAAGTCCAGCCTCATTTCACAATGGCATTGACTGTGAGAAACCATTTTCTTTTGTCCCACCCAGCTTGTACAGTGGCCTTGACAACACGCTGCTCTTTCTGACTCCACAACACACCATCAGCCTTACAAATTCAACTTCATTCAGTCAAATTATAGTTCATTCAGTCAAACCCAAGTTAATCCAGTCAAACCCAAGTTCATTCAGTCAAATTCAAACTCATTCAGTCAAACCGAAGTTCATTCAAACCCAAGTTCTTTCAGTCAAATTTACGTTCATTCAGTCAAATTCAGGTTCACTCAGTCAAACCGATGTTCATTCGGTCAAGGTCAAGTTCATTCAGTCAACTTAGAGTTCATTCAAACCCAAGTTTATTCAGTCAAATTCAAGATTCATTCAGTCAAATTAGTGTTCATTCAGTCAAATTCAAGTTCATTCAGTCAAATTCAGGTTCATTCAGTCAAATTCAAACTCATTCAGTCAAATTAGAGTTCATTCAAACCCAAGTTCATTCATTCAAATTCAAGCTCATTCAGTCAAACTAGTGTTCATTCAAACCCAAATTCATTCAGTCAAATTCAAGTTCATTCAAACCCAAGTTCATTCAGTCAAATTCAAGTTCATTCAAGCTCAATTTACTGAGTCAAATTCAAGTTCATTAGTCAAACTCAAGTTCATTCAGTCACATTCCCAGTGTCAGAAAGCTCACTGGAGTCAGATATGTCAAGCCACTATGGAGACACCCACCAGAGGAGATCCTGCACTGCTTTTTAGTCACTGATGGATTTCAGCAACAATGCCTCTTCTGATCACACATCACTCTCGAAAGTTTGTTTTTGTTTGCTTACCTATTCAGTTAACAGGACTGCTTGCTTCATCAGTTTTTCAGATACATGTACATTTGAATGGTTTCCCACAGAAACCTAATCACCACCACCCCTTTTTTTCTCTGTTTGGAAAAATAGAGAATGTTTCGTATCGACCAGACAGACATGTGTGTGTGTGTGTGTGTGTGTGTGGTGTGTGTGTGTTGTGTGTGTGTGTGTGTGTGTGTGTGTGTGTGTGTGTGGTGTGTGTGTGTGTGTGTTTGTGTGTGTTTGTGTGTGTGTACGTGTGTGACAAAAACATATATCTCTTAGCATGATTTTCAGCTCTTTTTCTGAATGAATTTGTAAATATTTGGGTGAAAGACAGGTACAATTGAAGTGAATGTGCACATTTGTAAGTATGGTTCCAGGGTTAAGGTCACATGGACAAAAGGCGCGTAAATTCAGCACTTCAGGAAAGGTATATAAACAGGCCTGTCTCAGAAACTTCTGACAATATTTGCATTCCGTTTTCACTGTTGTGACAGCCTACCATTGTGTTCACTTCATGGCAATTTTTATTTCGCATGTTGCCTCTTCGAGATCGTCGGAAACTTAAGGAGTACAATGTCTGGATTTTCTGCAATAGAGAACTTACTTAACAAGTACAGTGTCTGGATTTTCTGCTGTAGGGAATTTAACAAGTACAATGTCTGGATTTTCTGCTGTAGAGAACTTAACAAGTACAATGTCTGGATTTTCTGCTGTAGAGAACAATGTCTGGATTTTCTACTAAAGAGAACTTAACAAGTACAATGTCTGGATTTTCTACTAAAGAGAACTTAAGAAGTACAATGTCTGGATTTTCTGCTGTATGGAACTTAACAAGTACAATGTTTTGGATTTTCTGCTGTAGAGAACTTAACAAGTACAATGTCTGGATTTTCTGCTGTAGGGAATTTAACAAGTACAGTGTCTGGATTTTCTGCTGTAGGGAATTTAACAAGTACAATGTCTGGATTTTCTACTAAAGAGAACTTAACAAGTACAATGTCTGGATTTTCTGCTGTAGGGAACTTAACAAGTACAATGTCTGGATTTTCTGCTGTAGAGAACTTAACAAGTACAATGTCTGGATTTTCTGCTGTAGAGAACTTAACAAGTACAATGTCTGGATTTTCTGCTGTAGGGAACTTAACAAATACAATGTCTGTTTTTTTCTGCTGTAGGGAACTTAACAAGTACAATGTCTGGATTTTCTGCGTTATTAATTTCAAAATTAGAATGTCTGGATTTTCTGCTGTAGGGAACTTAAGAAATACAGTGTCTGGATTTTTTGCTGTTGTTAATTTCAAAATTACAATGTCTGGATTTTCTGCTGTTGGGAACTTAACAAGATACAAGATTTTATTTAGCCCAGAATATCACAATGGGAAATTGTTTTGGCATTCGCATTAAAATACATGTACATACAGGAACAAGAACGCATAAACAAATGTACATACATGCTCTTACTCTCTCTCACTCTCTCCTTCACCCCTCTCTCACCCTCTCCCTCCCCTCATCTCTCTCCCCCTCCCTCTTTGTCGAACACAATATCAAAGATTATGACTAATTCTAAAAATGTACGGTTAAAAAAGCACATCATAAGAGTCAGATGCCTTGGTTAGGACTTTTAACAATGGACAAAAAGGGCAATACTCATTGAAAAACAACATTGGTAGGTATAGAAAAATTTGATTAAAGATGCAATGCGATATGCACATTAAAATCAAAATGAGTTAAATACAATAAAATGAGTATGTAGACTAAGAGGACAAGGTTAAACATTTTAAGTCAGCCGACAGAAACACATATACAAGCAACAGCCGACCCCCACCCACCCACCCACCCACACACACACACACACACACACACACAACACACACACACACACACACACACACACACACACACGCACACACGCACACATACACACACACCCCACCCCCCCCCCGCACGCACACACACACGCATGTGCGAGGAGTCAACACACACACACATACACATACACATGCACACGCACGCACCCACACACCCTCTCTCTACCCTCACATACCCTCTCTCACATACAACCATACAATGCTATGCACACAATGTTTGCTCCAACATAAGTCAAATGTACTCATCCGCACGCTCTCTCCTCTGCTCATCCTCAACTCCAGAGCCCCGGCACATCTCACGTGAACCAATCTAAGTAGGGACAGTGTCACGGGCCGCCTTCACATAGAAGCTGTTGCTTAACCGGCTTGTCCTGGCCTTAAGGACCTGAATCGTTTACCGGAAGGGAGGGGGGAGAAGAAAATATTTGCCGGATGGCCCTCGTCAGCCACAATGAATTTGACCTTCTTTTTCATTCTTCTAACATAGATGGACTCAAGGGGCTCCAAAGTGGTCCCAATAATTTTCGAGGCGGTCCGGACAACTCTATTGAGCCTCTCCCTCTCGGCTGCGGGGAGGGCGCCGTACCAGGCAGTGATCGAAAAGGTCAGTACGCTCTCGATCACCGCCCGGTAGAACTGCACGAGTATATTTTGACCAAGTACAATTACAAGTACAATTTCTGGTTTTTCTGCTTTAAGGAACTTAACGAGTACATCTTGATTTTCTGCTGTTGTTAATTTAACCCAATATCTGGAATTTCTGCTGTAGGGAACTTAACAAATACAATGTCTGGATTTTCTGCTGAAACATTTGTATAAAAAGGGAGACTGTTAGAATAGCTTGACCTTCTTGTTACTTCTCTTCATAGTTTTGTTTGCCTTTTTATTCAATGCATATTGATGCTTTCAAGCCAACAATTCATGATAATAGTGATGGGAAAGCTTTTCTTCTTTTTCCCTCCATTTTCTTTCTCTCTGTCTCTGTTTGTCTGTGTCTGTCTGTCCGTCTGTTTCTGTCTTTCTGTCTGTCTGTCTCTGTCTCTGTCTCTCTCTGTCTCTCTGTCTCTGTCTCCCTCTCTCTCTCTCTCTCTCTCTCTCTCGATCTCTTTCAGAATTTTTAGTTCTAGGGCAAATTTCAGGACTGGAATGGTAAGTTTAAAACTGGCTTTTAGCAGATAACTTCAACTCTTGGGAAAATGTGTGCCATCGTCAGTGTATATTATTGTCTGTTTCTCTTTCGTACCACTGTCTGCCTGTTTGTCTGTCTGTATCTCTTTCTCTCTTTTCTCCCTCCTTATCTCCATCTCCTCTCCCTCTCTTCCCCATTTTTTCATATCCTCCATCTTTTGCATTCATTCAATTCATGCAGCAGCTAATGGCCGGTTCTATTCCTTCACTATTCTGCCTTGGACATTAGAAAGTTCATTTCATGCTCCTGCATGCCATTTAGCATTGATGGCTACTTTTGTTCATCCTGATGCATTTCTCAGCAGAGAATACATTCGTTTCAGTCTTGTTATGAAGAGGCTTTTAGCCATTCAATCGGTCAACAATGAGAATCATTCTTTGTTGTTATGACAGACAAAACCATACCAAAACAACAACAACAACACAAGAATACGTTCGATCAGTTGTTATTATTAGGCTATCACAACCCTTCCTCACTAAAAAAAATAACACGAAAAAAGAAAGACAGGAATGTGGTTTTGCTGAAAGTCATGATAATGATGACATTGATGATGAGGAGGAAGGAGAAGGAGTAAGAGGAGGAGAAGGAGGAGAAAGGAGGAGAGGAGGAGAGAGGAGAGGAGAAGGGGAGAAAGAGGAGGAGGGGAGAAGGAGGAGGAGAAGGAGGAGAAAGAGGAGAAGAGGAGAAGGAGGAGGAGAAGGAGGAGAAGAGGAGAAGGAGGAGAAGAGGAGAGTAGGGAGGAGAAGGAGGAGAGGAGAAGGAGGGGAGGAGAAGGAGGAGAAGGAGGAGAGGAGAAAGAGGAGAAGAGGAGAAGAGGAGAGAAAGAGGAGAAGGAAGAGAAGAGAGAAAAGAGGAGGAAGGAAAAGAGAAGTAAGAGGAGAAGGAGGAAAGGAGAAGGGGGGAGGAGAAGGAGGAGAAGGGGAGGCGGAGAGGAGGGATAGGAGGGAGGGGAGAAAGAGGAGAAGGAGGAGAAGGAGAGAAAGAGGAGAAGGAGGAGGAAAGGGAGAAGGGAGAAGAGGAGAAGGAGGAGAAGGAGGAGACAGGAGGAGGAGGAGAAGGAGGAGAAGGGAGAGAGGAGAGGAGGAGAAGAGGAGAGAGGAGAAGAGAGAAGAGAGAGAGAGGAGGAGAAGGAGAGAAGAAGAGAGGGGGAGAGGAGGAGGAGGAGAAGGAGGAGAAAGAGGAGAAGGAGGAGAAGGAGGAGAAAGAGGAGAAGGAGGAGAAGGAGGAGAAAGAGGAGAAGGAGGAGAAGGAGGAGAAAGAGGAGAAAGAGGAGAAGGAGGAGAAGGAGGAGAAAGAGGAGAAAGAGGAGAAGGAGGAGAAGAGGAGAGAGAGAGGAGGAGAAGGAGGAGAAAAGAGGAGAAAGAGGAGAAGGAGGAGAAGGGAGGAGGAGAAGGAGGAGAAGGAGAGGAAAGGAGGAGAAGGAGAGAGAAGGGAAGGAGAGAAGGGAGAAGAGAAGGAGAAAGGAGGAGAAGGAGAAGGAGAGGAGAGAAGGAGAGAAGGAGGAGAAGGAGGAGGAGAAGGAGGAGGAGATGAGAGAGGGATGAAGAGAGAAGAGTAGGAGATGACGGTGATGTGTGAGTTGTTAGGGGAAGGATGGAGCCGAGTGTGTGCGCGTAGTGGTGTGGTGTTTGTCGTTGAGCGTGTGTGGATGTGTGTGTGTGTGTGTGTGTGTTGTAGTGTTGTTGTTGTGTTGTCTGGTGTGTTGTTTTGTGTGGTGTGGTGTGTGGTTTGTGTATGTTGTGTGTGTGTGTTGTGTGTTGTCGAGAGTAGGTGTGTGTGTGGTGTGAGTGGTGTAGTAGTGTGTGTGGTGAGGGGTGATGTGAGAGTGTGTGTTGGTGTGTGTGTGTGTGTTGTGTTGTGTGTGTGGATGTCGTGTGGTTGTGTGTGTTGTGTGTGTTGTTGTGTGTGTGGTTCTATGTGTTGTGTGTGTGTGGTGAGTCTATGTGGTTGTGTGTGTGTCTATGTGTTTTGTGGCTGTGTTGTGGTGTTTGTGTTTGTGTATGTGTCTGTGTGTGTAAGAGTGTGTGTGTGTGTGTGTGGTGTGTGTGTGTGTGTGTGTGTGTGTTATGAGTGTGAGAGAGAGAGAGAGAGAGAGAGAGAGAGAAAGAGAGAGAGTGGCAGAGTGGTGTGTGTGTGTGTGTGTGCGCGCGCTACGTGCTTGCGGGCGTGTGTATGTGTTTGTGTGTGTGTGTGCGTGTGAGTGTGCATGTGTGTGTGGTTGTGTGTGTTCCTGTGTGTGCATTTGTTTGTTTGTGTGCTTTGTTTTGTTTTGTTTTGTTTTGTTTGTAATACGCAGAAAGAGTTTGATCGTTCTAAAAGGTAGCAGTCAACTTTTGATTTACGTTTCTTTGCTTTTGTTTTGCGTGTTGACAATCAGCGGAAACTTTTCTTTCTCTCTTTCACTCTTTATGTCTGCGACTGTTTATCTGGAGACCAAAATGTCAGCATGGATCTATCGACCGTGTATGGTTAGATTATGACTACATTTGATACACGAGTCTTGTCTAATTGGTAGCTAATGCGTATTATTCATTTTCGCTATTTTCATTTGTTTATCTATTTTCCCTTTTTACACAGAAACTCGACAAGCACTCTTCATCGAGTTAATATTTTTTTATAGCCCAGCCGACTCTAAGGCCATATCAGGGCTAACACCACGTCAAAGACAAATACTGTGGTCAAGTGTGTGTGTGTGTCTGTGTCTGTGCGTGTGTGTGCCTGTGTGTGTTAGTATGTCAGAACTTGTACGTTTGTTTGTTTCAATGCTCCTTGTTGATACGCAGAAAGAATCTGATCATAACTTTCTCATCCTGAAAGATTGCAGTGAACTTTGAAGTTACGTTTCTTTGGATTTGTTTTGCGTTTTAACTATCAGCGAAAGCTTTTCTTTCTCTCTTTCACTCTTTGTGTTTGCGAGTGTTTATCTGGAGACCAAAATGTCAGCATGGATCTATCGGCCATGTATGGTTAGATTATGACTACGTTTGACACACGAGTCTTGTCTAATTGGTAGCTAATGCGTATTATTCATTTCGCTATTTTCATTTGTTTATTTATTTTCCCTTTTTATACATAAACTCGACAAAGCACAGTTCATGGAGTTCATATTGTTTATAGCCTAGCCGACTACTGCAGCCATATCAGGGCTGACACCACGTCAAAGACAAATACTGTGGTCAAGTGGTTAAGGCATCAGACTTGCACATGGAAGATCAGGGGTTCGATCCTGCCTGGGTACCTCCTGCTTCATGGGTAAAGGTGGAGATTTTGTCACCTCCTGTTTCATGGGTAAAGGTGGAGATTTTTTCATCTCCTGCTTGATGGGTAAAGGTGGAGATTTTTTCACCTCCTGCATGATGGGTAAATGTGGAGATTTTTTCACCTCCGGCTTGATGGGTAAAGGTGGAGATTTTTTCACCTCCTGCTTCATGGGTAAATGTGGAGATTTTTTCACCTCCGGCTTGATGGGTAAAGGTGGAGATTTTTTTAGATCTCCCAGGTTTAACATGCATGCAGACTTGTTAATGTAAAACGTGACATATGGGCGATAAAGATCCTATAAGTCCTCTCAGTGTCTGATGGCTGATGGAATCATGAAAACAACCAGTATATACACCCACTGAAGATAGGGCAGGCAGACTGCACAGCAACATGATGTCTGCACAGTGTGTGTAAAACAATTTGCACATTTTTATCTGATAAATATATGAATGCTTAAAGAATAATGCGGACACAAAGGAGGGTTATTTTACATCAAACAAAGGAGAATATGTGTGTATGTGTATGTGTGTGCGTGTTCGTTCGTTGCTTGATTTAACGTCTTTTCACTATAAGTGATATTAGACGGGGAAAAATGGCATGGAGGATGAAATAAGGGGGGGGGGGGGTGGAGGGGAGAGGGGAACAGAGTAAGGGACGTAAAAAAAATTAAAAGGAAGCGGCAAGGTCTTAAGAAAAAGGATATGGATGAACAGAGAAATGAAACTAGAACAACGCTAACATCAATAATGTAAAAGAAAAATCGTCATAAAAACAAAACAAAACAAAACAAAAATAATCATAATTATAATAATAATCTTAAAGTAACGCATTAACAGGACTGTGAACCAATGATTCTGAAATTTTAACTAACAAAACTTGATCCGATACAACTTCTTTAAAATGCGTTTCAAGATAGTTTCCTTGTGTAAACGTCTTTGGTAAAAAGGAACGAAGCTTTCTGCAGTAAAACAAACAGTGATACAATGTGAATTGTTCGCCACAAATACATAAAACGTTGTTACAATATTTTGTTTTCAAAGCGTTCAGTTGAATGCGAAAATATGTCATAACAATTAATCTCAAATGATATAACGAGGAATACTGCAAATTTTTACAGATATTTTGAACTGAAAGTTTGATTCTTTTTTGAGACACAAATTTTTCATTTAAATGTTCATGAAATCGAATCCATGATGCTAATTCTAGCGAGTTGTAAGCTTCTTTTACCGAGGTGTTAACATGTAATTCTATGGAATTTTCAGAATGGAGGGCACCGGATTTAGCTGCTCTGTCAACTACGTTGTTGCCATGAAGACCAACATGAGAAGGCACCCAGCATAAATTGATTTCCGAACCATTTATCTTTAAACAATGTATTAGATGATTTGCTTCAATAATTAAGTCAGGTCTTGTGTCTGTATCAAAAGACTGTAAGGCATATAATACAGATTTTGAATCAACAAAGAGAACTACTTTGAATGACACAGGCCGAAGGCTTATTAAATAATGCAACGTTTGAACAACAGCGACCAATTCTGCTGTATATATAGATACATTTGCCCCAATGAAAAAAGACTTTTTAATGTTAAATTTTGGAACATAAAAGGCTGCTCCAGCGCTCTGGTTTGCTAAGACTGACCCATCGGTAAAAATGTGGAGGTGGGTACTGTACTTTTCATCGATGTGTTCACAAGCTGTGGATAGCGTAATGTTGACATTATCATCTTTTTTAACTTTTGCATAATCGAGATCAAATGTGGCATTTAGCATTTCCCATGTAGGGATAGGCGTTATCGTTGGTTTCTCAGCAATTTCATCCATTGTTATGTTGGACTGTTTGATCAGGCCAGATATGTAAGTTGCGGCTGTAATTTGTGATGAAATGTTTTTTGCTCGTTTTGGAAAGTCAGTATCAGACCTGATCTTAATTTCTTTGCTCACAAAATTATCCACTTGTGAAGTAGTTCTAATTGCAAATTTTGCTGTAGCTAACTCACGATGGTTGTTTAAAGGTAAAATTCCAGCAACTTTGTACGTTTCCAGAGTAGAAGCATGAGTTGGTACACCTAGTGCAATTTTAAGACTTTTGCAGTCCAAGCTCTGAATCTTTTTTAGTAAATATTTGGGTGCATTGAAGAAAACTTCTTGCGCGTAGGATAATTTAGACCTGACCAGCGCTGTTGACAGATGAATCAGTACATTTGTATCCATTCCCCAGGGTAATTTGCTTATTATCTTTAGAAAATTTAAGGTTTTTCGCGCTTTTGTTAAAATATAATCAAAATGGACATTCCAGCTTAATTTGGACGTGATGTAAACTCCCAGGAATTTTACGACCTGTTTGTAATTTAACACTTCACCAAGCAATTTGAAAATAGGCAAGTTATTTGAGTTACCACCAGGATCAAACAGCATCATGTTAGTTTTTTCTGCTGACAACGACAGCCCATTTTCTAACATATAGTTTCCAAGATTATCAAGATCAATTTGATACAACTTCCTGATGTAATTTCGCGTTCTCTGTGGAGTTGTCTTTTTTAAAGTGATATTCATCCAAGTGCATATATCATCAGCGTACTGTACTAAAACAACACGATTTGAAAGAGCTTTAGGAAGATCCTGTATAAGGATATTAAATAAAATAGGTGCTATCACTGAACCTTGTGGAATCCCCATGTCGAGGCATCGTGAAGAAGAATAACTAGCTCCCACTCTTGCCTGAATTGTTCTATTAGCTAAAAAAGATTTAATGTAATTGAACATATTGCCCGATAAACCAACAGATTTTAGCTTGAACAATAAACGTTTATGCCAAACTTGATCGTAAGCTTTTTTCACATCAAAGAAAGTAGCTAAAACACTTTTTCTGCGGGCAAACTGTTGTTTGATCTGAGTTGTAAGTTTAACTAGGTGCTCAACTGCGGATCTTCCTTTTCTAAAACCTGCCTGGTTTACCGGAATAACGTTATTTTTATCACAGTAGTGTAAAAGTCTGTTTAAGACCAATCTTTCCATTAGTTTGCTTGTGTGGGACGTTAAAGCAATAGGTCTGTAACTGTTTTTATCGGTTTTCGATTTTCCTGTTTTTAAGATTGGTATAACTATAGACTTTTGCCAGATTTGTGGCACAGTTCCAGTAACCCAGCATTTCTGCAAAATTTTGTGTAGGAAAATAAGGTAGTTTTCAGGGAGATGTTTAATCATTTCAGTCGAAACTGCATCAACACCTACCGAACTCTTTTTGTTGTGTAGAGACAGTACTGTGTTTTTTAGCTCTTCTAAGGTGATTGGAGAATTAAACCAGAGATCATTCTGTGGTACTGGATCAGTGTAGATTGGGTTGTTATCTTCCATTTCTCTGTGATGTTTGCAGTCAGGAGATAAACCTTCAACTTTACTGTTTTTGGCGAACAGATCCACAAAAGTTTCTGCTTTGTCCATGTCTGAAGGAAATGTGTTACATGTTTCAATCATTATCGGACACCTAGGTAAGTTGGTTCCATCCTTCATTTGTTTCATTTTCGTCCAGACTTTATGGAAATCTTTGAAATCTGAAATTTCTTTTGTGCAGAATGATGCCCAATAATCTTTCTTTGCTTCAGCAATGATTTTGTTACATTGGATGTTAGCTTTTTTCATTTCGACATGATCCTCAGGTTTCCGGCTTTTGATGTAGATTTTGAATTTCTCCCTTTTATATTGAACTGCTTTCTCACATGCCTCTGTCCACCAAACATTACCCAATCGATTATTTGATCTAGAAGATTTGAGTTTCGGAATCGATAGGTCTGCAGCGGCTAAAATTGACTCTTGGAATTTAGAAAACATAATGTCTACATTTTCACTTTCATAATGTCTGTAATCTTGATTAGCTAGAGCAGTTCGAAATAAGGACCAGTCAGAACGCTTGTAATTATATTTTGGAATAATTTCAGGAGAGCTGTCTTTCATCCTGATGTTTTTGTCAGTTATGGTTATGATGATAGGTAGGTGATCGCTTCCCAAAGTGTCTCTGTGAGTTTCCCAGGTACAGGATGGTGCTAATTCTGGTGAGATTAGAGACAAATCGATGGCTGTCGCCCTGTGTTTGGAAACATCAGGGATCCTAGTGACACTACCATCATTTAGAAGGTAAAGCGAACTATCAACGATATTTTCTACCAAACGATTGCTCGTAACAGTAGAACAGTTCTTTTCCCAAAATGGGGAGTGGGAATTAAAGTCTCCACCTATTAGCCATTTACCACGCTGCTGATCTTGGATAGTGCGCAGCCATTCTGTGTTGTGGTCATTTGGACCTGTTGGTAGGTAGACTGACAAAACGTTAATGTTTAGAGAATTGCTTAATTGGACAGTGGCAGCACAAGCATGCAAATCTTCGCTTGATTTCAAAACTGGGGAAGTAAGTAAGCAGTATTGTAACTCTTTGAGTATATAAATCGCGGTGGATACCTTCTTCCCGTGATTCCCACATTCATAGACTGGAGGATAATAATAATTGGGGAAATTGGGAAGCTTGGTAGCGACAACATTCATCGACTGTAGAATCAAAATTTCACACCTATTTGATGCTAGGAAATGCTCCAAGTAAGCCGAATTGGTGGAAAGGGATCTACAATTCCATTGCAAAAACTTGACTTGGGATTGTTGTCGCATTGCTGATATTGGTTAATCTCCAACTTTCTATTAACTGTTATTTATGGTCAATAATAATGAATACTTTGATTTTCTGTGTCCAGGAGAACTGGACAGAAAGAAAATTACGTAATTACTTAGACTACAAAGTAAAGAAAACAAAATTGTAGCAAAATCAATAAAAAGAAAATTACATAGTCCAACGTACGAATAACTTATAAAGGTGATAATAGATTACAAGGGATAACAAATAACCAAAAATCAAAATAATGGCATTCACGTCTTCAAATGTACAAAGTGTATAGTCTGACCGAGTCTTGATAGTCGGACTAAAACCTAGTTATTGTTTATTTTCAGCAGAAGACATGTCAGAGATGACGAGGAAAAAGTCCTGTGACATGAAC
>JAPXFY010000022.1:59958747-59968747 GCA_030674185.1 Monoplex corrugatus
CACACACTACACCACACACACACACACACACACCACACACACACACACACATACACACACACACACAAACACACACCACACAACACACAACACACACACACACACACACACACACACACACACACACACAACACACACACACACAGGGAAAGAGAAAAAAAGAGAGGTGGGTGGGTGGGTGGGGGTGGGGGATGGGGAGGGGTAGTGCAGTACTTTCTCACAAACTTCTAGCTTTTGAGTTTAGGGACAATTTCAGGTACTAAGTCTTACGTAGATTGAGGCAGCCGAGATGTGGTTTCTAAGAAGAATGTTGAGAGTTCCATGGACAGCAAAGAAAACAAACGAGACAGTCTTAGTGGAGGCAGACACAAGTAGATCATTCATAAGGAAGATTAGAAAAGACAGGCAACATTTATAGGCCATTTTACGAGGAAGGGGGATTTGGAGCACCTGGTCACAACGGGAAAGCTGGAGGGAAAGAGAGCACCGGGTAGACCCAGGGAGAAAATGCTAGACAGTGGCTGAAGACAAGGAGGGTGGAAGAGATGCTTGAGGCAACAAGAGATAGAGACAGATGGAAGTACATGATCGCAACGCCATGCGGCAAGGCACCTGATAATGATGATGAAGTCTTACGTATGTTTATGTGTACTTAGACATGGTTATGCCATTGTATTCAGGTTTGTTTTGTTTTAACCCCCACCCCCCCTGCGTTGATAAATTCAGCGGAATGGTCAGGGGCATATCCATATACGGTACATCTGCATGAATACAATAATATACGTATTTCATTTTCTTTTTCATGTTTGCGTTTTCTTTCTTTTTTTTTTTTTTAACCAGGTCATTGAAGTGTTTGGATGTGTGTGTGTGTGTGTGTGTGTGTGTGTGTGTGTGTGTGTGTGTGTGTGTGTGTGTGTGTGTGTGTGTTGTTGTTGTTGTTGTTGTTGTTGTTATTGTTGTTTGAAATGGTTCTAATCGTGATACTCTCGCAGCAGTCGGCAGGGATTTAAACAGTAATAATTATGATATTAGTAACTTACGGTTTATAGGTTTACGTAGTGATATTGAATAAGTCTGTGTTTATTAAAAAAACTTGAAGAGAAAGAAAGAAAGAAAGAAAGAAAGAAAGAAACAAAATGGGTCATTAGAAAAATATCAGCGTTGCTGAGACATTGTCACTCTGTGTGTGTGTGTGTGTGTGTGTGTGTGTGTGTGTGTGTGTGTGTGTGTGTGTGTGTGTGTGTGTGTGTCTGTCTGTCTCTCTCTGTGTCTGTCTGTCTGTCTGTCTGTCTCTCCGTCTCTCTCCTTCTCCTCCTCTCTCTCTCCCTCTCAGCACGTAGCAACACAAATGATCATTGGAAGTATGCAGATCTGTATATACTTAGACAATTTGTGTTCTGCATTGAGCTGAGCTCTGTATACTGTGTAGTGTGCACATTCATATACAAGTTTAACAAGCGCACATAAACGAATTTGTGTATCTTTTCGATGAAACATCTTGCGTTAGCTGCCCCCCCCCCTTCTCTCTCTCTCTCTCTCTCTCTCTCTCTCTCTCTCTCTCTCTCTCTCTCTCTCTTTTCCCTCGCCTCACTCTCTCGGCTGACAAAAAAATTAAAATGTCATTTGTTTGGGTACTCAAAAAACATTTGCGATGTCATTTATTGACGTCACAAGCGATTGCGTCATTTAAAAAAATCACATAAGGCTCATGTTTTCATCCTTTTTTCTCAGCCGGTCGGTGCGTAGTTTTGGATAAAAATAGATCTTATTAGAAACAAAGAAAAGGAGAAAGAAAGAAAAGGCGTTGGTCAAGCCACTCTAACAGTCTCTCATTTATCGAACATTATCACAGAAAATCCGTACTTTGTACTTCTGAGACCATTATTGCAGATTTTGCACATTTGAAGGTGACTGTTACTAAGATTTTATGCTTCTAAAAGGCTTGAAAAGGCTTCAGTTGAACTAAAACTTCACGCTCATTGAGAACAATAATTGACTGACATAACAGTAAAAACATATTTTAATTATTGTTAGAAGTTCTTGAGATACCCATTTTCACGCATCGTATAAAAAATGCTGATTTCAGGAAATACTTTGGTTCGTGTAACCTTGACCTTTACGCATTGTCTTTAAAACGTATGTTTCCGCGATTTCACAATGGCTGCAATTTTGGCCAACATTAATTTATTGAAGATCCATCCTGAAACAACAGAGAACAATCGTATTAATATGTTTCGGCCACACACACACATGCACAGACACTCACACACACAGACACAGACACACACAGACAAACACAGACACACAGGCACACAGACACACAATACATACACACACAGACACAAACACACACAGACACACACACACCACACACACACACACACACACACACACACACACACACACACACACACACACACATACACACATGCACGCACACACACACACACACACACCACAGAGAGAGAGAGACAGAGACAGAGACAGACAGACAGACAGACAGAGAGACAGAGAGAGAGAGAGAAAGAGAGAGAAGCACACACAACACACATCCCTCCAAAGTAATATGAAATAATCTCCCAATTAAAAAAAAGCAACAACAACTACACCAAACGTGATGTCGAATATCTGTGCTAGTGAATAAAAACAAAACAAAACAAAACAAAACAAAAAACTGTGTAACTACAAATGGGAAGAACTCATTTTAAGCTACACTGATGTCAGGGAAAAATATGAACATATTTCAGGAAGCGCCCAGCAAAAAGACACAGCCATGTTAATAAATCTGATCACAGGCATGGACAGGGAGACAGGCAACTAGATATGTATAATATGAAATCGTCTTGCTATACCATGTGGCTCGAAGCAGGAAACTGGTGGACAGGCTGAAGGAGTCACAGAGTTAAGTTTTGTTTTGACAGCGTGGTTGACGACACCGGATACTGGGACAGCTCCACGTGCGCTCCAGTCAAATCTGCCAGCAATCAGATGGCAGACGCCTTGAGCCTGCGCAAAACCCAATGCACTAGCAAGATTTTGAAGATAGGATCGGGGCGGGGGGGGGGGGGGGGGGGGGGTCCCGGGAAACTGGAACTGGACGTACAAAACACTGACACCTACCAAATTAGTGAAAAATTAAGATGGCGGTCACAAGCCAAATTTTATAGTGCCGGTAGAATTTGGACTCAAGGCATGCGGTCTTAAGGCACGAATTCTCTCACTGTCTGTCTGCCTGTCCGTCTGCCTGCTGTCCGTCGTCTGTCTGTCTGTCCTGTCTGCTTCATTCATGACTTGTGTAGACCCTGTAGGGTCAGAAAAAAACATTTGTCTGCTTAATCTGTTTCCCTCCGTCAAACTGGCCCAGGTTCAAGTAGGTAAAATGTCACTTTTCCAATCGAAGGTCTGGAGTTCAATCTTGTCTGGAGTTCAATCCTGTATGGAGAGTTCAATTCTGTATGGAGAGGTCAATCCTGTCTGGTTCAATCCTATCTGGAGATTCAATTCTGTCTGGAGTTCAATCCTGTCTGAGAGTTTAATCCTGCCTGAGTTCAATCCTGTCTGGAGTTCAATCCTGCCTGGAGTTTAATCCTGTCTGAGTTTAATTCCTGTCTGGAGTTCAATCCTGTCTGGAGTTCAATCCTGTCTGGAGTTTAAGCCTGTCTGGAGAGTTCAATCATGCCTGGAGTTCAATCCTGTCTGGAGTTCAATCCTGTCTGGAGTTCAATCCTGTCTTTAGTTCAATCCTGCCTGGAGTTCAATGCTGTCTGGAGTTCAGTCATGTCTGGAGTTCAATCCTACCTGCAGTTCAATCCTGTCTAGAGTTCAATCCTGTCTGGAATTCAATCCTGTCGAGAGTGCAATTCTGTCCAGAGTTCAATCCTGTCTGGAGTTCAATCCTGTCTGGAGTTCAATCCTGTCTGGAGTTCAATCCTGTCTGGAGTTCAATCCTGTGTGGAGTTCAATCCTGTCTGGAGTTCAATCCTGTCTGGAGTTCAATCCTGTCTGGAGTTCAATCCTGTCTGGAGTTCAATCCTGTCAGAGAGTTCATTCTTGTCTGGAGTTCAATCCTGTCTGGAGAGTTCAATCCTGTCTGGAGTTCAATCCTGTTGGAGAGTTCAATCCTGTTGGAGAGTTCAATCCTGTCTGGAGTTCAATCCTTCTGGAGAGTTCAATCCTGTCTGGAGTCAATCCTGTCTGGAGTTCAACCCGTCTGAGAGTTCAATCCTGTGTGGAGAGTTCAATCCGTGTGGGGAGTTCAATCCTGTCTGGAAGTTCAATCCTGTCTGGAGTTCAATCCTGTCTGGAGAGTTCAATCTGTCTGGAGTTCAATCCTGTCTGGGTACCTTCAAGAGCAACATGCATTCACAAGTGCTAAGTACCTAAACTCCCTTTGTGGGTATAACCCATGAAGAACATCAATACGCACGTAAAAGATCCTGTGAGATATGTCAGTGTCTGGAAATATGAAAATGCCCATCATCAAGTCCACCGAATGTGTGCAGATTGTGCAGCAGTATATTGCCTGCACAGTGTGGCTAAAACTTCGTGCATGCATGCATCGCGGAAAAAAAATCTACGATAAAAATCGTTCCCTCTTAAACATAACTAAATCCTTCCTTGTTCATGTTCTCTCTCTCTCTCTCTCCTCTCTCTCTCTTCTCTCTCTCTCTCTCTCTCTCTCTCTCTCTTCCTCTTCTCTTTTTTTCTCGCTTCTCGTATCTGTGTGTGTGTGTGTGTGTGTGGTGTGTGTGTGTGTGTGTGTGTGTGTGTGTGTGTGTGTGTGTGTGAGTCTGTCTGTCTCTCTCTCTCCCCCTGTGTCTCTCTGTCTCTCTGTATGTATCTATCTATACATGTATGTATGTATGTATGTATGTACGTACGTATGTATGTATGTATGTATGTACATGTATGTATGTATGTATGTATGTATGTATGTATGTATGCATGTATGTATGTATCTATCTGTCTATCTGTCTATCTGTCTATCTGTCTGCCTGTCTGTTTGTCTGTCTATCTTTCTCTCTTTCTCTCTCTCTATCTATCTTCTATCTATCTATCTATCTATCTATCTATCTATCTATCTATCTATCTATCAATCTATCTATCCATCAATCTATCTATCTATCTATTTATCTATCTATCTATCTATCTATCTATCATTCTATCTACCTACCTATCTACCTACCTATCTACCTACCTACCTACCTACCTACCTGTCTTTCTCTCTTTCTATCTCTATCTATCTAATCTATCTATCTATCTTATCTATCTGTCTGTCTATATATCTATCTATCTCCATCCGTCTCTCTCTCTCTCTCTCTTTCTCTTTCTTTTCTCTCTCTCTCTCTGTCTTTCTCTCTCTCTCTCCCTTTTTTCTAGGTGTCTCTCTTCCTCTTTCTCGCTCCTTCTGCTCTCCTTAGCTAGTCCCCTTCCCGTCTCGTTCCTTTCAACAAATTTGCTCTCAACTGTACCACCACAAACACACTAACACTGATTATGTCAGATGCTTGAGCTGTGGACCAACCAAGCACTTAGAAACATCACAAAACATTTACCATGGAAAGAGATGGCTCTGGTTGGGTAGCGGGTAAGGGTTGGCTTCTGATAACTTATAAAAGATTAGGGTCGAATCCAAAAGTTGTTAATAGCAAATTCAAATAGGAACGTCCAAACTTTTGCATTGGAGGGTCTGGTAGTGTCTCAACTCGGTTAACTGCAATTCCAGACAGAAGCCTGAAATTTTGCTTCGTGGTGATTAAAGGCATATAATGAGAACAGTACTAGGTAAAAAAAAAAAAAAAAAAAAGGTAAAGATGTTTCCATAACGCTGAGGTCGGAGCTGAGTGAGGTGGCAGAGATCTCATTCAACTTTTCTCGGGCCCAGCATTACTAGGGAACTGCCATTCTCCTTTCCGTTGCCGCTTCAGTTTTCCCCCATCTTTGAAGAAAACCAAAGAGAGATGTATTTGCCAAGATGAAATTTGTTATCTGTTAATTCATAGCAAAACAGAAAATCTGAGAAGAAACAAACTTGTGTTTGAAAAAACTGAGTAAAGATGTATCTGATTGTGTTTAGAGAAACTGAGTAAAGATACATCTGATTGTGTTTGGAGAAACTGAGTAAATATACATCTGATTGTGTTTAGAGAAACTGAGTAAATATACATCTGATTGTGTTTGAACAAACTGAGTAAAGATACATGTACATGTGATTGTGTTTGGAGAAACTGAGTAAAGATACATCTGATTGTGTTTAGCGAAACTGAGTAAATATACATCTAATTGTGTTTAGAGAAACTGAGTAAAGATACATCTGATTGTGTTTGGAGAAACTGAGTAAAGATACATCTGATTGTGTTTAGAGAAACTGAGTAAAGATACATCTGATTGTGTTTAGAGAAACTGAGTAAAGATATATATGATTGTGTTTAGAGAAACTGAGTAAGGATACATCTGATTGTGTTTAGAGAAACTGAGTAAAGATATATATGATTGTGTTTAGAGAAACTGAGTAAAGATACATCTGATTGTGTTTAGAGAAACTGAGTAAAGATACATCTGATTGTGTTTAGAGAAACTGAGTAAAGATACATCTTATTGTGTTTAGAGAAACTGAGTAAAGATACATCTGATTGTGTTTAGAGAAACTGAGTAAAGATATATATGATTGTGTTTGGAGAAACTGAGTAAAGATACATCTGATTGTGTTTGGAGAAACTGAGTAAAGATACATCTGATTGTGTTTGGAGAAACTGAATAAAGATACTGTACATCTGATTGTGTATAGAGAAACTGAGTAAAGATACATGTAATTGTGTCTGGATAAACTGAGTAAGGATACATCTGATTGTGTCTGGAGAACCTGAGTAAAGATACATCTGATTGTGTCTGGATAAACTGAGTAAAGATATATATGATTGTGTTTAGAGAAACTGAGTAAAGATACATCTGACTGTGTTTAGAGAAACTGAGTAAAGATACATCTGATTGTGTTTAGAGAAACTGAGTAAAGATATATATGATTGTGTTTAGAGAAACTGAGTAAAGATACATCTGATTGTGTTTGGAGAAACTGAGTAAAGATACATCTGATTGTGTTTAGAGAAACTGAGTAAAGATACATCTGATTGTGTTTAGAGAAACTGAGTAAAGATACATCTGATTCTGTTTAGAGAAACTGAGTAAAGATACATCTGATTGTGTTTAGAGAAACTGAGTAAAGATACATCTGATTGTGTTTGGAGAAACTGAGTAAAGATACATCTGATTGTGTTTGGAGAAACTGAGTAAAGATACATCTGATTGTGTTTAGAGAAACTGAGTAAAGATACATCTGATTGTGTTTGGATAAACTGAGTAAAGATACATCTGATTGTGTTTGGATAAACTGAGTAAAGATACATCTGATTGTGTTTGGAGAAACTGAGTAAAGATACATCTGATTGTGTTTGGAGAAACTGAGTAAAGATACATCTGATTGTGTTTGGATAAACTGTGTAAAGATACATCTGATTGTGTTTGGATAAACTGAGTAAAGATACATCTGATTGTGTTTAGAGAAACTGAGTAAAGATACATCTGATTGTGTTTGGATAAACTGAGTAAAGATACATCTGATTGTGTCTGGATAAACTGAGTAAAGATACATCTGATTGTGTTTGGATAAACTGAGTAAAGATACATCTGATTGTGTCTGGATAAACTGAGTAAAGATACATCTGATTGTGTCTGGATAAACTGAGTAAAGATACATCTGATTGTGTTTGGATAAACTGAGTAAAGATACATTGATTGTGTTTGGAGAAACTGAGTAAAGATACATCTGATTGTGTCTGGAGAAACTGAGTAAAGATACATCTGATTTGCCCAGTAACCAGTGTCTGTTGTTTATCAGGCAAGAAACTTGGAGTTCTTCGTGTTCTTCAAAGAACTCGTGCTGTAACTTCTGTCATCAGGCACTTGTAGATTTCAGACAAAATCAGTGACCATGGCTTATAAATGAAATAAGCACTCCAACAAACAAGCGAACGGAATTAAAGAAGTAGAGGGAAAACAGGAATGAAAGAAGTAGAGGATTGAAAGAACTAGAGGGAAAACAAGATTAAAAGAAGTACAGGATATAAAGAAGTAGAGGAAAACAGGAATGAATGAAGTAGAGGGAAAAACAGGAATGAAAGAAGTAGAGGGAAAAACAGGAATGAAAGCAATAAAGGGAAAACAGAAATGAAAGAAGTAGAGGGGAAAACAGGAATGAAAGAAGTAGAGGGAAAATCAGGAATGAAAGAAGTAGAGGGAAAACAGGAATGAAAGAAGTAGAGGGAAAAACATGAATGAAAGAAGTAGAGGGAAAACAGGAATGAAAGAAGTAGAAGGAAAACAGGAATGAATAGAAACAGAGGGAAAAACAGGAATGAAAGAAGTAGAGGAGAAAAACAGGAATGAAAGAAGTAGAGGGAAAAACAGGAATGAAAAGAAGAAGAGAAAAACAGAAATGAAAGAAATAGAGGGAAAAACAGGAATGAAAGAAGTAGAGGGAAAAAAAAAAAAAAGGAATGAAAGAAGTAGAGAGGAAAAAACAGGAAAGAAAGAAAGAGAGGGAAAAACAGAATGAATAAAGAAAAGAGGAAAAAACAGAAATGAAAGAAGTGAGGGAAGAAAAAAAAAACAGAATGAAAGAAGTAGAGAGAAAACAGGAAGATAAGAAGCAGAGGGAAAAAACAGGAATGAAAGAAGTAGAAGGAAAAACAGGAATGAAAGAAGTAGAGGGAAAAAACAGGAATGAAAGAAGTAGAGGGAAAAACAGAGAGAATGAAAGAAAATAGAAGGGAAAAACAGAAATGAAAGAAGTAGAGGGAAAAACAGGAATGAATGAAGTAGAGGGAAAAAACAGGAATGAATGAAGATAGAGGGGAAAACAGGAATGGATGATAGAAGATGAGGAAAAACAGGAATGAAAGAAACAAAGGGAAAACAGGAATGAAAGAAGTAGAGGGAAAAACAGGAATGAATGAAGTAGAGGAAAAAAACAGGAATGAAAGAAACAAAAGGGAAAACAGGAATGAAAGAAGTAGAGGAAAAAACAGGAATGAAAGAAGTAGAGGAAAAACAGGAATGAAAGAAGTAGAGGGAAAAACAGGAATGAAAGAAGTAAGAGGAAAAACAGGAATGAAAGAAGTAGAGGGAAAAACAGGAATGAATGAAGTAGAGGGAAAAACAGGAAGAAAGAAGTAGAGGGAAAAACAGGAATGAAAGAAGTAGAGGAAAAACAGGAATGAAAGAAGTAGAGGGAAAAACAGGAATGAAAGAAGTAGAGGGAAAAACAGGAATGAAAGAAGTAGAGAGAAAAACAGGAATGAAAGAAGTAGAGGGAAAAACAGGAATGAAAGAAGCAGAGGGAAAAACAGGAATGAAAAAAATAGAGAGAAAACAGGAATGAAAGAAGTAGATGGAAAAACAGGAATGAATGAAGTAGAGGGAAAACAGGAATGAAAGAAATAGAGAAAAAACAGGAATGAAAGAAGTAGATGGAAAAACAGGAATGAAAAAAATAGAGGGAAAAACAGGAATGAAAGAAGTAGAGGGAAAAACAGGAATGAAAGAAGTAGAGAGAAAACAGGAATGAAAGAAGTAGATGGAAAAACAGGAATGAAAAAAATAGAGGGAAAAACAGGAATGAAAGAAGCAGAGGGAAAAACAGAAATGAAAGAAGTAGAGAGAAAACAGGAATGAAAGAAGTAGATGGAAAAACAGGAATGAAAGAAGTAGAGGGAAAAACATGAATGAAAGAAGTAGAGGGAAAAACAAGAATGAAAGAAGTGGAGGGAAAAACAGGAATGAAAGAAGTAGAGGGAAAAACAGGAATGAAAGAAGTAGAGGGAAAAACAGGAATGACAGAAGTAGAGGGAAAAACAGGAATGACAGAAGTAGAGGGAAAAACAGGAATGACAGAAGTAGAGGGAAAAACAGGAATGACAGAAGTAGAGGGAAAAACAGGAATGAA
>JAPXFY010000022.1:59973747-59976247 GCA_030674185.1 Monoplex corrugatus
CTGTGGAATCAAAAGCCATAGAAAAGAGAAAAACAGTTTTTTTCTTACAGTTTTTAGTTTTTGTTTTCAAAGCACTGTTTTACTGATGTTCTATATATAAAGATTAAAGATCTCTTCTGTCAGACAGAGTCAGTTTCGAACAATAATCGAATACTATACCGTCTGCCAATTCACAACACTAGCTTATCGGTGCTGTGTGTGAGCGTATTTTTGACACAAATTTTCAAATTTCGTGTAGTGTTTTGTTTCTACATCGAAGTATATGGAAAGCAATGAAAAACTGTGGCTAGGAATTACTGATAAACCGTGCAACTTGACATGCATACTTCTGATTCACTATTTTGAAAAACAAACAAACAAACAAAACAAAACAACAACAATACAATAACAAAAACATACACACACACGCACGCACACACACATACACGCACACACACCCTCGCACGCACACACACTCGCCACAAGCACACACACACACACACACACACACGCACACACCACACACACACACACACACACACACACACACACACACACACACACACACACACACACACACACACACACACACACACACACACACACACACACACACACACACACACACACGGAAAATCGAATAACAGTTTAAGCAATGACATTTTCCTTAGCAATCCAGACACAACCTTTATGAATTTCTACACACTTGTCAATCACATGAATTTGTGGTTGGAAGGTTCTGTTGCTTGTCTTGCTGACAGCGAAGCGTTATTGGTTGTTGAAACGCCCGTTAACTGTCGGGTCGAGGTTTTCAAACAGCATTTAACCCTTTGCCTCCCGCACACTGTCCATCAGCATCCTGCATTGTCAACCATGCTACTAAATCAAAAACTTTAACCCTTTGACTCCCTCACCCTATCCACCAGCTCCCCGCAAGAAGCTGGTGAATAGGGTGAGGGAGTCAAAAAGTTAAGTTTTTGCAGTTGGTGGATAGGGTGTGGGAGTCAAAGGGTTAAGTTTTTGCAGTTGGTGGATACGGTGTGAGAGTCAAAAGGTTAAGTTTTTGCAGTTGGTGGATAGGGTGTTGGGGCCACAAGGTTAAATTTTTTGCAGTTGGTGGATAGGGTGTAGGAGTCAAAGGGTTAATTTTTTGCAGTTGGTAGATAGGGTGCAAGAGCCAAAAGGTTAAGGAAACAATCATACTCGAGACTCACAAATAGTAGCATGTATAATCAGCTACAATGTAGATTTAACCCTTTGACTCCCGCACCCTGCTCACCAGCGTCATATACCTGTCAACCATGCTAGCATAACAAAAACTTAACCCTTTGATTCCCTCACCCTATCCACCAGCTTCCTGCAGGAAGCTGGTGGATAGGGTGAGGGAATCAAAGGGTTAAGTTTTTGCATTGGTGGATAGAGTGCGGGGAGTCAAAGGGTTAAATCCAAATCCCTCCCAAAAAAATCGAGCCCTGACACCCCCGGCTCTCTATTCTGACCCGTAGCAGCAAACACCGTGAGGTGACAGCCACGTCATTTGGAGCCTTGCTTGTTTTTTTATTTTTTTTATTTTGCTATTTTTTTCATTTTCTATTTAAAAAACAAACAAACTGATCTGTGAAGAGACAGAGTTCCCACTTTCAAATCTGACAACAAATTTTGTGAGCCTGATTGTAAGAAAAACTGTGTGCGTGTGACATCCAGTCTGTCCATTAGTAAAACTTATGATCCACCCAGCTGTGAATGAGTGATGGAAGGTACAGCGGAGGGAGATGAGATGGGCGTCACCTTCATATTGCTGGCCCCAAGAAAAGTTCAGGTCATCGCCTCTCTACCCCCCTATGTGTCTCGATCATTTTTCTACGTACGTGTTGAAAAAGAAGAGATAGAGAGGGGGGGGGGGCAGAGAGAGAGAAGGGAGAGAGAGAGAGAGAGAGAGAGAGAGAGAGAGAAAAGAGAGACAGACAGACAGACAGGCAGACAGACAGAGACAGAGACAGAGAGAGAGAAAGACAGAGACGGAGAGGCAGAGAGACAGACAGAGACAGAGAGAGAGACAGAGACGGACAGAGAGACAGATACAAAGAGAAGAGAGAGAGAGAGAGAGACAGACAAACAGAGACAGAGTTAGAGAGACAGAGAGACAAAGAGATAGAGAGACAGAGAGACAGCGACAGAGACGGAGAAGAGGAAGAGAGGTAAGTTTGGAGAAACTGAAACTGAAACTGTTTATTGTCATTACCCGAAAAGGTCTTTTGACAAGGGGGATAACAATTTTCTAGTAGTGCGACACATAATCCACTCTTTGTATGTGCGCAAATTCTTCGCGCATAATCAAAAAAAATATCGAACATCCATTCCTTGAATAGTCGAACATATTCAAATCATATATAATGAACAATCATCCATTTTATCAGTACTACATAATGCAAACAAACAAAAAAATATCAGAACAGTGTTCCTACATTCAGGCCAATAATTTGTCTAGGTTTAGGCAAACCAAAATCTTTTTCACACACCC
>JAPXFY010000022.1:59981247-59993747 GCA_030674185.1 Monoplex corrugatus
GAAATGTTGACGTTTTCAGATTTCTTAACGTCTGTATAATCAATATCAAAAGAGGCTTTTTGCATTTCCCATGTAGGGATAGGCGTTGTTGATGGTGTCTCAGCTATTTCATCCATATTTATGTTGGACTGTTTGACCAAGTCAGATATGTAAGTTGTAACAGTCATTTGTGATGAAATGCTTTTTGCTCGCTTTGGAAACTCAACATCAGACCTGATTTTAATTTCCTTACTCACAAAATTGTCCGTTTGTGAAGTAGTTTAACTGCAAATTTTGCTGTCGCCAGCTCACGATAGTTGTTCAGAGGCAGAATTCCAGCAACTTTGTACGTTTCCAGATTAGAGGCATGAGTAGGGACACCTAGAGCAATTTTAATACTTTTGCAGTCTAAGCTTTGTATCTTCTTTAATAAATATTTTGGTGCACTGAAGAACACTTCTTGCGCATAGGATAATTTAGATCGTACAAGTGCTGTGGATAGATGAATTAGGATGTTCGTATCCATTCCCCAAGGTAATCGGCTTATTATCTTTAGAAAATTTAGGGCTTTTCTTGCTTTTGTTGAAATATAATCAAAATGGACAGTCCAGTTTAATTTCGATGTCATAAAAACTCCCAGAAATTTTACAACCTGTTTGTAATGTAACACTTCACCAAGCAATCTGAAAGTAGGCAAGTTACTTAAAGTACCACCAGAATTAAATAGCATCATGTTAGTTTTTTCCGTTGACAACGACAGACCATTTTCTAACATATAGTTTCCAAGATTATCAAGATCAGATTGATACAATTTCCTAATGTAATTCTGTGCTCTCTGTGGAGTTGTCTTTTTTAAAGTAATATTCATCCAAATACATATATCATCAGCATACTGTGCCAAAACAACTCGATTTGAGAGTGCTTTAGGAAGATCCTGTATAAGGATATTAAATAAAAGTGGTGCTATCACTGAACCTTGTGGAATTCCCATATCAAGATGTCGTGAAGTAGAGTAACTAGTTCCCACTCTTGCCTGAATAGTTCTATTGGCTAAAAAAGACTTAATATAATCATACATATTGCCAGATAAACCAATAGATTTCAGCTTGTACAATAAACGCGTATGCCAAACTTGATCGTAAGCTTTTTTCACATCAAAAAATGTAGCTAAAAGACTTTTTCTGCGGGCAAACTGTTTCTTGATATGAGTGGTAAGTTTAACCAGGTGCTCAACTGTAGATCTCCCTTTTCTAAAACCAGCCTGATTTACTGGAATAACGTTATTTTTATCACAGTAATGTACAAGTCTGTTTAATACCAATTTTTCCAATAGTTTGCTCGTATGGGACGTTAAAGCAATAGGTCTGTAATTATTTTTATTGTTTTTAGGCTTTCCTGCTTTTAATACTGGTATAACAACAGACGTTTGCCATAATTGTGGTATAGTTCCACCAACCCAGCATTTCTGAAAAATTTTGTGTAAAAAAATAATATAGTTTTCTGGAAGATGTTTAATCATTTCAGTTGAAACTGCATCGACACCTACCGAACTCCTTTTGTTGCGTAGAGACAAGATAGTGTTTTTTAACTCTTCTAAGGTGATTGGAGAATTAAACCAGAGATCATTCTGAGGTATTGGATCAGTGTAGATAGGGTTGTTAGCTGCCATTTCCCTGTAGTGTTTGCAGGTAGGAGTCAAACCATCTACTTTACTATTTTGGGCAAAAAGTTCCACAAAAGTTTCAGCTTTGTCCATGTCGGAAAGAAATTTGTGACTTGTATCAATCATTATTGGACACCTAGGTAAGTTGGCTCCATTTTTCATTTGATTCATTTTTGTCCAGACTTTATGGAAATCCTTGAAATCTGAAATTTCTTTTGTGCAGTATGATGCCCAATAATTTTTCTTTGCTTCAGCGATGATTTTATTACACTGGGTGTTAGCTTTTTTCATTTCCATATGATCTTCAGGTTTCCTGCTTTTGATGTAGATTTTGTATTTCTCTTTTTTATACTGAACTGCTTGCTCACATGCCTCCGTCCACCAAACATTACCCAAACGGTTATTAGACTTAAAAGTTTTGAGTTTCGGGATGGAAAGGTCTGCAGCAGCTAGAACTGACTCCTGGAATTTAGAAAACAATGTGTGTGTGTGTGTGTGTGTGTGTGTGTGTGTGTGTGTGTGGGGTGTGTGTGTGTGTGTGCGCGCGCGCGCGCGTGTGTGTGTGAACTTTCTTAATCTATCAATCGATTTTTGCACGACAGCAGGCCCGGTATATCTACGTTGTTACTGTACATTCTTTGACACATGGAAAGTATCTGGAGAATATGCGACTATATCAAAAGACTATCACTTAGATCAAGCGGTCAAGGTCTAGTGGAGTAGAGAAAAGAAAAATCCCTGTCCAGTCGTGATTCGAACCGCTGAGCTCTGCTATTTGTCTATTCCCAGGCGGAGGCTGCAGCGCAGAGGCCACCACGCCACTGAAATACTTTGTACAACACTCAGCTGTGGTCTGGCGTGACATCAAAATATCGTAGCCCCAAAATAATTATTTTGACGTCAGGACTAGCCTATAATACGTCACGTCGCTTAGATATCATCTTCACTTTCTTGGTATTCAAAACCAAGCAAGGAATTCATGAGCTTGCAACTGTCGCTGTGTTCCATGATGATTCCATTGCGTTTATTGACAGTGAATTGTTATTGAAAAGAAGATACAATGCAGGGTTAGGTCGAGAGCTTGGAGTTCAGGTTTGCCAGCGTCAAATTAACGTCGCAGGAAAACAAGGATGGTCGTTGTCGTTTGGTTTCATCTTCGTCGAGCACCACCACCTAGAGAGCCACAGAACGATTAAGTCAAAGAGTTTCCTGTTAAAAATGTCTTGCAAAACATGCGCGGTTAGTTCAATTCAAAATATGACACATGCGAGCAGAAACTATGTCCTAATGAGCGTCTGGTTTAAAAGGTATCAGGCTTAACAGAGAACGTATACGTAGTTATTGGTATGCCGCTTGCTGAACGTGTTAACACATTGGTATGTGAACCATTTTGATAAGTGTTTTGACAGTGGAAAACACTGGTCACTTGTGCTGAAAGCAGGAATACAGAGTAACATGAATCTTGTTGCCCATCTGATCAACACATGAAGGCAGAAACGGTGGTTGTGGAATGCAGATATGAGAAGTCATAGGGACAAGCAGAGAGCGTGCAGACCCTAGAACACCTATAGACTGCCACAGGACACAGGCAAAAACAGGTAATGAGTGTGACATTTCCAACCATGGATTGAGTGCATGTATCAACAACGAACAAAACTATGGTCATTATAGAAACATTTGTCATTGGCAATCAAAACAGAAAGTCTGGTTTCAGAGTACCAATCCAGCGATCACACGTATAGTGGGGATAATGAGAAAGCACGATACGCCTGTACGTATGTTAATTCATATGTGGACATGAAAAACGCACAGTTGCTGTGGAGGAAGCGTACCACGCGAAGACCAGACATGTAAGGACTATCAGAAAGCTGGGTACCTCTGTAAAAGTTTGGATTAGCGCAAGTCACAGAGAAACACAAAGGCTGTAGAGTGCCAATCTCAGCATCGCCTGCACAAGTTCTGAGAAAGCATGGAAACCATGACAGTTACTTTTAAGCACTACGTGACAAAAATTTGGTCACAGAGTGCCAGAACAGAAATTCGATTAAACATCTGTGGACACTGTAGCACATGTCTGTTACAAACATTCATATCCTGCAGGACCTTATAGAAGGAGAACCAAATGAAGAGGCGAGGACGTTAATGCGTTGCCTCATACACATGGAATTAGAGTCTGTAGAACTAAAATCTCAAACATGAAACTTTCTAGATTGACACAGTGTCGTAGACCAACCATCTTGAAAGCAATTCTGTACACCAAAGTCAAGAGATGATGTGTACGTGCTCTAACAATAACCTGTAGCAGACAGTGTTTTGAGCGTTATCCGTATAGCTTTAATTTAACACCAAGGACGAGGGACGATGACAAAGGGGCTCACAGTCAGTGACTACATCTACGTGACATTAGAAGTGGTGGTGGGTCTGTTAGCCGTTCTGACCAACAGCATTCTCCTGATCGCTCTATGGCGATATCGACGGCTGAGAACGTTTACCACGTATTTCGTGAGCAGCCTGGGCTGTGCTGGTCTCTGTATGGGTATCGTGACACCCACAGTGGCCGCCATTCTCCTCACCGGCCTGTCATCCACTTTCTACCTGTGTGTGCTGGTGGTGTGCCTGGTGAACACCCTGCCCGCCTTGACCACCCTCAGTCTGCTGTGTGTAGTCATTGATCGCTACTGCCACGTCCTGTACCCCGAAGCTTATCTCCGCTGGGCCACCAAACTGAACGTGACAGGGATGTTGTCAGCGTCATGGCTTTTGGGAATGCTGGTCGGCTTCGTTCCCTTCGTCTGGCACAAAGACCCGGAGGGATTCCACACGTGTTCGTGTAGCAGAGTGTTGTATGACAGCTACACCGTCTATGTTTTCTTCCTGGGCTTCTTCGTACCCATCCTGCTGATTCTGGCCGTTCTGATCACACAGGCGTTCAGAGCTTTTCATGTGAGCAACAGCCGGCACAGGGGCAGAACCACCAGGTTAGCTTCTGTCATTGTTGAGAGTGAACATATGCTGCACAAGAAGGAGATCTTTTTGTTCAAGAGACTGATGGTGGTCTTCATGCTGCTGGTGCTCAGTTCCCTGCCGCTGTATCTGATGGTTGCCATGACGCTATGGATACCTTCTCTTGTGGCCCAACCTGACGTCCGGATGTTCCTGCTGGCGCTGTCTCACATCAGCAGCTTCACCAACCCGCTGGTGTACACCTACAAACGCAGCGAGTTCCACCTGATCGTGGCCAGCGTCTGGCCCCTCTATCACAGGGAATCGGACAACTCGCCTGGTCAGTGTGTGTTGGTCCATCCTCCACAGGCCAAGTGTCCTGTTTCTGGCCATTACTCCTTCTTAGCCATGTCCGGTAACACTGGGTCCACCTCTAGCAAGAAGATGCAAGCGGACACGGCTCAGAACCAGAGGTATTCGTCTGAACTGCTGGCAAGTGTACAGGAGGAGACCGGCTGTTCTCCTGCGTCATCACATTCCGCTGCCAAAGACAGAACCACTAAGAAAGGGGACACTTGAATGGAAAGGAAAGATTGTCTTGTGGGAAAGAGTTCCCTTGAGAGAAAGAGATCTCCAGTGGACAAGACAACTTTCCGTAACTCTCTCCTTGGACATGGTGGACACACTCCTTGCAGGTGGCATTGTTTATTTATTGCTTGTTTAAATTTTGGATCCCCAAAGAAGACAAGACTTTCACCTTGACCAGTGGCACACGAAAATGCCAAAGGAATTGGCACAAGACACGAATGTGCCAGAAGTAAATAGCACAAGACTTGACGTTGTCAAAGACACTAACACGAGATGAAAGTGTGCCAAAGAAACAGGCAGAAGACAACAGTTGTGTCAATGACAGTGACATTGGATGGACGAGGGTTTACTGAAACCTGCTGCGTTCTCACGTCAGTCAACGTTAGATATTGTTTTGCACTTCACTATCAAAACGTTGGTTTGTATCTTAATGTAAGACGAACAACAACCGCCATTTACCAAAGTGCAGTGGTTGATGCAACGCACTAACGACTGAAGGTTGTGGGTTTGAATCCTATCGGATTTGTTAACATGATTGTGGTAATTTTTCAGTCCTCGTCGGTTCCAGCCTTAAGTTGAACATGTGGGCTCTTTGGAAGACTAGGAGTAGGACCATACAACCGGTTGAGATCGTCCACTTCGTGGATTCTTCAGCGTGACTATGTAAAATGCAACGAGCATAATTTTGACATGAACTGTTTGAGTCTTATAAATTCCATTGATATTATTATCTTCATTCTTCTTCTTCTTCTTCTTCTTCTTCTTCTTCTTCTTCTTCTTCTTTCTTCTTTCTTCTTTCTTTCTTTCTTCTTCTTCTTCTTCTTCTTCTTCTTCTTCTTCTTCTTCTTCTTCTTCTTGACGTATACATGAATGTTCGTACACTGTATTCAACAGAGTTACCACCTACACTGATCAGTTCTTGAGTTTCGCTGAAAATAAAATCAGAGTAACTGCCAGTGTTCAAGCATACAGAAACCAGAAACAGACGAACATCGAATAGCGCTCTAGAAAAAAACATGACTGACAACAAATGGAGACACACGTGAAGCAAATACATGTCAACCCACAACAAATGGAGACATACGTAAAGCAAATACATGTCAACCCTGATCAGTAGGATATGATGAAAACAGGTGGACACGTATTTGATATAACAAAACAAGACGGGCTCAAATTGTCGGCCAACTGGCCTTGGTCAAACATACACAACAGACAATAAATAAACAAGTGGATTAGGTTTAGGACGAAAACAACAACATCACGATAGCTGTCTTCCTTGACGTTTCCTTTTGAAGGCAGCAGGAAAGTTATCTAACTGTTGTTGTTGTTGTTCGTTTTTCCCCCTTAATCTACTCAGTTTGGTTCTTCGTCAAGGCCAGTTTACACTAGCAAAATAGAACGGTTCTAGTCCCCCCCCCCCCCCCCCTCTCGTGGGGATGCCAGGGGCTCTTTCAGTATAAATAGTATCTCCACCTTCTGCAAATTCTGTGCTAAAAATTTCCTCTTTTCTGTCACTCTCTTTGTTTCTTTTTCTGCCTTCTTCCTTTGGTTTCTGTCATTTCTTCCTGTCATTTTCTGCCTTGATGGTCCATTCACCTGTATGTGTTCCATAAGATCTTACGTAATTTTTCTTAGGATTGATAATTGGGTACATGCATGAAGTGCATTTTTGGCTCTGGGGAGATGAGATATGCGAAAGCAATTTTAGGTAATTTAGGCCAGTTTTGGTGTCCTTAGGTATTCAGGTGTGTTTTTTTTAAATCCCCTGTGCTATAAATTGGACGCACTGGCCAACGCCGGGGGCATGTCCTTGGATTGCGCGTGCGAATTCACTGATATGTATACTTAATTTCTTTTCTTTTCTTTTTTCTTTTTTTTTTTTTTTAACGGTTGAAGTTTTGTGTGTGTTTTGAAGCGGTTACAGCCCTGATATGGCTCTGCGCAGTCAGCAGGGCTTTAAATAACAATAACAAAAACAACAAACGAAAACAAAACAAAACAAAAAACCGTTCCAGAACGGTTTCCAAGCGTACCGAACTTAACGCTCAGTGTTATCTGGCTGAACCGTTCTGGATCTGGAACGGTCAAAGACCACCTGGCGATTTTGTCAGGAACAGTTCGCACTCGAGCAGACCTGCTGCGCCCGTGACCTTACAGCACCCTGGTGTTTATTTTAAGGATTGGACACCGGTACTTTCCCCTTTGATGCTCAGTTTTTGTTTGTTTGTTTGTTTTGGGGGTTTTTTGTTTGTTTTTGTTTTTCCGCGCTGTTTTGCCATCTTTCTTTTTTCCGTAGCAATGGCTGTAAACTGGAACGAAGATGAGACGAAATCGTTAATTTCAGTTTGGGCTGATGTGCCAGTCCAAATGAAATTGGTGGGCTGTGTCAGAAATCTTGTGGTGTTTGACAAAATTAATCAGAATCTAACAGAGCAGCATGACATAGAAAGAACTGCACTGCAATGCCGCAATAATATATAAAACAACAACAAATAATAATAATAATAATAATAATATATTTTATTTATATAGCGCAAAATCTTGATAAAATCAAATCTAAGCGCTGAGCGTATACATGCATACATACCTACATACATATGAGCGTATACATGCATACATACATGCTTACATACTTACATACATAAATCTAAGCTGAGCGTATACATGCATACATACATACATACATAAATCTAAGCGTATACATACATACATACATACATACATACATACGTACGCACATGCATACATAATAATTACAATATTTATATAGCGCAAATCTCGACAAAATCAAATCCAAGCGCCGAAAAGACACACACGCACACACACGCACACACACACACACACACACACACACACACACACACACACACACACACACACACACACACACACACACACACACACACACACACACATGCATGGCCACAAATGGGGAGAAAAGAATAAAAGCAATAAAAGCAAGAATAAAACCAATGGAAAACCACAGAGAGCACATCATATACAATTATATATTAAAACAAAGTGATTCCCCTCCGAGCGGAGACAGGCTGCAGAGGGGGGTTGAGTGAGGTTAGGATTTTATGCAGAGGAGAAAAGGTGAGTTTTGAGAGCGGACTTGAAGGAGGCAAAAGTAGGTTGCTGACGGACTGAGAGAGGAAGTTTGTTCCAGGAGAGTGGACCAGAAACAGAGAAGGCTCGTGGACCATATGTATTGAGCTTAGTGCGTGGAAAGCGAAAAGTCAGAGGATCGGAGGCAGAGCGGAGGGTACGTGAGGGAACATAGATCTCAAGTAGGCTTGACAGGTAATCGGGGGCTGCGTTATTGAGGCTTTTGTAGCACATGGTGTCTAGTTTGTACTGTATGCGCTTTGATACAGGGAGCCAGTGAAGTTGTGCCAGGAGAGGAGATATGTGGTCAGCTTTTTTCTTTTTGAGTACAAGGCGTACAGCATTGTTTTGAATGCGCTGTAGGATGTGAATGGTGGAGGCAGGAAGACCAGACAGGAGTGAATTGCAATAGTCAATGCGAGACATTATGAAGGAGAGAACGAGTTTTGCAGTTGTTTCGACAGAGAGATTCTTCCTGATCAGCCTTATACGATGGAGATGATAGTAGCAGGATCTGGCAGTTTGAGAAACAAAGTTGTTCATGGAGAGGGTAGAGTCAATGCAGACACCAAGGTTTTTAGCTGAATCAGAAATTGGGACTGATGTGTTACATAATGGGAGAGAAAGAGGAGGCAGCTGGGAAAGTTTCTGACGGGTGCCAATGAGGATAGCTTCTGTCTTGTCGTCATTAAGCTGAAGTCTATTGTGTGTCATCCAGTTCTTAATGTCCGAGTAACACTCAGTGGTGCGAGTCAACAGGCGCTGTATATTATCAGGTGAGTCACTATCTTGAAGTTGGGTGTCATCAGCCACATGCAATACAAAACCGCAGCAGCATGGTGCTTCCTGAGTGGTGACATGTTTGTTGCTATAGTAGATGTTTACCGCCCTGCTTTCCACACGTTTTCTCGGGTTATGCTCGGGGTCAGCACGATGTCGGTACCGGTACGCTTTTATCAAGCCAGTGTAAAGGAAGATCAGGAAAAGACAGGCAACATTTATAGGCCATTTTATGAGGAAAGGGGAATTGGAGCAACTGGTCACAACCGGAAAGCTGGAGGGAAGGAGAGCACCGGGTAGACCCAGGGAGAAGATACTAGACAGACTTGCAGTGTGGCTGAAGATAGGGAGGGTGGAAGAGATGCTTGAAGCAACAAGAGATAGAGACAGATGGAAGTCCATAATCGCCAACGCCATGCGGCAAAGAACCTGATGATGATGATGATGATGATGATGATGATGAGTGTAAACAGAGCAAAACGGTTCAGAACGTTTCCCAAACTGTTGTGTTTTGTGGCCTCTTGACAAAGATCGCATGGCTAAAAATGTACGCCTCTTTTGATTTGAGAATTAAATGCGTATTCTACTTCTGATTTTCGTATCCTTCTGGTTTCTGGACAGACGTAAGCGAAGATCTTTTGTCTGTTTGAACACGAATGTTATCCAAGCTATGTTAAGTGTGAAATGGGCATGGCCAGTTTTAGATCACAACGGTCACTGCTGTCTCAACTTAAAATGGAAATCTACAACATCAGCACTACCATCCTCATTCTCATCATCATGGCATTACGAAACATATAAGTACTGTTCCAGATTTGGTGGTCCTTCATGCCCTGATCTCATGGTAATCTCACTTTTGGTGGCTTTGGAGGTGTGTTCGTCATCATCATCATCATCATCATGATCATCATCATCATCATCATCATCATCATGTGCCCTGCCGCATGGCGTTGGCCATCATGGCCCTCCACACGAATCTATCCTCTGTCGCTGCAAATACATCTTCCACCCTCTCTGTCCTCAGCCACCTGCAAATCAGTCCAACATTTTCTCCCTGGGTCTACCTGGTGTGTTGGAAAGTCAAAATGAATGGTGTATGGTAGTATAGAAGATGTGACAGCAATGAAAAAAAAATATCGCAATAATAAAACAAGAGAACAACTACGGTATAGAAAACAAACAATTGAAATAAAAGAAAAGAAAACAGAAAGAAAAGAGAAAAGAAAAGAAAAGGAAGAAATGGTTAAAAAACTAAAAAAGGGAAGAATGGTAAACCAGAATTTTTCACCTGTTGTTGGATCGTTGATCTCGATGATTCTGCGTTTCCTCTTTTTTTCATTTAGTTGTTGTTGTGTTACATGTTTGTATTATACTGTTTATTATTTTACATGTTTGTATTATACTGTTTATTGTTTTACGTTTGTATTATACTGTTGTTTTACATGCTTGTATTATACTGTTTGTTGTTTTACATGTTTGTATTATACTGTTTGTTGTTTTACATGTTTGTATTATACTGTTTGTTGTTTTACATGTTTGTATTATACTGTTGTTTTACATGTTTGTATTATACTGTTTGTTGTTTTACATGTTTGTATTATACTGTTTGTTGTTTTACATGTTTGTATTATACTGTTTATTGTTTTACATGTTTGTATTATACTGTTGTTTTACATGCTTGTATTATACTGTTTGTTGTTTTAAATGTTTGTATTATACTGTTTTACATGCTTGTATTATACTGTTTGTTGTTTTACATGTTTGCATTATACTGTTTGTTGTTTTACGTGCTTGTATTATACTGTTGTTTTACATGCTTGTATTACACTGTTGTTTTACGTGCGTGTATTACACTGTTGTTTTACGTGCTTGTATTACACTGTTTGTTGTTTTACATGATTGTATTACACTGTTGATTTACATGTTTGTATTACACTGTTGTTTTACTTGTTTGTATTATACTGTTGTTTTACATGCTTGTATTACACTGTTTGTTGTTTTACATGTTTGTATTACACTGTTGTTTTACATGTTTGTATTATAGTTGTTTTACATGCTTGTATTACACTGTTTGTTGTTTTACATGTTTGTATTACACTGTTGTTTTACATGTTTGTATTACACTGTTGTTTCACATGTTTGTATTATACTGTTATTTTACATGTTTGTATTACACTGTTGTTTTACATGTTTGTATTCCACTGTTGTTTTACATGTTTGTATTACACTGTTGTTTTACATGTTTGTATTACACTGTTGTTTTACATGTTTGTATTACACTGTTTGTTTTACCTGTTGTATTACACTGTTGTTTTACATGTTTGTTAATTTTTACATGTTTATGTTTTTTACATGTTTGTATTACACTGTTGTTTTACATGTTTGTTTACACTGTTTTTTACATGTTTTGTTATTACATTGTTATTTTCATGTTTGTATTTACTGTTGTTGTTTTACATGTTTTATTACACTGTTTTAATGTTTTATTACTTTGTTTAATGTATCACTGTTTGTTTTACATGTTTTATTAACGTTATGTTTTCATGTGTTTATACTGTTTGTTTTAATGCTTGTATATTGTTGTTTTACATGTTGTATTACACTGTTGTTTTACATGTTTGTTTTACGTTGTTACATGTGTATTACATTTTGTTGTTTTACATGTTTGATTAACTGTTGTTTACATTTTGTATTACACTGTTGTTTTACATGTTTGATTACACGTTGTTTTACATGTTTGTATTAACTGTTGTTTTACATGTTTGTATTAACTTTGTTTTACATGTTTTATACTGTTTTTTACATGTTTGTATTAACTGTTGTTTTACATGTTTGTATTAACTGTTGTTTACATGTTTGTATTAACTTTGTTTTACATGTTTGATTAACTGTTTTTTTTACATGTTTGTATTTACTGTTTGTTTTTTACATGTTGTATTCACTGTTGTTTTACATGTTGTATTACACTGTTGTTTTACATGTTTGTATACTGTTGTTTTACATGTTTTATTAACTGTTGTTTACTTTTGTATTATACTGTTGTTGTTACATGTTTGTATATACTGTTGTTTACATGTTGTATTATACGTGTTGTTTTAATTTTGTATTGCACTGTTGTTTTACATGTTTGATTATACTGTTTATTGTTTTACATGTTTGTATTACTTTTCTGTTGTTTTATGTTTTAAGTTATTAACTGTTGTTTTACATGTTTGATTAACTGTTTGTTGTTTTACATGCTTGTATTAACTGTTTGTTGTTTTACATGCTTGTATTAACGTTGTTGTTTTACATGCTTGTATTAACTGTTTGTTTTTTACATGCTTGTATTATACTGTTTGTGTTTACATGCTTGTATTAACGTTTGTTGTTTTACATCTGTATAACTGTTTGTTTTTACATGCTTGTATATACTGTTTGTTGTTTTACATGCTTGTAT
>JAPXFY010000022.1:60023358-60025858 GCA_030674185.1 Monoplex corrugatus
TTGTTAGTATGCGTATTTGTGTGTGTGTGTGTGTGTATCTCTATATATCTATATATATATCTCTCTCTATATATATATACATATGTTTGTATACATACACACACACATATATAAAATAATATATATATAATTATGTATATATATGTATATATATATACATGTATAATATATATGTATTAGTGTTTGTGTGATAGCGTTTAATGCGTGAGTGTGTGTGTTGTATGTGTGTTGTGTGTGTGTGTGTGTGTAAAGGAGATTGTAATATACATATGTATTAGTGTTTGTGTGTTAGCGTTTAATGCGTGAGTGTGTGTTGTGTGTGTGTGTGTGTGTGTGTGTGTGTGTGTGTGTGTGTGTGTGTGTGTGTGTGTGTGTGTGTGTGTGTGTGTGTGTGTGTAAAGGAGATTGTGAAACAAACAAAAATGAACAGAAAAATCAGAAACTATTACCTATACGTTTGAATTGCGCCATTGACTTATGATTACGATGTGTTAATCTTTATCTTCACGCAGGCGTATGTATATGTATGGATATGTAAGTATATGTAATTTTGTTTTATCGATTTTAGCGGGCGTCTTGGTGTTGGGAGGGGGGCGAACTGCGTGGGGGGGGGGGAGGGGGAAGATTGGGCGGGGAAGTTGCTATGTCAAGTGTGGGGAGGGGAATGACGTGATGAGAGTTGTGGATGGAGTGAAGCTGATGTCACCAAAATTCAATTCTTGCGCTCTGAACCTGACAACAAAATATCTTGGAAACAGAAAAAAAACCCACGAAAATAGAATCAGAACGCGTATTTAATACAACCAAACAAGACAAGCGCAAATTTTCGGCCATCTGGCCTTTGTCAAGCGTGAACGTACGATCACAAACAAACACCAAATACAAAATTAGGAGAAAAAGACTGAAACTTCCTTGCTGCCTCGTCCAGTGGGAGAAAAGGACTCATCATCATCATCATCATCAGGTGCCTTGCCGCATGGCGTTGGCGATCACGGACTTCCATCTGTCTCTATCTCTTGTTGCCCCAAGCATCTCCTCCACCCTCCTCGTCTTCAGCCACTCTGCAAGTCCGTCTAGCATTTTCTCCCTGGATCTACCCGGTGCTCTCTTTCCCTCCAGCTTTCCCGTTGTGACCAGGTGCTCCAAATCCCCCTTCCTCATAAAATGGCCTATAAATGTTGTCTGTCTTTTCCTAATCTTCCTTATGAGTGATCTACTTGCGTCTGCCTCCATCAAGACTGTCTCGTTTGTTTTCTTTGCTGTCCATGGAACTCTCAACATTCTTCTTAGAAACCACGTAGAAGAGGACTAAAATATCTTATATCTCTAGTCGTGTGGTCGTTCTAACTACACACACACACACACACACACACACACACACACACACACACACACACACACACACACACACACACACACACACACACACACACAACCTTTGGATCTTGTTACATGGCCACACCAATATAGCTTTCTTTTCTTAATGAAGTCAGCAGATCATACGATCTGTTATGCTAGTTGATAACCTTGGCGCACTAGTTCACTGGTGATACAACTATTAGATGCATAATTGATGCCCAGGTTACGTTTCCAAAAGCCGCACGTATCTCTCTCTCTCTCTCTCTCTCTCTCTCTCTCTCTCTCTCTCTCTCTCTCTCTCTCTCTGTGTCTCTCTGTCTCTCTCTCTGTCTGTCTGTCTCTCTCTCTCTCTCTCTGTATGTCTGTCTGTCTCTCTCTCTTTCTCTCTGTCTCTCTCTCTGTCCCTCCCTCCTCTCTCTCTCTCGCTCTGTCTCTGTCTCTCTCTCTTTCTCTGTGTCTCTGTCTCTCTCTGTTCCTCCCTTGCTCTCTCTATCTGTGTCTCTCCCTCCCTCCATCCCTCCCTCTCTCTCTCTCTTATTTTCATGTCGATATGTTATTATGGTTCTTCTGTATTAGTATCTACCCTCCCTCCGTTCACGAGCAGTATACTCCATTTATTGTGTGTTTGTATTAATGAAGTCCCTGTATGGGCAAGAGGTGCGTGTTAACAACATTAACTTATGTCATTATCTTGTGTGTTAACAACATTAACTTATGTCATTATCTTGTGTGTTAACAGCATTAACTTATGTCATTATCTTGTGTGTTAACAGCATTAACTTATGTCATTATCTTGTGTGTTAACAGCATTAACTTATGTCATTATCTTGTGTGTTAACAACATTAACTTATGTCATTATCTTGTGTGTTAACAACATTAACTTATGTCATTATCTTGTGTGTTAACAGCATTAACTTATGTCATTATCTTGTGTGTTAACAGCATTAACTTATGTCATTATCTTGTGTGTTAACAGCATTAACTTATGTCATTATCTTGTGTGTTAACAATATTAACTTATGTCATTATCTTATGTGTTAACAACATTAACTTATCTCATTATCTTGTGTGTTAACAACATTACCTTATGTCATTATCTTGTGTGTTAACAACATCAACTTATGTCATTATCTTGTGTGT
>JAPXFY010000022.1:60028358-60035858 GCA_030674185.1 Monoplex corrugatus
GAGAAAGAGAGAGAGAGAGAGAGAGAAAGAAAGAAAAAGAGAGAGGGGGAGAGAGAGTGTGTGTATGTGTATCTGTCTGTCACATTTTTCACTCACACCTTCACGACATTTCCATCGCCATGTTGCTCACCATTTCATCACAGAGGGTGGAAAGGGAGAACGAGAAGTGATGAGGGGAGATAAGCTAATATGAAGTGGAACCCAGGAAGACCAGCCAGACAATAGTGTCAGTCACAGCAAACACACACACACACACACACACACACACATACACACACACCACACACACACACACACACACACACACACACACACACACACACTCACACAAACAAACGAACAACAACAACAGCAACAAAAAAGCATCACCAGACAACTACTTAAGCCACTAAGGAAAAGGAACAACTTCCATCTTCTGTCCAGAGAGTAGCAAAGTGGTCCTAATAGATCGCTGCACCGGCCACAACCGTGTCCAGATACACACAGGAACCGTAACTTCAAACTGACGCCTTACCCACCCTGCTCATGTGGTCAAGAGGACCAGACGGCTGAACCCACATTGCAGCACTGTTGCCTTTTGACTCCAGCACCCTGTCCATTGTCAACAAGCAAAGCCACTGCAAGATTGAGGCAGCCGAGATGTGGTTTCTAAGAAGAATGTTGAGAGTTCCTCTCGATTTTTCATGTACTGACTAGAGATATCATTTACAACAAAAATAATGATATTATTGCGGTAGTCCAGCTGATTCTCAGATCCCCTGTTGGCAGATTGTTATGAAGAGTTAATTAATTGTTGTCTGTTATTGATTGACACTGTTAACTTAATTTTCTGAATTCTTAATTGTAATTGTTCCCCTTCTTAACATTCAAACTCCCACTACCCCTCCCCATCCCCGTCCCCCACCCTCTTTTTTTTCTCCCTGTGTATGTGTGTGTGTGTGTGTGTGTGTGTGTGTGTGTGTGTGTGTGTGTGTGTGTGTGTGTGTGTGTGTGTGTGTGTGTGTGTGTGTGTGTGTGTGTATGTGTGTGTGTGTGTGTGTGTGTGTGTGTGTGTGTGTGTGTGTGTGTGTGTGTGTGTGTGTCTAAAATCACTATTGTGAACAGACATTAAATAAAGATTCCATTCCATTCCACTGAGAGTTCCATGGACAGCAAAGAAAACAAACGCGTCAGTCTTGATGGAGACAGACACAAGAAGATCATTCATAAGGAAGATTAGGAAAAGACAGGCAATATTTATAGGCCATTTTATGAGGAAAGGGGAATTGGAGCACCTGGTCTTAACAGGAAAGCTGGAGGGAAAGAGAGCACCGGGTAGACCCAGGGAGAAGATATTGCACGGACTTGCAGAGTGGCCGAAGACAAGGAGGGTGGAAGATGTGCTTGAGGCAACAAGGGATAGAAACAGATGGAAGGCCATGATCGCCAACGCCATGTGGCAAGGCACTTGATGACGATGATGATGATAACCCTGTCCATTAACTGCAGAAACTTAACCTCTTTGTTTCCCTCAAACTATCCACCAGCAGAAAGCTGGTGGACAAGATGAAGGAATCAAAGGGTTAAGTTTTTGCTTTGCTAGCATGATTGGCAACGCAGAATGCTGATGGACAGGATGAAGGAATCAAAGGGTTAAGGTTTTGCTTTGCTAGCATGGTTGGCAACGCAGGATGCTGATGGACAGGATGAAGGAATCAAAGGGTTAAGTTTTTTGCTTTGCTAGCATGGTTGGCAACACAGGATGCTGATGGACAGGTTGCAGGAATCAAAGGGTTAAGAGGAACAACCATAGACATAGACATGGCCGACGACAACTCTTCTGACCACCAAGCTCCATGGCAGCTGGCAGGAAGTGGGAAAAGCAAAACAATTACTAAGCGGCTGCATTCGTCACTAGATGTCAGATGACGATGTTGACAGCAAATGAAAGGAGAAAAAAAATCACACTCATTACTCTCTTGAACAGATATAGATATCTTTTTTATTTTTTTTAGGATCATCACACCCAGGGAGGTTACCTTTGTGCTCACCTTTTTTCCCGTCCCATTTTCTACACCACCTTAATGGCCACAGAAGCTGGCACAGTTGTTTTTTTTTACAATGCGATGATGATGAAGTCGATGAGGATGATAATCATGATGCTATGGACTTCCATCAAGGATTGAGACTGCTTGACAGGGCTGTACTCTACGCTTACTATCATAATGTATCCTGGTGTCAACCAGGCCTGAGAGATACAGACACCCGCTGTGCTGGTCAGAAAATTTGAGCAACACCCTCAATGACGCATCCTTGAAGTGGATGAGACTCGACTGTGTGGTCCCAGTCTTCCCAATGAGCCCATAGCACGCCCAGCTCTGGATAGGAGCCGGTTAGAGCCGAAATTTTTGAAGGGACTGATGGGGATTCGAACCCACAACCTTCCAGTCAGTAGTCCGTTGCGTTAACCACTACACCACGGCGACTGGTTACAGATATAGATATCTTTTGGCCTCATTTTCCACCCTCTTTGCTGTCTGTTGGTCTCTTAACACAGTCATGACGGAAAGCATAGATAGTTGTTTCACACTAGTAACCTCCATGGACGGGAAGCATCGATTGTTGTTTCACTGGTTAAAAGTACAAAACTGGCTTTAATTCTCTTTACACTAAGCTGGGAGTTATCTCCCATGTTTGTTTACTTCCGTTAACTTTTGGGTGACGTTTTGCATGCTCTTAGAACAAGGTTTTTTTTAGCTTTTTTTTTTAGCCAATTTGAAAAAAAATGGCAAGAAATTGTGGTCTGACGCGTATAGAAATCATGTGGCTTCTCGATCTTGATGACAACAATCCAGGCGATGGTGAAAATAAAGTTACTGAGGAAGAAAATGATTTAGAAGATGACGAAACGGATGCTGTAGTGCTTTCAACAAGTGCTGGTAAATCAGTGATGGGTATTAGAACTCTATTGATTATGAAAAAAAACAACAACAAAAACAACCAAACTGCCAAATAATCGCTTATTCTGCAAGAAATACTTCGGTACACATATTACATATTTTGACAGATTCAAATTGTCCGGTCATTTTACCCATAAGTATGTACATTTTCTTATGATTCTATCAATAATTAGAGATGTTATTTAACAGCAAATGACAAGTACCCATATGCCCCAAATTTTCGGAAGGCCACCTCAGGCCAGCGCATCAACAGCCCTGAGGCAATCCCAGTCAAAATAGAGTTGTTGTTTTTTGACCTCTTCGGACTCTTAGTGTCTCTGTTCGCCTGTACATTTTTTCACTTTTTGTCAGTGTTGCTCTCCAGTTCATTTTCTTTCTCTCGTTCTCATTGAGGAGTAAAGAATATTCATTAATTATCAATTTTTAATCCCATTACCTGTGGATTATTCACTCTTACGCTTCTATGAGGGAAATAGATAAGAACATACACGATAAAGTTTACTTAAAAGCATACACAGACATACGCACACAAAACACACACACACACACACACACACACACACACACACACACATATATATATACACACACACACACACACACACACACACACACACACACACCACACATACACACACACACACACACACAACAACACACACATATATATATATACACACACACCACACACACACACACACACACACACACACACACACACACACACACACACACACAAGCGCGCACACGCAGAGCTAGAGGAAGAGAGAAAGAGAACAGAGAGAAAGAGAGAGAGAGACTGGGGGGAGATAGACAGAGAAATTGAAAGAGAGATATATATAGAGAGAGAGAATGTTTGTGTGTGTTTGTGTGTGCAGTGTGTGTGTGTGTGTGTGTGTGTGTGTGTGTGTGTGTGTGTGTGTGTGTGTGTGTGTGTGTGTGTGTGACACAAACATTGACACAAACACTGGCACACGTATATTATTGTGAAGGCGGTCGAGATTGGGAGGGAGAGAGGCAACACATGTATCACTTACAATGCTTTTTATTTATATCATCGGCCTCGTCATAAACAAATGTCAATACATTTTTTCTTTTGCTAAGCTTGTTGTCTCATCTCTGAATTTGGAGGCATAAAATCTGTACTTAGCCATTTTTTTTCTATAATGTGCAGGGTTAAAAGTTTTAAGGGTTGCTTCAAAAGAAAGTTAATTCCCATTTTCAATTATTCCATGTAGATACTTGTTTTGAGATGTTGGTATATGCTAGACAGTGGAACAGAAAGTGGGGTTTTCTTCTGACATGTCAAGACAAAAGGAGCACTTCGTTTTTGTGTCTACTTTAATTCTCTGTTAGAAAGTGGGATTTCGTTTACATCCAGCTTGTTTGAGCCCAGTTACTGTTGTGTCTCTAAGTATGAAATTCTTCTTGTTATTGACAGAGAGAACGAGAGAGAGAGAGAGAGGGGGGGGGGGGAGGGTGAGCAAGAGATAGATAAATAGATAGATAGATAGATAGATAGAGAGAGAGAGAGAGAGAGAGGAGAGAGAGAGAGAGAGAGAGAGAGAGAGAGAGAGAGAGAGAGAGAGAGAGAACACTGAGAAAGTTTCTCTTTTCCACTGGTATTGTTAGTACCAGTGCAGTTTGTTTTACTCCTACGTTCGTACTACTACTGTTTTCACCAGCACTATAATTATAAGAGTTCAGATATCAACTGCATGAACAAATCTACAACTCTTTTGATATTTACAAGATTGTTGCTACTACTGCAGCTACGTCTCCCCTGAGTTGATGTCACTACTACAGCTACTACTACATCGTCTGTTACTGCTGCTAAGATTACCACTACTACTATTACTACAACTGCTTCTGCTACTTCTATAACAGCAACAACAACTACTACTATGATTAGTACTGACGCTGCTACTGTTACTATTACTTCTGCTGCTGCTGCCACTATCCAGCTGATGTTGCTGATTTGCTAACATCGTTACTACGTTACTGTTTCTGCTGCTGCTACTGCTACTGCTACTAATGTTACTGGTGATGCCACTACCCTATTATTGCTGTTGTTGCTGGTGCTATTTCTATGTCTACTACTACTGCTGCTACTGCGACCACTACTACTATTACTGTTACTGCTGCTGCTACTTTTACATACTGCTGCTGCTGCTACCACCACTACTACTACTGCTGCTGCTACTTTACATACTGCTGCTGCTGTTACTACTACTGCTGCTGCTGCTGCTGCTACTTTACATACTGCTGCTGTTACTACTACTACTACTGCTGCTGCTGCTACTTTACATACTGCTGCTGTTACTATTACTACTGCTGCTGCTGCTACTTTACATACTGCTGCTGTTACTACTACTACTGCTGCTGCTACTTTACATACTGCTGCTGCTGCTACCACTACTGCTGCTGCTGCTGCTACTTTACATACTGCTGCTGCTGCTACCACTACTGCTGCTGCTGCTGCTACTTTACATACTGCTGCTGTTACTACTACTACTGCTGCTGCTGCTACTTTACATACTGCTGCTGTTACTACTACTACTACTGCTGCTGCTGCTACTTTACATACTGCTGCTGTTACTACTACTACTACTGCTGCTGCTGCTACTTTACATACTGCTGCTGTTACTACCACTACTGCTGCTGCTACTTTACATACTGCTGCTGCTGCTACCACTACTGCTGCTGCTGCTACTTTACATACTGCTGCTGCTGCTACCACTACTGCTGCTGCTACTTTACATACTGCTGCTGCTGCTACCACTACTGCTGCTGCTACTTTACATACTGCTGCTGCTGCTACCACTACTGCTGCTGCTGCTGCTACTTTACATACTGCTGCTGCTGCTACCACTACTGCTGCTGCTACTACTACTACTGCTGCTGCTACTTTACATACTGCTGCTGTTACTACTACTACTGCTGCTGCTACTACTACTACTGCTGCTGCTACTTTACATACTGCTGCTGCTGCCACTACTACTGCTGCTGCTGCTACTTTACATACTGCTGCTGTTACTACTACTACTGCTGCTGCTACTACTACTACTAGCTGCTGCTACTTTACATACTGCTGCTGCTGCTACCACTACTACTGCTGCTGCTACTTTACATACTGCTGCTGCTGCTACCACTACTGCTGCTGCTACTTTACATACTGCTGCTGTTACTACCACTACTGCTGCTGCTACTTTACATACTGCTGCTGCTGCTACCACTACTGCTGCTGCTGCTACTTTACATACTGCTGCTGTTACTACTACTACTGCTGCTGCTACTACTACTACTGCTGCTGCTACTTTACATACTGCTGCTGCTGCTACCACTACTACTGCTGCTGCTACTTTACATACTGCTGCTGTTACTCCTACTGCTGCTGCTGCTACCACTACTACTACTACTACTGCTGCTGCTACTTTACATACTGCTGCTGTTATTACTACTACTGCTGCTACCACTACTGCTATTACTACTACTGCTGCTGCTATTATTCTTATTACTATTACTGCTGCTGCTACTTTTACATAACGCTGCTGCTATTACTGCTACTACTACTACTACTACTGCTGCTGCTGCTGCTGCTGTCGCTACCACTACTACTATTACTACTACTGCTGCTGCTGCTGCTGCTGTCGCTACCACTACTACTATTACTACTACTGCTGCTGCTGCTGCTGCTGTCGCTACCACTACTACTATTACTACTACTGCTGCTGCTGCTGCTGCTGTCGCTACCACTACTACTATTACTACTACTGCTGCTGCTTACTGCTGCCACTACTCTTATTACTATTACTGCTGCTGCTACTTTTACATAACGCTGCTGCTATTACTACTACTGCTGCTGCTACTGCTGCCACTATTCTTATTACTATTACTGCTGCTGCTACTGCTGCCACTATTCTTATTACTATTACTGCTGCTGCTACTGCTGCCACTATTCTTATTACTATTACTGCTGTTGCTACTGCTGCCACTATTCTTATTACTATTACTGCTGCTGCTACTAATAAGTATTTCTGCTACTGCTATACTGCTGCTGCTGTTGTTGCTACTGTTTACCACTGCAGCTGCTGCTGCTATTACTACACCTCCTACTACTGTGCTATTTTTGCGCTGCTTTTTCTGTTTCTATAAGAATTGAAGCACTGATTTCATAAACAAACAGGGAACAATCGTGTCATTGATCACCTTACAGACAATGCTTTAGTGAGGGAGTACATTGATTTACCGCAAAGGGCAGAAGGAGTGGTGTTGTTCATCCCGCAAATATTGCAATGATCTCTAACGTAATGCTGCGCCAATTTGTGGAACGTGGGTCGGATCGTTTCTTGGCGTTTCCAGTTAATGATGTGACTGCGAGAACAGAGGGAGGGCGGGATCAAGTAGAGTTTGATTGATCTATATGTATATGTGTATGTATATGTATATGTGTAAGTATATGTGTATGTATATGTATATGTGTGTATGTATATGTATATGTGTATGTATATCTATATCCCTATGTTTATTTATGTACATATACACATGTCTAAATGTCTGT
>JAPXFY010000022.1:60040858-60045858 GCA_030674185.1 Monoplex corrugatus
CACCACGGTCCCTGTTTGAAAATGGCTGCAGGCCCAGATACACCTGTGTCAAGTTCAAACGACTGGGGCCCTCTGTGCTGAGGTACACTCTCAGTCGTAGCTAGTGTGGGCCGGATCTGGAGAAGGACTTTGGCCAGGCCATCTGTTCGGACAGCCAGTTTGGCCTGGACCCTGAACCTATTAATGATTTATACAGGTGAGGGTGGAAGTGAAATGTACATGTATCTGTATGTGTTTTGTATGTGTGTGTTGTATGTATTAATGTGTATTGTGTGTGTTGTGTGTGTGTGTGTGTGTGTGTTGTTGTGTTGTGTGTGTTGTGTGTGTGTGTGTGTGTGTGTGTGTTCATTCGTTATTTCTTTAATTTCTACTCACATATGTGCTTTTAGACGAAAAAGAAGGATGTATGTGGAGTGAACGAATCTATGATATCATGAATGCATGGAACTAAACAGCAGGAAGACTGAAGTCATGGTGATCAGTAAAAAAACATGAAATCCCCTCATGCAAAATAACAGCAAACGGCATAACCTTGAGACAAGTTGATAAGTTTAAATACCTGGGAGCGGTCATTTCACCAGACGGCAGATGCACATCGGAAATAGCCGGCAGATCGGCCAAGGAAAAACAACATTCAAGAAGATGAAAAGCATTCTTACCAACAAATGCTTATCAATTAACATCAGGAAGAGAGTTCTTGAATGTTATATAGAACCAATTCTGTTGTACGGTTGCGAGGCGTGGACAGTCAACAAGCAAATTTAGAACAAGATTGAGGCAGCCGAGATGTGGTTTCTGAGAAGGATGTTGGAGACAGTCTTGATGGAGGCAGACACAAGTACATGTAGATCATTCATAAGGAAGATTAGGAAAAGACAGGCAACATTTATAGGCCATTTTATGAGATAGGGGGAATCGGAACACCTGGTCACAACGGGAAAGCTGGAGGGAAAGAGAGCACCGGGTAGACCCAAGGAGAAGATGCTAGACGGACTTGCAGAATGGCTGGGGACAAGGAGGGTGGAAGAGATGCTTGAGGCAACAAGAGATAGAGACAGATGGAAGTCCATAATCGCCCACGCCATGCGGCAAGGCGCCTGATGATGATGATTGTATCAATTAAGGTAACATCAAACAATTTAACGAACAAGAGAAAAACAATCAGAACATTAGATTGGTCAGGCTTCATCGGTTTGCTCAGGGTTGTGTGTATGTATGTATGCGTGTGTGTGTGTGTGGGGTGTGTGTGTGTGTGTGTGTGTGTGTATGTGTGTTGTACGTGTGTGTGTGTGTGTGTGTGTGTGTGTGTGTGTGTGTGTGTGTGTGTGTGTGTGTGTGTGTGCGTGTGTGTGTGTGTGTGTGTGTGTGTCGGTGTGTGTGTCGTGTTGTGTTTCGGTGTGTGTGTGTGTGTGTGTGTTTGTTTGTTTGACTCTCTGATTAGTCGATTGTTGACCGACTGATTGAGTGATCGATTGATTACTGATTGGTTGATGATTGATAGATTGATTGATTGATGATTGATTGATTGATTGACTGATTGATTGATTGATTTGCTGCCCCATCTTCCCCGCCATCTCTGAGTCAGTGCTGTCGCATCGATCACTTCGGTTCCCCAACACATCTCCTAACTCAATGGAAACTGAGGTCACTACGAGGACAGGGCTTGAAGACCTTTGAATGTGGGATAGTTTTCCTATTGGTAACTTGATACATGAAATGACGCTATATGATAGGCCTACCATTTCCTATTGAGACTGCATGGCAGCGTTGGATTCTACGCACTCTTTTCTTTTTTGACACGCCATGGTATCAACCAGGTCCGTAACATACAGACACCTGCAGTGTTGGTCAGAAGATTTGGGCTGCACCCTGCGTGAAGTGAATGAGGCTCGACTGTGTGGTCCGAGTGTATCCAACGAGCCCATAGCATATAGCCCATATCTGTGTGTGTGTGTGTGTGTGTTGTGTGTGTGTGTGTGTGTGTGTGTGTGTGTGTGTGTGTGTGTGTGTGAGTATGAGTGTATGTGTGTGTGTGTGTGAGTGTGTGTGTGTAAGAGAGAGAGAGAGGGGGAGACAGAGAGAGAGAGACAGACAGAGACAGAGAAGATGATAACTTCGGTCAAAGGTCAAGGAGCCGGCTAAAGCATAAAACCACACAATGATACGAAGTCCAAACCTCCAACCTCCAAGTCATCAGACTCTGGCGCTGACCGCTACACCAGTGTGACTGGTGTTTGATTGAATCTTTCTTTTTTGTTTGTTTGTGTGCTTTTATTTGTTTGCATTTTTTGTTCGTTCGTACGTTTGTTTGTTTGTTTGTTTGTTTGTTGTCCTTTTCTCCTCCTGGACGAAGCAGCAGGGAAGTTTCAGTCATTTTCTCCTTATTTTTGTATTTGGTGTTTGTTCGTTTGCGATCTTACATTTGAGCCTGTGCAAAGGCAAGAAAATTAGTTGCAGTGATTTGAACAAGGAAAGTCACCCCAAAACACCTTTTGACCCTGGCTCATTGACGCTTGACAAAGGCCGGTTGGCCAAACATTTGCGCCTGTCTTATCTAGTTATATTAAATACGAGTTCTGATTCTGTTTTCCTGTTTTTCTGATCCCTGTTTGCTTGAACGCGGGCAGTCTCACTTGTTTTGAATTTTTTCTTTTGTTTCCTTCTGACGATATTGTTGTTAATATTCCTCCTCTTCTCCTTCTTCGTCTGTGTCTGTAAACGCTATAGAAGGGAAGGTAAGTGAGGTGGCCAGACCTTTGAAATGTTTTACTCCAAATCTCAGTTTTCTGATCAAGCATTGCTTCACGGTTTGTGTAAGAGAGGAATTTCTAAACAATTGTCTTCTTTCACTCTGTCACGAACCACCACCCTTCGTGTCCCGCCACTCCATTCTTGTGGCTTGTTTGAATTTGTTCATTAGATATTCCAAAGGAAGTAAGAGGGAAGCTTCCCTCTTATTTCCTTTGGTGTTACATAATATGCCTTGGAAGCAACCCTGTATATGTTCTGTCTTGTCTATGTGTGTGTTTGGTCAGTTCAAGAATAAAAGACTGTGTCAATCTTGAACATGAGACCAATATATTGTATGAATTTCTCTCCTCCCTCGTGGTTGTGTGTGGGTGTAGTTGCAGGGTATAGGGGCAGACTTGGGCATTCCTTTTTTTGAGGAATGTTTTGAGCTTGCAATTCTATGCCTTGTGGCTGCGTCTATGCTAGCTTAATGGGTAGCGCAAACTGTGTTGGATTTGAGAAATTCTACATGGGCGATAACTCCGTGACTCTCAAGAGTTATGTTACTTAGTCAACAGATATTCATCATGCTCGGACAAGTCCATATGCGCTCCACCCAAAACTACCGGTGCTAATCCGTGCAATACGAAATCCAGTTTGCATCCATGGAATCATCAGTGATGAACTTAAGTTAATGCTGATTACACTTTACCCAGTGGCTTGTCTGTTGCTTTGTTCATCTTTTGGTCATGTTGTTGTTTTTATTGTTGTTGTTCTGCTTTTGCTTCGTCCTCTGTTCCTATCGTCTATTGGAAAGATAGGTTCATTTCCCAGTCCCTCCCGTTGAGATCCAATTAGCTTTTTGACTTTCTGAAGTCTTGATGAAAAAATAGTATGTGTTTGTGTGACAGAGAAGGTCTCTTGCTTTTTCATCTTTTCTTGGGTCAAGGGTCATTCGTCAAACAGACTTGAGTATATCCTAGCTCTGCATCCTGTGTATGTGTGTGTGTGTGTGGTGTGTGTGTGTGTGTGTGTGTGTGTATGTGTGAGTGTGCGTGTGTGTATGCAAGTGCGTGCGTGCGTATGTGTGTGTGTGTGTGTGTGTGTGTATGCGAGTGCGTGCGTGCGAGCGAATGTGTGTGTGTATGTGTGTGTGAGCGTGTGTGTGTATGCGTATGTGTATGTATATGTGTGTGTTTGTGTGTACGTGTTTATGTGTGTGTCCAACTCATACGTGCTTGTGTGTGTGTGTGTGTGTGTGTGTGTGTGTATGTGTGTTTGTGTTGCGTGTGTGTGTGTGTGTTTGTATGTGCTTTCCTTCCCATTACTACAATCATCACCTGTCATGATCCCATACACAAAATTTCTTCTGTCTGTCTGCGTGTGTTAAAGATCCCACGAAGACACGGGCAAACCGATAGTGAGCTTGGAACCAGCACCAGAGCGTGTGGCCTGCAACCTGACCTCATCCTTCGCCATCACCGCCACGCTCCAGAACGGCTCCATGTGTCATGGCAGTCTCTTCGAGCACTGCGAAGACAACACGCGCCTTCGCCTACAGTTCCACGCCGGCTGCGGCGAAGTCGTGAGCAGCGGCGAAGCCATCATCTCCCCTTACATCGCCAAACCAGAGTCCGCCTACCTCCTGGGACCTTCCACCACGGATTATTCCTGCCTGGCCCACTTCGAGGGCCACTACTGGGAAAGGATGCTGATGCTTCAGAACGTGAGGGACGTTCAGGACGCCCGGTGTTTGATTTTCACCCAGCTGGACGCTTCCGAGGCTCTGATGATGGTGGGCGGGCAGTGCGACAAGAACAGCTGGAACTACGCCCGGGCGGGGCTCCGGACCCCTCTCATGTCTCTCCAGCTTCAGCCCGAAGTGTTGCCATGCAAGTACCTTCCGATCACACCCGCCCCTTTGCCTTCGTATACTGGAAAGTACACTGGGAAAGACGTCGAGGATTACACGTTGAAGAATCCGCTCAGTTCGGGACGTATCAACCCCTACCCTCCTTCCACTCTCTCTCCGGATCCTGAACACCGCAGTTCCGCCGACTACGAGAAACCGCCCAGGGGAAGAGGAGGAGGAGGAGGAAGAGGAGGAGGAGGAGGGGAGAGAACTTCCATTGATCACAGTCCTGTGTTGTCTCCCCGGGGAAATGAAGCGGGCTCTGGCGCGGTCCCTCTACCGGCGGGAATCGTGTTAGTTCCCGTGCCCGCCATCATTCTCTTGGCTGCTTGTGTCCATTGGATTAACAGGTGATGCT
>JAPXFY010000022.1:60050858-60055858 GCA_030674185.1 Monoplex corrugatus
CCTTTGACTCCCTGCCAGGAAACTGGTGGATAGGATGAGGAGTAAAAGGGTTAAGTTTTTGCTTTGCTAGCATGTTTGAAAGTGCAGGATGCTGGTGGTGGACAGAGTCCCAGAGTCAAAGGGTTAACTCGTTGGTTGAGCGACATGCTGATAACACAGGATTAAAGGTTCATCCATTATGTGGTCCACAGTTCTGTACTTGATCCTAGGCAGGGCCACAGGGTTTTTGATGTTGTTGTTGTTGTTGTTGTTATTGTTATTGTTATTATCCTTGTGTTGTTTTTGTTTTGTGTATTATCATTGTCGTTGTTGTTGTTTTGGCGGGTCGCCTGCTCTCGAGAACAGAACGGTAAACTCAAAGCCTGAAGACTGAAGTTCAAACCTGCCCAGCCCTGCAACATAAAATATTACTGTTTCCTACATTCTTATGCTCCAGTCATCCTGGTGATGTCTGCTTAATGTTTCATTGGTCTTGTCCTCTTCACACACACCCCCCCCCCCCCCCCCCACTCCACGTCAAGACCTTGCCAACACATAGGGTTTTGTGCAGGCTCAAGGAGTTTTCCGGATACATTTGGCCTGTTGAATGAGCCCATATAGAATTTCCGAGCGTGATGATTTCTTCTGAATAAACTCTAAATTCTAAGCCTGCTTCACGGATGGAGAGAGACGAGAGAGACAGAGACAGAGAGACAGACAGACAGAGACACAGAGAGAGAAAGAGAGAGAGTGAGACAGAGAGAGAAGAGACAGACAGAGACACAGAGAGAGAGACAGAGAGAGGCAGAGAGAGAGAGAGACAGAGAGAGGCAGAGAGAGACAGAGACAGAGAGAGACACCAGAGAGACACACAGAGAGACACAGACAGAGAGAGAAAAAGAGACAGAGAGAGAGAGAGACAGAGAAATGGAGACGAAAGAGAGAGAGACAGAAAAAGGGGAGGAGAGAAAGAACACACACACACACACACACACACAATACGTTAATATCATTATAGTAAAGACGTTAAATCAAAGAACGAAACGAACAACACACACCGGGCGCGAGACTGAAAGAGAATGAGAAAGGGGGGAATGAGGTAGTACGTATCAGCAATTCCTTGCAAAAAATTTCCTTGGGAGAGAAAGCTGGCTGATGGCGTGAGCGCTTGTGCATTAGATTAGCAGTGATGCTTTTGAGCAGGAGGATGGACGGGGGGTGGGGGGGGGGGTGAGGGAGGGAGAATATGAATACAGAATTCATTCAAAAAACAATAACAAAACAAAAGAAAGAAGAAAAGATTTTAAAAGGTGTTCCTTTAAAAGGTTTAAGCAACGATACAGTGTAACAATTCACTTTTAATCTTACATGCATTGGTACACAAATTTGGGGAATGAGAGTAAAGTGTTTGTTTTGGTTGTGTTTTCTTTCTCTTTCTTTCTTTCTTTCTTTCTTCTTTCTTTTTTCTCTTCTCTTCTTTCTTCTTTCTTCTTCTTCTTTCTTTCTTCTTTCTTCTTTCTTTCTTTTTTCTTTTTTCTTTCTTTCTTCCCTTCTTTCTTTCTTTCTTTTTTTCCTCTTCTTTCTTTCCTTTCCTTTCTTTCCTTCCTTCCTTTCTTTTCTTTCTTTTTTCTTCCTTTCTTCTTCTTCTTTCTTTCTTTCTTTTTTCTTCTTTCTTCCTTTCTTTCTTCTTCCTTCCTTCCTCCTTCTTTCTTTCTTTTTTCTTCCTTCTTCCTTCCTTTCTTTCTTTCTTCTTCTTCCTTTCTTTCTTTCTTTCTTTCTTTTGTTCGTTCTTTCCTTCCTTCCATTTTTCTCTTTCTTTCTTTCTTGCTTTCTTCCTTTCTTTCTTCTTTCTTTCTTTCTTTCTTTCATTATTTCTTTCTTATTTCTTTCTTTCATTCTTCCTTCCTTTCTTTCTTTTCTTTTCTTTTCCTTTCTCGGAAGTGGACGTCAGACTGGAGAGGCTATGATTAAGGAAATATTATTTTCATCTTGTTGTAGCAGGAGATACTTTGTGTATTGATTGGGTGGGGGGGGGGGGGGGGGGCTTTCTATGATACGAGACAAGTTGATACCTATGGCTATTTGTGTTTTGATTCAGTCATTTAATAGTGTATTTGTTTTATTTACTTATTCTTTTCTTTGAAGGTACACAGATACACGTATGATTTCAGTGTTACCAAGATTGTTCCAATGATAGACTGAATCAATATAATAATAAGGTAATGTACAAAACCCACAGGCTGGGTACGACTTCAGGGCCTGGCCAGCTCTTGGGTTTATGGATGTTCTGCATTATATGGCACTTTTGACGTAAGTGCATATGGAATTCATTCTGAGCTCGGAGACGTCATCTTGAGAAACTGAAACTGAAACTGGGTTGTGTTCTGTTTATCTGTAATTCAGTTTCAATAACATCAGGAAGAGAATTCTTGAATGTTATATAGAACCGATAATGTTATACGGTTGTGAGGTGTGGACAGTCGACACGCAAAGCCAGAACAAGATTGAGGCAGCTGAGATGTGATTTCTAAGAAAGTGTTGAGAGTTCCATGGACAGCAAAGAAAACAAACCAGACAGTCTTGATGGAAGCAGACACAAGAACATCATTGATAAGGAAGATTACGAAAAGAAGGCAACATTTCTAAGCCATTTTATGAGGAAAGGGGGATTAGAGCACCTAGTCACAACAGAAAAGCTGGAGGGAAAGAGAGCACCAGGTAGACCCAGGGAGACAATATTGGACGGACTTGCAGGGGTGGAAGATGTGCTTGCGGCAACAAGGGATAAATACATATGGAGGGCCATGATCACCAACGCCATGCGGCAAGGGTCATGATGATGATGATGAGTTTCAGTTTCAGTTTCTCAAGATGACGTCTGCGCATTCGGAATGAATTCCATATGCACTAACGTCACATGGGGCCGTGTGTATGGTGATCATGGCACAAGCCTTAAGCCTGCACATAAACCCATGAGCTGTCCAGGTCCTGAGGCCCTACCTAGACTTATCTGTAACTGATAAAGAACAGTTTAACTTGACGTCCATGAGCTCAGCTGTTAAAACTCCATCTCATAACACAGAGGATGTGGGGTTAAACCTCATGTGGGCCACGTTGATCGTGGGTTGCTTGGTTCGTCTGATAGAGTCATGGATTCAACATATGATATCTAGGGTTCAATTCCGACCTGCAACATTAAAAACTGGCCTGTTGGCTGTCCATCTTAATGTTTCCATCATACTGGTGGTGTCAGCTTACTGTTTCATAGGTCCACTGGTCTGTTGGCTGTCCATGCTTAATGTTTCCATCATACTGGTGGTGCAGCTTAGTGTTTGATAGGTCCACTGGCCTGGTGGCTGTCCATTTAATGTTTCCATCATACTGGTGGTGTCAGCTTAGTGTTTGATAGGTCCACTGGCCTGTTGGCTGTCCATCTGAATGTTTCTATCATACTGGTGGTGTCAGCTTAGTGTTTCATAGGTCCACTGGCCTGTTGGCTGTCCATCTTAATGTTTCCATCATACTGGTGGTGTCAGGTTAGTGTTTGATAGGTCCACTGGTCTGTTGACTGTCCACTGTTAATGTTTCCATCATACTGGTGGTGTCAGCTTAGTATTTGATAGGTCCACTGGTCTGTTGACTGTCCATGTTAATGTTTCCATCATACTGGTGGTGTCAACTTAGTGTTTCGTAGGTCCACTGGCTGTTGGCTGTCCATCTTAATGTTTCCATCATACTGGTGGTGTCAGCTTATGTTTGATAGGTCCACTGGTCTGTTGGTGTCCATCTTAATGTTTCCATCATACTGGTGGTGTCAGCTTAGTGTTTGATAGGTCCACTGGTCTGTTGGCTGTCCCATCTTAATGTTTCCATCATACTGGTGGTGTCAGCTTAGTGTTTGATAGGTCCACTGGCCTGTTGGCTGCCATCTTAATGTTTCCATCATACTGGTGGATGTCACTAGTGTTTTACTTCGTCCCTCTTAAGTTTTCAACGTGCACTTGTTTCTTCGCCTATTTCGACTTTTAGGCTTTGGTTGGGGCACGCTCAATGAGTCTGCCAGATAATTTGCTGACAGATTTGGGTGGAGCGCATATGGAATTGTTGGAGCTCGACGAATCCCTACTAAACAAACTCCAAACCCTTAGGTCTATACTTATAGATGAATATTTTTGCTGTCAACAAAACATAATTGATCAAAGACAATGTCTGAAAGAACCTCTGTGTGTGTGTGTTTGTATGTGTGTGTGTGTGTGTGTGTGTGTGTGTGTGTGTGTGTGTGTGTGTGTGTGTGTGTGTGTGTGTGTGTGTGTGTGTGTGTGTGATTTTGTTGTTGTTGTTGTTGTTCTTTTTTGTTTTTTTGTTTGTTTGTTGTTGTTTTTGTTTTTTTTTGGCGTTGTGGTTTTTATTGTTTTCCTTGTTTTCATTCATAAGAAGTAATTTTTTTATACGTTTTTGCCTGGACATGTCTTTTCCTGATGTGGATACTATTAGATGCATTTTTCACACACTGATTTATTTCATCACCTGAATTTAAATTTACATTTTGTTCAATAGGGATTCATCGCTCCAGGACAATTGTATATGCGCTTCTCCCCAAACTTACCAGCGATGATTGAGCAGACTCCTTAAACTTGTGAAAAAAAAACATATCTACATTTAGGAGGACTGGAAAGCTTGGGATAGGACCATAGAAACACGAAGCTGACGCCAGCAGAATGGCAGATGCATTAGGAACAGGCAGCAAAAAGGCCAGTTGTTTATTGCAGACTGGGGCTGAATGCCAGACTTCGGATTTTGAGTCTGATTCCAATTTTCTTACAGACTGGCACTCAGACAACCACTCAAAGTGTGATGATAAGGGCTGGCAATGCTCCCCCCCCCCTCTGTCTGTCTGTCTGTCTTGTCTCTGATCTCTCTCTCTCGTGTCTCTGCTGTCTGTCTGTCGTCAGTCTGTCTCTGTCTGTCTGTCTAGTCTGTCTGTCTGTCTGTCTGTCTCTCTCTCTCTGTTGTCTGTCTGT
>JAPXFY010000022.1:60063358-60070858 GCA_030674185.1 Monoplex corrugatus
TCAGTTATAGTTGGAGTGAGATGAGCAGTCTACTGCTTTGTCCTGATCATTGAAACCTAATTTCAGACTTAAAATGATGGGCTGAAGTTCTAGGCATAGATACAGAATAACAATATTTTTGTTAAGATTAGGCCCTTATTGAGAATGACTTTTTTGAAAAATATATATTTTAATTGTCTTAGGTCTGTAAATCTAGGTCATGATTTGGACGGACTTGTTTTTTTTAAAGATATCTGGATGAAGTTTAGTTTGAGTATGTTTGTAATTTGGAGCACCTGGTCACAACGGGAAAGCTGGGGCGAAAGAGAGCACCTGGTAGACCCAGGGAGAAAATGCTGGACGGACTTGCAGAGTGGCTGGGGCGAGGAGGGTGGAGGAGATGCTAGGGGCAACGAGAGATAGAGACAGATGGAAGTCCATGATCGCCAACGCCATGCGGCAGGGCACCTGATGATGATGATGATGATGAGAAATGACACAATCTTATGTAGGCCTATATATATTGTTGTACATTGTTTGTATTAGCATCTGTATTGTCATCCACTATTGCTGCAAATCAATAGTCAATTTTAGTCTAATTTTGAGGCTTAGTTATAATTGGAGTGAGATGAGCAGTCTATTGCCTTGTCCTAATTTAAGACTTAAAATGATGGGCTGAAGATCTAAGCATATATACAGAATAAGAATATTTTTGTAAGATTAGGCTTTTATTCAGAATGACTTTTTCAACCATAGATTTTTTTAACTGTCTTAGGTCTGAAAATCTAGGTCATGATTTGGACAGTCTTGTTTTTGTTTTGTTTTAAAGATATCTGGCTGAAGTTTAGATTCAGTATGTTTGTAATTCTGTTCATTCAGATTTGCATTTACTGCTTTGTGAGATGTGTGCCTAGGTCATACAGCCGAATCATGACAATTGTTCTAGTACTCACAGACGGCAGTAAGGTAGGCCTACAATGACATAATGGCCCTTTGGAACAGCTTCCCTGTTTATTTGTATTCTGTTTCTTTATATTTTCTATTTCTGTGTTCATCCGTTCATTTATTTGGCATACTATAGGCCTTAGCCACCTGCCTACTAGAAAAAAGTTCCCAGTCAGTCTTCCAATAGTGTATATTTAAAACCTCCCCTTTGTGACAAAAATACGTATACAGACTAGACTCGATTCGATTTGATTCTTTTACTTCTTGTTCTTCTTCTTCATCTTGTTCTCTCTCTCTCTCTCTTCTTCTCTCTCTCTCTCTCTCTCTCTCTCTCTCTCTCTCTTCTGTCTGTCTGTCTGTCTGTCTCTATCTCTGTCTTCTGTCTGTCTGTCTCTCTCTCTCTTCTCTTTCCTTGTCTGTCTGTCTGTCTCTGTCTCTCTGTCTGTCTGTCTGTCTTTTCTCTCTCTCTCTCCTTCTCTCTCCCACTCTCTCTCTCTCTCTCTCTCTCTCCCCTCTCCCTCTCTCTCTCTCTCTCTCTCTCTCTCTGCACATGCATATTATTTCTACGGGTTTAAATCACTGCGAACAGTCTCATTTGATGTACATGTACAGTAGCAACCGTCTTCCTCAATGTCGTGTTTTTATGACAATCAGATAGTTCTATAAATAATCTGGTTTGTTCGTTTTCCGTTTCCCAACAATCGAAATGAACGCACGAAGTAAACGGTTTTCAATAAAAACGACAATAAACAGGGGCGACAATAAACAGGGGTACTTCAAAGCAAACGACCTTTTCTGCCGTTTGCAATGATGATGATGGTGATGATAATGGTGGAGGAGTTGATGATGATGATGACGACGACGACGACGAGATGATGATGATGATGATGATGATGATAAATAAATAAATGAATAAATAAATAACTAAATAGATAGTAATAATAATGATGATGATGATGATGATGATGATAATAAATAATAATAAGAATAAGAATAATAATAATAATAATAACAACAAAAAGAAGAAGAAGAAGGACGATCATAGTAAGATAATAATAATGAAAATAATGATAAAAATGATGTTGATGATGATGACGACGACGACGACGATGATGATGATGATGATGATGTTAAACAACAACAACAATAATAATAATAACAGTAATAACAATAATGATTTAATAATAGTGGTAATACAATAATGATGATGATGATAATGATAATGATGATGATAATAATAATAATAATTATGATAATAATGATAATAATAATAATATAATGACGATGAAAGCAACAATAATAGATAATTATTCCATTTCTATGGCACAAACAGTTCATGTCAGAGAATTCTTTGCACTTTACACCAAAGGAAGGAGGGAGGTGGGAAGGTGGCCATGTCATGACATGAATACAGTGCAATCAACAGTCGGACACATACATCAATAGTTTGCATCAATGCAACATAAACATAGTTCATCAAAAAAATAAGAACAAACATGTTTTTCATATATTTACTGGTGAGGGGGTTGTATAATATCAACAAACACACACGTGAAAGTACACACGCACGCGCCTACACAAGTCTACACACACGAAAGAACGTACACACACGCACGCGCGTGCACACACGCGCGCGCACACAGTAACACACACACACACATCACACACACACGCGCGTGCACTCACACGCACACACACACACACACACACACACACACACACACAAGTAGCACACACACACACATACACACATCACACACACACGCTCGCGCACTCACACACACACACATAAACACACACACACGCGCGCGTGCGCGCGCGTTGTGCGCGCACACACAACGCACATGCACACACACATGCACACTCACACATACACACTCACACACACACAGAGTAACACACACACAGTAACACATACACACACATCACACACACACGCGCGCGCGCGCGCGTGCGCTCACACAAACACACACACGCACAAACACAAACACAAGCAAACACACACACGCACGCACACACACACACACAAGCTCACACACACACACAACACACACACACACACACACACACACACACACACACACACGAAATGTCAAAACGTAAATGCTTTATGCAGATAAACTGATACTTTCTTGTTCGGATGCTGGGAGCAAACTATGTCGAAAGTGACTTGAAAATGTATGGAACTTAAAGAGGACATAGCGTGTTCTTAAAGCACTTAAAGAGAGAGAGAGAGAGAGACAACACAGAATCAGCTAGCGGGCCCCAGTAGCTCAGTTGGTTTGAGTGTCGGATTCACAGGCTAATGGTTGTGGGTTCGAATCCCGTGGTGCGCTACATTAAAACTGGCCATCTCACTGCCCCATCTTAACATCATTGTTGTTGTGGTGGTGTCAGTGTAGGATTAGATAGGTTCCCCTTCCCCCACTTCCCCGGGATGGTTATCCCCGTCGGCCATATCACCTGAGGTGGGTGAGCGACGTAAAAACTGAATCAAACCAAAAAAGAACCAACTTCGCTTGTCCTTTTGCCCGTTTCTATATAATGAACAAATTAAAGTCGAACTAAAAACAAACGAACAAAAAAACCAAAAAAAAAAGAGAGAGAGAGAGAGACATGTTAATGCAGATGACTTATTCATATTAAGGCCAATGTCCCCCATCAAGGGGTGTGGTATACAAGACATAACGAACATGCATTACATTTACACAGAAGAACATGCATCATATGTAACACAAAAAAGTTACGATATTAAAGTTGATCGTAGGTTAAATGCTTTTAGATAAGTAAATTGATAAATTTCTTACAGTATTTTCTTTTGTTTGATGTCAAAAGCAACATAGTCGAAACTGACCAGGGTTCTATAGTACTTTAACGGAATATACTGAGTTCTTAATTGCCCCAAGACAGGGCAACACACACACAAAATGCAACTCATCTTCACTCCCATTTTAGACAATGGAACTCTAAATCTTTGAGACAGAGACAGAAAGAGCGACAGAGAGATAGAGAGAAGCAGAGAGAAAGAAAGAGGAGAGACAGAAGAAGACAGACAGACAGAAGAGAGAGAGAGAGAGAGAGAGAGAGAGAGAGAGAGAGAGAGAAGAGAGAGAGAGAGAGAGAGCATCTGTTTGTCTGCATTCCAAGGTCGAGGATTTGTAAAACTTGTATTCTTTAAAACTCAGGAAAAAATAATTGCTGTTCCAGTTTGTTAGTCTGTCTGTCTGTTTGCTACTTCGTTTGTCTGTTTGTTTGTTTTTCTTGTTTTATTTCTTACCAATAAGAAACAGAGTTCGACAGACGAACAGGCATTTGTGTCTGTATGTACATGTTGTTTGTCTTTAATGACATACGTGACATCTGAAACTACACTTGTCAGAATGTACCAACGAAAAGCTAAACGAGAAGGAAAAAAAGAAATGAAAAGAACAAAATGTGTCCACACGAAATAAAGTCCAACTGCAGTAGTAACAGACTAGACTGAAAAGATGATGAGGTAAACCGGGTTTGTTGACTATTTTCCTCAAAATGATTTCTTAACTAACTAATTTGAAACTTTTTTCTTGAAAAAAATATTATTAATCAATTTAAATCGGTATTCTAATGCACTGATCGCAGCAGAAAGACGCAATTTCATACCAAAAGTACCTATTTTTGTCTCTTATTATGAACCGTAACCTGTACAGTACCTGCACGTGTAATATACCGATGGAAAAGTCTTTGGTGCACCTTTCAGATAATGACAACTAAAATTAGAAACAAACTGGGTCAAAGCCACCAAATAAAGAAATTTAAGGAAAATGTGTAGGAGAGCACACAAAACTTTAGAGGCCGTTTTCTCAAAATGGCCGTCATACAACTTAATGACTTTAAACATACATAACTTCTACATTGTTTTGAGTACAAGCTTTATTCAAGTACCAAAATAATCAGCAGAATGTATACGTTCCAGTGATATGTATATCTCAAAATGCTAGTTAAGACTGATTTCGTGGTGGGAGGTCACAAAGAAATAGTGTACAAACGATTGACATAAAGAACCAATGGATCAGAAAGAATGAACCAACAAAAGAACGAATGAAAAACTGAAGGAAAAAAACCCAAGATGTTTGGTGCTGCCTAACTTAGCCTAACAAAAAAGCGTTCTTGAATTGAACTGAATTGAAAAGCAAGAAGGAGAAAATGAATGACCTATAAATGAATGAAAAAAGAAAAGTATAGTTTCAATATTCCTTACAGCCTCTCACCAAAACGAAACAAATTACGTTCTGCCCACAAAAGTTCAGACGCAGATTGTGTACAAAATCAACAAGCCAATAGTATCGTCGTTTGTCATTTAAGGGTACGCGCGGTGCTGAAAGATTAAGAGGTCATATACGTCATAGTATCACGTGAGGGGTGTAACATCGAGTATTTAAGGCACTGCCGCTGTAAATGTCACGTAGGCTGAGGTTGAACGGAGTCATATTGATGGGACGAGACGAAAAAAAATAACAATAATAAAAAAAAAACTGTTCCCTTTCTTTAACCAACTTTTTTTCCATTTCACGCGCTCTGTGGGGGGCAAAAAGGAGAAAGCAGACGAAGAATGGGTCTTGTCATGGTTGTTTTTTTTTTTTTACCTCCCCCCTCCTCCCCCCTCCTCTGCATCGCTGTTGTGTCACCACTCCCACGCTTATTTCAGCTCCCCAACACAGTTCCAAACCCACAGAGTCTTTGAGTTACCATGAAAGTCCTGGACAAATATTCATTATGTTATGATGATGGACAATGGGGATGAAGTGATGACATTATGGAGTCCCACTTAGAAATGACACTGTGTGAAAGGTCCGTACTTCTCTAACTTTTTCCCATCTATCCTCCTGTTGGCAGATTGTTATGAAGAGTTAAAATTAATTGTTGTCTGTTATTAATTGACGCTGTTTAACTTAATGTTCTGAATTCTTAATTGTAATTGTTCCCTTCCCTACATCAAACTTCCACTACCCCTCCCATCCCCGTCCCCCACCTTTTTTTCCCTCTCCCTGTGTGTGTGTGTGTGTGTGTGTGTGTGTGTGTGTGTGTGTGTGTGTGTGTGTGTGTGTGTGTGTGTGTGTGTGTGTGTGTGTGTGTGTGTCTAAAATCACTATTGTGAACAGACATTAAATAAAGATTCCATTCCATTCCATTCCCATCTAGCCTGGCGTTAACCAGGCTTGAGAGATACAGACATCTGTGGTGTCAGTCAGGGATTTTAAGGCAAGTCTCTTAACCCTTTAACTTTCCGAACCCTGTCCACCACCATCCTAGCATTTCAACCGTGTTAGCAAAGCAAACACTTAACCCTTTGACTCCCTCATCATATCCACCAGCTTCCTGTCAGGAAGCCAGTGGATAGTATGATGGAAGTCAAATGGTTAAGTTTTGCAGTTGGTGGATAGGGTGCAGGAGTGAAAGGGTTAATGACGCATCCGTAAAATGGCTGAGACTCGAATGTGTGGTCCCAGTTTTCCCAACACCTCCATAGCATGTTTGCTTTGGTGGAATTCCAGTCGGGCCAGAAAAATGCCATTGTTATTGTTATTTTTGTTTAATCCCAGTCGACTGCGAAGAGCCACATCAGGGCTACAACTATTTTAAAACATACACAATACTTCAACAAATAAAAAAAAAAGAAAAAGAACGAAAAGGAAATTAAGTGCACATATCAATGCATTTGTGCACATAATCTAAAGAGATGCCCCTGGCGTTGACCACTCTGTCTTAGTTATCAGTCAAGGGACTTAAAAATATACCTAAATACAAATTCAAACATAACTAAGGACACTAGAACATATATACAAACGGGCCCAAATTATCTAAAATAGGTTCCCCATATCTCATTTCCTTAGAGCCAAAACTGCACTTAATATATGTACCCAATTATCAATCCTAAGAAAAATTATGTACGACTTTATCGAAGACATACAGGTGAATGGACCAGCAAGGCAGAAAATGATAAGAAGAAATGACAGAAAGCAAAGGAGCAAGGCAGAAACAAAGAGAGTCGCAGAAAAGAGGAAATTTCCAGCACAGACTTTTCAGAAGGTGGGGGATACTGTAGTAACTGAAAGAGCCCCCGGCATCCCCACGGGGGTGAAAAATTCCACAGTATTTTTGGGACTGATGGAGGTTTAAATCCACGACCTCCCAGTCAACAATCCACGACGCTAACCGCTTCATCCTCGTAGAGCGATGATTTTTTGTCGTGTCTATGTCTGAAAGGAAGTAACGAAGAAAAGAAAATGGATACTGCTGCAACATGGCGACACTACTGTACTGTATGTCGCAATCAGTTGATACGTTTGGTCGTAAATCGAAAAGATGTTGGTTCGACCTTCCTGTGGGCTGTCGTGTTTTCCCGATCAATGTACTGTTGTCATAACGGGTTGGTTGGGCTCTGCTGACAGAACCATGTACTTCAGATCCCATTTCTTTCTTCGAGTTCAATCCCAGCACGTAAGACAAAAACTGGGCTGTGCACTGCCCATCCTAATGCTTTGCTCCAGTCATTCTGGTGGCGCCAGCTTAATGTCGTACCATCCTAATGCTCCAGTC
>JAPXFY010000022.1:60083358-60100858 GCA_030674185.1 Monoplex corrugatus
GCCGTATATAGACAAATACAGTTATTTTCGTTGTAGTCATACATAATTCACATAAAATAGAGACCTATAAGTAATTTGATATTTTTGAAACTTATAAAGTCACATAGTTTACGTAACATACTCGTAGCAGTCTACAAATAATGTAATATCTATGAAACTGAAAATATTACATGGTTTACATTGTTCAATGGAGTAGAAATAATTTGAAATGTTGGAAACATAAAATTTCATACTTAGATAATATAGACTTCTATCAATAATTTTTTTCTCTTTGAGACACAATTACAATTACAGTTTGCGGTTTATTAAGGAATATGGAGGCCTAGGATTGATTTCATATCTTTAAAATTTGTCAAATTACCTGGTTTAGCTAACACATTAACCAGTAAATGATTAAGTATTCATAAAACTTACAAAATCATATAGCTTACGTACTACAGAGGACTATAAATAAATTGATATCCTTCGAGCAATGAAATGACAAAGTAAGGAGTAATATAGAGAACTATGGATGAATTTATATCTTTGAAATATTTACAGTTACAGAGTTCGGGTAACATAGAATCCCATAATTGATCATCTTTGAAACTTACCTAGCGCACGCCACATAGTGATCTTTGAATGATCAGACGTCTTTGAAACATGTAAAATTATATAATTTTCGAGTGTGTTTTTTTAAATATAATTACAGCTCTATCATATAATAAACATTTTGTCCCAACTTAACAAAGATCTGTTAACAGACAGGCCAAAAGTCCCTGCTTTACACTCTGATCCCTAAAGTGAGTTGACGTTCGGATTTTTTCCCCGAGAGGAATTCATCGCGCCAGGAAAATCCATATACACTCCACCCAAAATTGCCAGTAATAACGTGGCAGACGTCTTGAGCTTGCACCAAGTGCAAAGTGCTGCCAGTGTCTTGAAATGTGGAGGGCCGGCGAGTGGAATCTAAGAAACAGTCAGCTGACACCACCAGAATGATCAGAACATTAAGGTGGACAGTGTACGGGGTCAGTTTTTATGTCGGAGGCTGGGAATGAATTCAAGACATCAAATCTTGAGTGCCTGGCATTATCAGCAAAGCCATCCAGGCAAAAAACAAAAACAAAAACAAAAAACCCACCTTCATCCATTATCTTGTGATCGTAGGGAAATGAGGTGATACAAAACGAACTACGCTCGAGTCAGCTTTTTTTTGCGGGGGGGGGGGGGGGGGGGTTGGGGGTGGAAGAAGAGGACGGGACGGATGAAGCCCACTCTCTGTTGGTTTATTTTCCCCACTAGTTTATCAGGATCAGGTGTCCATTGGGATCTGGTTGAACTGGGGACTGCATGTGCATGATGTCTCGTCCCAGGCTCGACCTTGTGCGCTCAGATTTGAAAGCGAGGAACTTTACCTCTTCGCCACTTTACCTCTATGCCGACTTGCTGAGCTCAGGTGCACGTCATGTTTTGCACTTCTAAAGTCATTCTAAATGTGAACATTACTTGAGTGTTTTCGCGGTTTGAATCTAGAAACATTCTAAATGTGAACATTACATGAATGTTTTAACGGTTTTATTCTAGAAACATTCTAAATGTGAACATTAAGATTTCTTGCGATTTCCATCTCCTGGAAATATTCTAAATGTGAACATAGTTTTAGTGTTTCCATGGTTTTGACTTCCTAGAAATATTCTAAATGTTAACATTGTTTGAATTTTTCGTGGTTACATGTTAGAAGCACTCTAACTGTGAAAGTGTTTGGGGGAATTTTGACCTGCTAGAAGCACTCTAACTGTGAATAGTGAGTGCTTTGGGGAATTTTGACCTCCAGAAGTATTCTTATTGTGAATAGTGAGTGTTTTGGGGAATTTTGACCTGCTAGAAGCATTCTAACTGTGAAAGTGTTTGGGGGAATTTTGAACCTGCTAGAAGCATTCTAACTGTGAAAGTGTTTGGGGGAATTTTGACCTCCTAGAAGCACTCTAACTGTGACTAGTGAGCGTTTGGGGGAATTCTGACCTGCTAGAAGCATTCTAACTGCGAACAGTGAGTGTTTTGGGGAATTGTGACCACTTAGAAGCATCATAAATGTGAACGTTGTTTGAGTGGCTTTCTTGGTTTGGGCCTCCCAGACATATTCTAACTGTAAACATTGAGTGTTTTCAGGGATTTTGACCTCCTAGAAGTATTTTCTAAAAGTGAACATTGAGTGTTTACGTGGTTTTGATTTTATGGAAAAATTCTTGTTAAGAAATTTGTTTTGAGTGGTTTCGCGGTTTTGACATCTAAGAAGCATTCTATCTGTATATATTATTTGAGTTGTTTTCGTGATTTTGACTTCTTAGAAGTATTCTAACTGTGAACACTGAGTGTTTTCGCGGTTTTGACCTCTCAGAAGCTTTCTAACTGTTAACACACTCTGAATGTTTTTAGGGATTTTGATCTCCTAGAACTATTCTAAAAGTGAACATTGAGTGTTTTCGTGGCTTTGATCGCCTAGTAGAATCCTAATAATGAAAATTGTTCGAGTGTTTTAGCAGTTTTGACCTCTTGGAGCATTTCAGTTGTGAACACTGTGTAAGAATTTTCATGGCTTTGAGTTCATAGAATCAATAAAAATATGAACGTGGTTTCAATTTTGCATTCCTTCTCGCAAAAACACTCAAACAAATTAACTGCACAGAATGCTCCTAGTAGACCAAAACGTGTTTCGTGTCTGGGCCCTGGTGTTTAACAGGATCATGACTATATGAATATAAGCGTTTGGGGCTTCTTGCATAGCAGATATGTAGTCCAAAGTGAGGACAGAGAATCTCCATAAACAGCTGAGGAATCATTTACATGCCATCTCCCTACCTACGATCGATATGAGACAGTCTCCATTTTTAAAAGAGGTGGAACGGGGGGAGAGGGGAGAGACAAGATATATGCCAGGCAATTCAGTTTTGTGTGGTCGCCATTTCTTTCAGCATCTGCCCTCTATGACCCTCCATTAAGGAACCAGATTATGATGTATTGTATTATTGTATAATTGTACATAATATGCTCTCTATAATTTTCCATTTGTGTGTGTGTGTGTGTGTGTGTGTGTGTGTGTGTGTGTGTGTGTGTGTGTGTGTGTGTGTGTGTGTGTGTGTGTGTGCGTGTATGTGTGTGCGTGCGTGCGTATGTGTCTGTTCAGCGCTTAGATTTGATTTTTATCAAGATTTTGCGCTACATAAATATTGTAATTATTATTATTATTATGCACTGTATTTTTCGTATTGTATTTTGTATTGTATTTCTTGTAAGTATTTTGTAGTGCAATTCATATGCATTGTTTTGTATTGTATTTCTGTATCATATTTTGCACCGTATTTCTTGTATCGTGTTTTGTATCGTATTTCTTGTATCATATTTTGCATCGTCTTTCTTCCTCTTTTTTTTTTCAAAATAGATTTACCATGTGAAAAAAGACCCGTTTACTTGTTCTGGGAAGAGCGCGTCGCCGCACAGCAGCGCCACCTTTTTCCCTGTTTTCTACATATTTTTGTTGACCTGTGAAAGTGGGTTTTGTGACAGAATTCTTACCAGGGACAACTCCCTTTTTTGCCATGAGATCTTTAACATGCGTTGAGTGCCTGCTGCACTTAGACCACAAGGCCTGTGATTCCCATGTGCACTTGTAAAATGTGTGAACAAACCCTGTGTGCAGCATTCGGCGCACGTTAAAGATCCCACAGGAACAAGACAGGTGTCCCACGCAAAGTTCTTTAGAAAAAAAGAAAAGTCCACCTTAGTGGGCAAACAATGATATACACATATATAAACAAAGAAGATACATTCAGCGCACGTTTAAGATCCCACGGCAACAAGTGAGGTGTCCCACGCAAGTTCTGTAGAAAAAAGAAAAAATCCATTTTAATGGGTTAACAACGATAAACACACACATGAGAAAGAAGATATGGGTTGCATTCCACTGCGACGCCGTGCTCTCCGCGGTAAAACCACTCGACAAAACAAACAAACAAACGAACAAGCTAGCAAGCAAACTAACAAACAAACAAACAAACAAACAATGTATGTATGTATGTATGTATGCATGCATGTATGTATGTATGTATGCATGCATGCATGTATGTATGTATGTATGTATGTATGTATGTATGTATGCATGTATGTATGCATGCATGCATGTCTGCATGTCTGCATGTCTGCATGTATGTATGTATGTATGTATGTATGTATGTATGTATGTATGTATGTATGTATGTATGTATGTACGTACATACGTACGTACGTACGTATGTATGTATGCATGCATGCATGTCTGCATGTCTGCATGTCTGCAGGTATGTATGTATAATACAGAAAGAAATATGATTAAATATTCACTGCCATATGTAAGTCATGCACTGTTTTCAAAGGAGCATGTATTGACACACACACACACACACACACACACACACACACACACACACACACACACACACACACACACACACACACACACACACACACACACACACACACACACACACAAACATGTCTGCAGTCATTAACTAATTAACAGCAGAGACCACAATCGATCACATTGAACGTGTGTGAATAACATCGCTCCCTCAGACCTGCAGAGAATCAGCTAAACTAGTCAGAACCATCCCCCATAAAAAACAGTCAAGGTAATAAATATATAGACAAAAGAGTAAAAAACACAAGAAACTGATAAACATACTATCTTTTTGGAAACACCCCTCATTAGCGTGCAATGGCACAATGACATTTCGCACTCCAACAAAAACAAAACAAAACAAAAAAACGAAAAAGTCACAAGTGTTTATTACCACTGTCAGCCAATGTCTTAAATAATGAGTTGGCATGTTTGTGGCATGATCGTTGTGAAAATGTTGCCTGCTCAATTGATAACCGTCTGTTTTGCTGATAGCAGCTTGTTTTTTTTCATTCAGCTAAAAAACATCTTAATTGGGGACTTGGACAGAGAAACAGAGAGAGACAAAGACAGAGAGGGGGAGTGAAGGGAGAGAGAGAGAGAGAGAGGGCAGGAGTGAAGGGGGAGAGAGATAATGGGAGGGAGTGAAGGGTGAGAGAGAGAGGGAGGGAGTGAAGGGAGAGAGACAAACAGACAGACAGAGACACAGAGAGAGAGACAGAGATATAGATTATCGCTGAACTTTCGGATTTGCTGTAGAAGCAAACGAAGCAGTTTTGTTATTATTGTTGCTGGTGTGGTTGGTGATGGTGTGGATGGTGGTGTTGATGTTGGTGGTAGTGTGGATGGTGGTGTTGTTGGTGGTGGTAGTGTGGGCTTTTTTCTGCAAGTTTTTTTTTTTTTTCGTTCGTGGGCTGTAATTCCCACCTGCAGTCGAGTGGGGTTGTGCGTGTAGGCCTGTTTCATTTTACCCTGTCATTAAGGCAGCCATTCAGCCAGGCAGCCGTTCTCCGTTCTCGGGGATGTGCATACTGGGTGATTTTGTGTTTCCATAAGCCACTGAACACGGGCATGGCTTGCAGGATCTTTAACGTGCGTATCTGATGTCCGTGGGTGAGAATACGCACGAAGGGGGTCAGTTATCAGCAGATCTGTACTAACGTTGATGTATGAGACAGAGAAAATCTCCACCCTTTACGCAAAAGAGATAGAGAAAATCTTCATTCTTTACCCGCCAGATAGAGATTCTGCCTTCTGTCTTTCTGTGCTCTCTCTCTTTCTGTGTGCTCTGTCTCTCTTTCTGTGTGCTCTGTCTCTCTTTCCCTGTGCTCTGTCTCTCTCTTTGTGCTCTGTCTCTCTTTCTCTGTGCTCTGTCTCTCTTTCTCTGTGCTCTGTCTCTCTTTGTGCTCTGTCTCTCTTTCTCTGTGCTCTCTCTCTTTCTCTGTGCTCTCTCTCTTTCTCTGTGCTCTGTCTCTCTTTCTCTGTGCTCTCTCTCTTTCTCTGTGCTCTCTCTCTCTTTCTCTGTGCTCTCTCTCTCTTTCTCTGTGCTCTCTCTCTTTCTCTGTGCTCTCTCTCTTTCTCTGTGCTCTGTCTCTTTCTCTGTGCTCTGTCTCTTTCTCTGTGCTCTCTCTTTCTCTGTGCTCTCTCTCTTTCTCTGTGCTCTCTCTTTCTCTGTGCTCTCTCTTTCTCTGTGCTCTGTCTCTCTCTTTCTCTGTGCTCTGTCTCTTTCTCTGTGCTCTGTCTCTTTCTCTGTGCTCTGTCTCTTTCTCTGTGCTCTCTCTCTTTCTCTGTGCTCTGTCTCTCTTTCTCTGTGCTCTGTCTCTCTTTCTCTGTGCTCTGTCTCTTTCTCTGTGCTCTCTCTCTTTTCTCTGTGCTCTGTCTCTTTCTCTGTGCTCTCTCTCTTTCTCTGTGCTCTGCTCTCTTTCTCTGTGCTCTGTCTCTCTTTCTCTGTGCTCTTCTCTTTCTCTGTGCTCTCTCTTTCTCTGTGCTCTGCTCTCTTTCTCTGTGCTCTTTCTCTTTCTCTGTGCTCTCTCTCTTTCTCTGTGCTCTCTCTCTTTCTCTGTGCTCTCTCTCTTTCTCTGTGCTCTCTCTTTCTCTGTGCTCTCTTTCTCTTTCTCTGTTGCTCTTCTCTCTCTCTTTCTCTGTGCTCTCTCTCTCTCTCTTTCTCTGTGCTCTCTCTCTCTTTGTGCTCTCTCTCTCTTTCTCTGTGCTCTCTCTCTCTCTTTGTGCTCTCTCTCTCTCTCTCTCTCTTTGTGCTCTTTCTCTTTCTCTGTGCTGTCTCTCTCTTTCTCTTTCTCTCTCATTCTCTGTGCTGTCTCTGTCTCTCTGTGCTCTCTGTCTTTCTTTGTGCTCTCTCTCTCTCTTTCTCTCTCTCTCTTTCTCTCACTCTCTCTCTCTCTCTCTTTCTGTCATCTCTCTCTCTCTTCTCTCTCTCCCTCCCCCTCTCTCTCTTTCTCTCCCGCCCCGCCCCCCTTCTCTTGTACAGTTTTCATTTAAAAGGTTCTCCACATTACCATCCACATGTTAAAATGAACACACTTTGTTAAAGTTACGGTTGTTAAAATAAATAGACCTTAAAGTTACAGTTCCTGTCATTGTTAACTCGTTGTCATCATTGTGGTGTTGGTGTTGTCAGTATGGTGTTTTTTGTGATTGTGAATGGTTGTTTGTTGTTGTTGTTGTTGTTGTTGTTGATGTTAATGTTAATGTTGATGTTGATGTTGATGTTCTTCTTGCTGCTGCAATTGACGTATAACGTTACCCCTTCAGGTTCAAAACCTCTAATTTCTAGACACCTCTGCCGTCAAGTATCAATGTAAACTGTTCCTTTTCCTCAACTTTCTTAATCTCCCTTTTGACTGATTGAATTTAATCAAAGAACATAACTCTTGAGAGTCACGTAGGAATTATCTCACATGTTGTAGAACTTCTGAGCTTACGGTTTTCGTGCTTTGTATCTGTTTCTATGCTAGCTGAATGGGTAGCGCAAACTGTTTTAAATCTGAGAAGTTCTACAACATGGGAGATAATTCCTACGTGACTCTCAAGAGTTATGTTCTTTGATTAATATTGTAAAAATTCTCCCTGCTTCCCTCTTATTTCTTTGATTGAATTTACTTATTTTACAGAACCAGCTAAAGACTGTGTCCCTCAAAAGTGGAGTGTGAGTCCGGGTGGATCAAGCAGCTGCGTTAGACACACACAGAAAAACAGGTTTGATTCCTTTTCAGACAGGGATTTTGCACCACCACAACCACCCCCCTGCTCCCAACTACCTCTTCAACTAAAACGTAATCGGTGGTCTGGAAGCTAGTCTTTTGTTTGGGGACGGTAACGTCCTGTCTACAGCATGCATGTACTCTGCACACGTTAAAGATCCCACGGCAGGAAAAGAGTAGTCCTTGGAAAAAAAAAAATTTTAAATCCTCTGTGATGGGTAAGTCACTGGCTGATGTGGATGGACTGTGTTCATGGAATTGACAGAATGCAATGAATCCTTCTCTGGAACTCCCAACTCTATGAACTGCACGTTGTGTGTGGACGCTGCTGTTTTCTGACTATGTGGTGACTGAGCTGGGGGGTTTTTTTATGTTGTTGTTGTTCTTGTCGTACATTTCTTTCAGGGTATTGTCACTATGTGTGAAGCCAGGCTGTTGTGAGAGAGAGACAAACACAGTTTGGAAAGGAAATCGGTGTTTGTGAGTGTGTGTGTGTTTTTGTGTGTGTGTGTGTGTGTGTGTGTGTGTGTGTGTGTGTGTGTGTGTGTGTGTGTGTGTGTGTTGTGTGTGTGTGTGTGTGTTGTGTGTGTTGTGTGTTGTGTGTTGTGGTGTGTGTGTGTGTTGTGTGTGTGTGTGTGTGTGTGTGTGTGTTGTGTGTGTGTGTGTGTGTGTTGTGTGTGTTGTGTGTTGTGTGTGTGTGTGTGTGTGTGTGTTGTGTGGTGTGTGTGTGTTGTGTGTGTGTGTGTGTGTGTGTGTGTGTGTGGTGTGTGTGTGTGGTGTTGTGTGTGTGTGTGTATTTACATATATACATATATATATACTTGTTTGCCAATAGCTTTCCTGCAAATTAGTCCTGAATAAATATAATTATATATTCTTGTTTGCTAATATCTTTCCTGCAAATCGTTCCTCATTTTATATATGTATACTTGTTTGCTGATGTCTTTCCTGAAAATTGTTCCTCATTATATATATATATCTATATATATATATAGATATATATATAGATAGATAGATAGATAGATAGATAGATAGATAGATAGATAGATAGATAGATAGATAGATAGAGAGAGAGAGAGAAAGAGAGAGAGATCTATCATAGAGAGGTCAATCTAGATGAAAAAAGATTTGTATTTATCTTTGTTGATTATGCTTAAATTAGGAAAAGACAGGCAACATTTGAAGGCCATTTTATGAGGAGGGGGAATTGGAGCACCTGGTCAGGACGGGAAAGCTGGAGGGGAAGAGAGCACCAGGTAGACCCAGGGAGAAGATACTAGACGGATTTGCAGAGTGGCTGAGGACAAAGAGGGTGGAAGAGATGCTTGAGGCAACAAGAGATAGAGACAGATGGAAGCAAGGCACCTGATGGTGATGATGATGATGATGATGATGAATGATGATATATATGAATGATGAATGATGATGATATGATATATATACTTCTGGTTTGGTAACATCTTTCCTGTAAAATCATTCCTCATTTCTTGTAGTTAAAACTTTGTATTCAGCAAAAATCTGTTTATGTACGTTATTATCGTCACCATTATTATCATTGTTGTTATTGTTAATATCATCGTTATTATTATTATTATTATTATTATTATTATTATCATTGTTATTATTATTTTATTAATTCATTATTATTATTATTATTATTATTATTATTATTATTATATATATTGTTGTTGTTGTTATCGTTATTGTTATTATCATTGTTATTATCATTTCATCATCATCATCATCATCATCATCTCATCATTTCATCATCATCATCATGATTGTCATCATCATCGTCATTATCATTACCATTGTTATTATTATTGTTATATTATTATTATTTATTATTATTATTATTATATCATCATTTTATTATATGTATATATTATTATTGTTGTTAATTTTGGTACTATTGTCATCATCATCATCATTATCGTCATCAGTAGTAGTAGTAATAGTATATAGTAGTAGTAGTAGTAGTAGTGTTTTGTTGTTTCTTTTATATGACACAGAAACGTATTTTTTCCCTTTACATGACCGATTGATATATGGAAATGGTATTTTATTACAAATCATTTTCATTGTTTGTTAAGCATGGTATTATTATAGTTCATCTGTTTCCATCACAGTAGTTAGGGTTTCACATGCATTTGGCTTACCTGTGTGTGTTATCTGTTTTGGATTTAGATTGTGTGATAAGGCTGTGTTCTAGTCTTGCTTTCATAATGTATCCTGTCGTCGACCAGGCCCGAGAGATTCAGACACCTATAGTCTTGGTCAGCAAATTTAATAACTCCCTCCCCTCCTCCCCCCGCCACCCATGTTCCAACCATAATGTAGATGTGAGACTCGACTTTGTGGTCAACAGACCGAAGCTGCTCTACTCTGAACAGGAGTCGGCAGGTCCAAAATATTCCAGTTAACAAGAAACACCACGAGGGTGCGGATGGGACCCAGAGCACCAATGCTTCACCACTCTCTGGACATCACCTCCCGACTCCCGAGCTACTCGATAGTCATTCCATCAGCAAAAGGGGAGGGGGGGGTGCCCATGCGCTGCAGGACCCATTCGTACCCAGTCATCAGTTACCTTGTTTACAAACTGAATGGCAAGGTGGGGAGATAACAAATTCCAGGGCATAGCCACACAGTGGGACGAAGCAGCAGGGAAGTGTCAGTCTTTTTATTCTAATTTTGTATTTGGTTTTTGTTTGTGATCTTACATTACGCTTGACAAAGGCCAGTCGGCCGAAAATTTGCGTCTGTCTTGTCTTGCTGAATTAAGTACGCGTTCTGATTCTATTTTCGTGTTTTTCTGGTTCCAAGCCGGAGATGTTCAATCAAATTTTACCTCACTTTTAGAATTACATGTATATGTCTTTTGTGAATTTTTTTATTCCTTCTCCAGTTGCCCTCGTTTTGTTTTCTTGATTATTATGTTTATGTACCTGACTTTGCAATGGAATTAAAACCGTTGAAAAGACAATCTACTAGTGGATATTTATCACTGTTATCATTATTCGTTTCGGCCAGAAATTTGTATGTCATGTTTCATGTATCATTTGGTAATATGTTATCAACATACTTTCCATCATTTCTTACATACTTTCCGTCATATCTTATAAGCGAATATATATATATCATGTTAAAGCCTCAACATTGACACGTATTAATGCATGTTATTGCTTTTTTTAATCCACCACTCGAACAGTCGTATAACATACTCACAATACCTATTGGGCTGTAACACATGCTTACAATACCTATGGGTTGTACCACATGCTTACAATACTATTGGGTTGTACCACATGCTTACAATACCTATTGGGTTGTACCACATGCTTACAATACCTATTGGGTTGTACCACATGCTTACAATACCTATTGGGTTGTACCACATGCTTACAATACCTATTGGGTTGTACCACATGCTTACAATACCTATTGGGTTGTAACCACATGCTTACAATACCTATTGGGTTGTACCACATGCTTACAATACCTATTGGGTTGTACCACATGCTTACAATACCTATTGGGTTGTACCACAAAGAGTGCTGAACATTTCCATGCCATCGTTTTGTGTTGATCTACGTGTATTCATTCATTCATTCATCTTTTTTTACATCGTGTGGGAAACGATCAGGAAGAACTGATTTTGAACAGCCAGCACAAGGAATAGGAAAACATACATCATAGAAAACCATAACTCATCATGTTTTAGGACGGGACTATTTCTGTGGCATCAAGTATCTTATGTGTGTACAATGGGGGAAAAAATCCGCCCACCCACAGCGCCGATGGCCAGAATGGTATGGAGACCATGAGTTGTGACAAGTGATCATGAATCATAAATCATTAAAAAAAAAAAAAAGGCCGTGAGGAATTATTATCACTTGTGACAAACCAATAGGAAAGCAAAAACAAAATTGACTACTGGATCTTGAGGGTAAAAACAAAATATTAAAAAATACCTTGTTTGTAAAAGATCCTTTGGAGTATAAAACACAACGTTTCGAGCCCAGTGAAACTTGACAAAGGCCTGGGCTCGTAACGTTGTGTTTTATACTTCAAAGGATCTTTTACAAACAAGGTATTTTTTTAATATTTTGTCAATAGGAAGAACATTATGTGAGGAAGCACAGCAGATATATAATTCATAATCGTGTGAAATCCAGTGTGGGGAACTAATGTGAGATACACGATACGAAACATTAATTGATCATTGTGACAAACTGCCCTCAAGAATTGTGTGGTTCTGTCACATTCTCACGAAGCTGATTGTGATATTATTATTGTTTTGCATTTTCACAGCTTTTGTGTGTGTGTGTGTGTGTGTGTGTGTGTGTGTTGGGGTGTGTGTGTGTGTGTGTGTGTGTGTGTGTGTGTGTGTGTGTGTGTGTGTGTATGTACGTGTGTGTGTGTGTGTGTGTGTGTGTGTGTGTGGTATGTATGTGTGTGTGTATGTATGTGTGTGTGTGTATGTGTGTGTGTGTTTTGTTGTTGTTGTTATTCTTGTTGTTGTTGTTGTGTTTTTTTTTTTTTTTTTACTATTTTTGGTTTACACTTTCAAGTGGCCTGTTTCCTCAGGTGGTTGAGCACCATGTTTATAACGCAGGGACCGTGAGTTCAAGGAGAGAAGTGGTGGGGGGGGGGGGGGATGGCACAGGCTCTTTTCCAAAGATATTGTCAACGTGTAGACTTTTGCGCAGGCTCAAGGAGTGTGACAAATAATTACAGGCAGATCTGAGTGGAACGCATAGGGAACTGTTCAAGTTCGATAACTCCTTCTTCAGAAAACTACAGACTCGAACTTTATTTTACAATTTTTTTTTTTAATTTATTTTATTTCTGGGATTATTCGCATGGTCAACTAGTGAATGCACAACATGCTTGACTGATCGATTAATTGATTGATAAATTGATCGATCGATCGATTGATTTGTGCTTATTTTTGTATTAGTCATATCGATGATTGATTGATTGATTGATTGATGATTGATCGATCGATTGATCGATTGATCTATTGATCGATGATTGATTGATTGATTGATCGATTGATTGATCTATTGATTGATGATTGATTGATTGATTGATTGATTGATTGTTGATTGTGTTTATTTCTGTATCAGTTATATTTCTGTATCGTCAGTACTGTAAAACGTACGGTTGAATATAACTAAATAAATGAAACACATTCCCATTTACATCCACAGAGTGTAATTAGTTCGCTGCCAGCTCTTTTAGAATGTGTCGTTCATTACGTGTTTCGACGTCAGCTGATGAATGTCGCCGTTTTACATCACGGTCTTTCTGTTTTTTTTCCAGTCCAGTGTTGCTGATCTTTCTTGTTCACATGGGTGAATATGCATTCAATACATTCTCCACAGAACCAACTATGATTTGTCATAGCCGCTTTTGCTGTGTGTTGGTGACTTTTCGCGTTTCTGATGAGTCTTTTGATTTGTCTGTTTTGGTATTGATAACTGTTACAAATACGTATGTTTTAGGTACATTCTTGTGAGAAGCAGGTAAAGTTTTGCGTCTAGAGACCTTGTTCATTTCATAGTTTGCTGTGTGTTGGTGAAATACTACTTTGAAAAAAATGTTTTTAGGTTAATGACGGTTATATGTTGGTGAAATGGTTACGTTTAAAAGATGTTTTTAGGTTAATGACGGTTTTATGTTGGTGAAATGTTACGTTTAAAAGATGTTTTTAGGTTAATGATGGTTTTATGTTGGTGAAATGTTACGTTTAAAAGATGTTTTTATAGGTTAATGAGGTTTTATGTTGGTGAAATGTTACGTTTAAAAGATGATTAGGTTAATGATGGTTTTATGTTGGTGAAATGTTACGTTTAAAAGATGTTTTTAGGTTAGATGTAATGTGTTTTATGTTGGTGAAATGTTACGTTTAAAAGATGTTTTTAGGTTAATGATGTTTATATGATGGTTTTATGTTGGTGAAATGTTACGTTTAAAAGATGTTTTTAGGTTAATGATGGTTTTATGTTGGTGAAATGTTACGTTTAAAAGATGTTTTTAGGTTAATGATGGTTTTATGTTGGTGAAATGTTACGTTTAAAAGATGTTTTTAGGTTAATGATGGTTTTATGTTGGTGAAATGTTACGTTTAAAAGATTTTTAGAGTTAATGTGGTTTTATGTTGGTGAAATGTTACGTTTAAAAGATGTTTTTAGGTTGAGATGGTTTTATGTTGGTGAAATGTTACGTTTAAAAGATGTTTTTAGGTTAATGATGGTTTTATATGATGGTTTTATGTTGGTGAAATGTTACGTTTAAAAGATGTTTTTAGGTTAATGGTTAATGATGGTTTTATGTTGGTGAAATGTTACGTTTAAAAGAGTTTTTAGGTTAATGATGTTTTATGTTGGTGAAATGTTACGTTTAAAAGATGTTTTAGTAATGATGGTTTATGTTGGTGAAATGTTACGTTTAAAAGAGTTTTTAGGTTAATGATGGTTTATGTTGGTGAAATGTACGTTTAAAAGATGTTTTTTAATAGGTTGAATGATGGTTTTATGTTGGTGAAATGTTACGTTTAAAGATGTTTTTAGGTTAATGATGGTTATTATGTTTGTGGTGAAATGTTACGTTTAAAGAAAGTTTTTAGGTTAATGATGGTTTATGTTGGTGAAATGTTACGTTTAAAAGATGTTTTTAGTTAATGATGCTTTTGTTGGTGAAGATACGTTTAAAAGACTTTACGTTAATGATGCGTGTTGGAAATGACATACAAACTTTTATGTTAATGATGGTGAAACTGTACATAAAAAAACACTTTAATGTTAACGATGGCTGTGTTTTGGGGAAATTGTACGATCACAAGATGCTAGTGTGTACATGATATTTTCGTGGTGGTGAAAGTTAGTCGTTTAATGGATACTTTTATGTTAATGATGGCTATATGTTGGTCACACTGGATAATGACATGATGGTTTTGTGTTGATGATCGCTGTATGTTGATGTAATTGTATGTATACAATATGCTTTTGTGTTAATGATTGATGTATTTTGGTGTCATCGTATGTTTAACCCTATAGCTCTCTCACACTGTCCACCAGCTTCATGCAGAAAGTTGGTGGATAGGTTGTAGGAGTCAAAGGGTTAAGATTTTGCTGTGCTAGCATGGTTGACAAAGCAAGATGCTGGTAGATAGAGCGACGGAGTCAAAGGGTTAAAAGACACTTTTGTGTTAATGATGGCTATATGTTGGTGTAAATATACGTTTTAAGATGCTTTTATGTTAATGATGGCTATATGTTGGTGTAAATATACGTTTTAAGATGCTTTTATGTTAATGATGGCTTAATGTTAGTACCATTGTACATTTACAATATATTTTCTGTTAATGATGGCTGTGTTTTGGCGACACTGGACAGTTACAAGATACTTTTGTATTACCGATGTCTAATATCAATATCGTTGAACGTCTTGTGTTGAACGGTTGAATATCAAATAAGCAAATACAGTTTACCGGTCCAAGTTTTGTTTCATCCATCATCACTTGACTTTTCCTTTGCATCACATCGCCAAATTTGAATAGTCACAAATCTTATCACTTTTATTTGCATTAGGTTTTATAATTCATTATTTCAACAAGTTTTTTTTTCAACACAAGGTATTGAATTGTATGTTTCGTGGACGCTGGTACATTGTTTAACTTTTATTTTCAATCTGCTGTCTTGGTCATGTTCACTTTCTGTTGAAAGTTGTCTTTTTGTTTCATTATACTAAGTGAAAGTACAGAACGACTGACAACTCATTTGAAATACCAAAGAAAATATCGTATGTACACATGAGAAATGAAAATATTACGTACATTGCCATTCAGTGTTTTATACAATATTGATTCCAGATGTTATGTTGTTTGTTTGCATACTTGTTTGTTTCGAAGAACTTTGTACAGTTTACAGCAAACAATATCTGAGATCAACGCTTCTTTTGCGTTGAAGAGGAGGAAAAGGAGAGAGTGCAACAATAAATAAGAAAGAAAGTGGAAGAAGAAGAAGGAAAAAAAAAAAAAGAAAGAAAGAAAAAGTGATAAAACAAAAACTAACCAACTCACAAATGAATACTCTCAAGGAAAACATTTTAGAATGGACGTTTGCTACGGCCTGAAACAAAAGTGATGTTGTAATATTTTAGAAATTAATTATACATCTGCTAAAAATTGCAGGGTCTTTTTCTTTTCTTTTTCCTTTTTTTTTTTTTTTTTTTTTTTTTGTGTCTTTGATGATATGAAAAATCATTCATCGAAGGTCAATAAACGTTGTTTTTTTATTCAGCATGTAATTGTGTCGCTGACTGTGCATGCTGTTGGTTGATAATGAATATATGTATGCCTATGCCTTGATTCTTGCTGATTTGTCATTGTAACGATCAGACTCGTGGATAGCAATCTGCAATTTCGTAACTAAGAGCTCTCTCGCTCTCTTTCTCTTCCTCACCCTCCCCCTCTCTCTCACTCCCTTTCTCTCATTCCCTTTCTCTCGCTGCTCTCTCTGTCTCTGTCTCTCGCTCTCTCTCGTCCCGTCTGTGTGTCTGTCTGTCTGTGTGTCCTGTCTGTGTGTGTGTCTGTCTCGTGTACAGGCCAGTGATCTTACATAAAATTTCTAAGTTCTGATTTCTGTGTTAACTCTGTCTCTGTCACTACCTGTCTGTCTGTTTGTTTGTCTGTCTGTATGTCTGTCTGTCTGTTTGTCTGTCTGTAAGTCTGTCTCTCACTCTCTCCCTGTCTCTGTCTCTCTCTCTCGGTCGTTTGCTCTCTCTCTCTCTCTCTCTCTCACTGTCTCTGTCTCTGTCTGTCTGTCTGCTCTGTCTGTCTGTCTGTCTGTCTCGTCTCTCTCTCTCTCACTGTCTCTGTCTCTGTCTGTCTGTCTCTCTCTCTCTTTTTTCTCTCTCTCTCTCTCTCGCTCACTCGCTTGTTCTGTCTCTCTCACACTCTCTTTCTCTCTGTCGCTGGCGAATTGGTTTACGAGTCATGTAAAAAATTACCTCCATACTTGTACAGTTTGCCATACTGGGAAGTTCTTAGTGATAATTATTTGTTTGTCTTCTGTTGTGCTGTGCACTGAGTGTGTGGGGATGGATCTTACATTATTGTTTGTTTTCATGTTATTCCCCGTAATGGCTATCCTTTGTTATATTTTGGGGTTTTTGTCTCTCTGTATCGATTTCTTTGACCCTTTGACTCCCGCACCCTATTCATCAACAGCAAAAACTTAACCCTTTGACTTGTCTCAGTCTATCCACCAGCTTCTTACAAGAGGCTGGTAGATAGGGTGAGGGAGTCAAAGGGTTAAATTTTTGTAGTTGGTGGACAGGGTTCGGGAGTCAAAGGGTTAAGTTTTTGCCATTGCTGGACAGGGTTCGGTAGTCAAAGGGTTAAGAATTTCTGGCACTTAAGAAAATCCACAGCACATGCAGGGCAAAGTGTTGAAGACAGCATGCTGTTGCCCGTGCCCATGGCCCACCGTTTCCGCCCCAACATGTGGAAGCCAAAGCAGAAGCCAAAGCCAGTCAGTACAGCTTGGAGAAGGGGGAAGGAGAGAAACAGCGACAAAATCAAAGTCGGTCTCCTTCCAGCAGCTGCGCCCCCAATAAGACGGAAATCCGTCACAGACTGAGTCCATAGAGGATAGAGGGAAGGCGGCTTAACCCTTTGACTCTCGCACTCTATCCACCAACTGCAAAAACTTAACCCTTTGACTCCCGCACCCTATCTACCAATTTGCAAAAACTAATCCTTTGACTCCCTCACCCTATCCACCAGCTTCTGCAGGAAGCTGTGGGATAGGGTGAGGGAGTCAATGGGTTAAGTTTTTGCTCTGCTGACGCGTTTGAC
>JAPXFY010000022.1:60110858-60120858 GCA_030674185.1 Monoplex corrugatus
AGTCTGATGTCATGGTCTTACCACAACCTGCTGTCCAACCTTTCAGTGGCAAAAGACGAGATGAGCTGTGCCACTTCAGCATCAAGAGATTCATTACTGCTCATCCGACCGTCCAAGCAGCAGAACTTGTCTGAACTCTTGATCTCGTGGTTGTTAGTGACATCTCAACATCCCACATTGTGAAGCATCAGAAACCTGAGATGGTGTTGGTTGGGACACAGCCTCTGTTTTCCTGAGGCGGACTGTAAGGCCACAGCATTTGCAGGCCACAGCATTTATATTTGCAGGCCACAGCATTAGCAGGCCACAGCATTTGTAGGCCACAGCGTTAGCAGGCCACAGCGTTAGCAGGCCACAACATTTGTAGGCCACAGCGTTAGCAGGCCACAACATTTGTAGGCCACAGCGTTAGCAGGCCACAACATTTACAGGCCACAACATTTGCAGGCCACAACATTTGCAGGCCACAACATTTACAGGCCACAACATTTACAGGCCACAACATTTACAGGCCACAACATTTACAGGCCACAACATTTACAGGCCACAGCGTTTACAGGCCACAACATTTACAGGACACAGCGTTTACAGGCCACAACATTTACAGGCCACAGCGTTTGTAGGCCACAACATTTGTAGGCCACAACATTTGTAGGCCACAGCGTTTACAGGCCACAACATTTACAGGCCACAACATTTACAGGCCACAACATTTACAGGCCACAGCGTTTACAGGCCACAACATTTACAGGCCACAACATTTACAGGCCACAACATTTACAGGCCACAACATTTACAGGCCACAACATTTACAGGCCACAACATTTACAGGCCACAGCGTTTACAGGCCACAGCATTTACAGGCCACAACATTTACAGGCCACAACATTTACAGGCCACAACATTTACAGGCCACAACATTTACAGGCCACAACATTTACAGGCCACAGCGTTTGTAGGCCACAACATTTGTAGGCCACAACATTTGTAGGCCACAGCGTTTGTAGGCCACAACATTTGTAGGCCACAACATTTGTAGGCCACAGCGTTTGTAGGCCACAACATTTGTAGGCCACAACATTTGTAGGCCACAACATTTGTAGGCCACAGCGTTTGTAGGCCACAACATTTGTAGGCCACAACATTTGCAGGCCACAACATTTGTAGGCCACAACATTTGCAGGCCACAGCATTTGCAGGCCATTTGCAGTCCACAACATTTGTAGGCCACAACATTTGCAGGCCACAACATTTGCAGGCCACAACATTTGCAGGCCACAACATTTGCAGTCCACAGCATTTGCAGGCCACAACATTTGCAGTCCACAGCATTTGCAGGCCACAGCATTTACATTAGCAGGCCACAGCATTTACATTAGCAGGCCACAGCATTTACATTAGCAGGCCACAGCATTTACATTAGCAGGCCACAGCATTTACATTAGCAGGCCACAGCATTTACATTAGCAGGCCACAGCATTTACATTAGCAGGCCACAGCATTTACATTAGCAGGCCACAGCATTTACATTAGCAGGCCACAGCATTTACATTAGCAGGCCACAGCATTTATATTAGCAGGCCACAGCATTTACATTAGCAAGCCACAGCATTTACATTAGCAGGCCACAGCGTTTGCAGGCCACAGCGTTAGCAGGCCACAACATTTGCAGGCCACAACATTTGCAGGCCACAACATTTGCAGGCCACAGCATTTGCAGGCCACAGCGTTTGCAGGCCACAACATTTGCAGGCCACAACATTTGCAGGCCACAACATTTGCAGGCCACAACATTTACAGGCCACAACATTTGCAGGCCACAACATTTGCAGGCCACAACATTTGCAGGCCACAACATTCTCTGTTTCTGGTCCACTCTCCTGGAACAAACTTCCTCTCTCAGTCCGTCAGCAACCTACTTTTGTCTCCTTCAAGTCCGCTCTCAAAACTCACCTTTTCTCCTCTGCATAAAATCCTAACCTCACTCAACTCCCCTCTGCAGTCTGTCTCCGCTCGGAGGGGAACACTTTGTTATAATATATAATTGTATATGATATGCTCTCTATAATTGTCCATTGCTTTTATTCTTGCTTTTATTGCTTTTATTCTTTCTCCCCATTTATAGCCATGCGTGTGTGTGTGTGTGTGTGTGTGTGTGTGTGTTGTGTGCGTGCGTGCGTGCGTACGTGCGTGCGTGCGTGCGTGCGTGCGTGTGTGCGTGTGTGTCTGTTTCAGCGCTTAGATTTGATTTTGTCGAGATTTTGCGCTATATAAATATTGTAATTATTATTATTATTATTTACAGACCACAACATTTGCAGGCCACGGCATTTACATTAGCAAGCCACAACATTTGCAGGCTATAACATTTGCAGGCCACAACATTTGCAGGCCACAGTATTTGCAGGCCACAACATTTGCAGACCACAGCGTTTGCAGGCCACAACATTTGCAGACCACAGCGTTTGCAGGCCACAACATTTGCAGGCCACAGCGTTTGCAGGCCACAACATTTGCAGGCCACAACATTTGCAGGCCACAGCGTTTGCAGGCCACAACATTTGCAGGCCACAACATGTGCAGTCCACAACATTTGCAGGCCACAACATTTACATTAGCAGGCAACAGTATTTGCAGGCCACAGTATTTGCAGGCCACAGCATTTGCAGGCCCCAGCAAATAAGTCAGTAATGCACTAGCAGTCCTCCTGCGAGTGTGCAGCCAGTGCATTATCATCTACACAGGCAATTTTCCGCAAGACGGTTTTGTGCACTTTGGTTTTGGTTTGGAGTCTCCAGCAGGTTAAAGAGCTTTCCATCTGAGCAGGACTTAACACATACCGTGACATATACACCATTGTCAAAGTCTCTGAATGCATCAGTAAGCATTGAAAAAAAAAAGATGGGCGCAGGAACGCATCTGTTTTAATCCATGATGCACTGGGAAGGGGTTACATGCCTGGCCATTCTCTTGCACTTTCTCCATGCCTGCCACTGTAGAAAAAAGCAATGAGTGAGACAAGCTTCTGATTTCAATTTCAATTTCAGTTTCTCAAGATGACGTCTCCGCACTCGGAATGAATTCCATATGCACTATCGTCACAGGTGTCATGTGATGGAGAAGATCCAGAATGATCACGACACAAGCCCTAAGCCTGCACATAAACCCATGAGCTGGCCAGGTCCTGAGGTCTTACCTAGATAGTTCCATAACCCTGGGTCGTAGGGAATGAGGTGGCAGAGACCTCAACTTTTCCCGTGGCAAGCACCACGAGGGCGGCGCCCATCCCCTCTCCCTCACTTCAAATTCATATTCAATATTCACTTTTTTTTAACCAAGACTTCAATAAAGGCAAGAAGGCTAATTGGTCTTCAAGGAATAAGACCTGGGAAATCAACCAAATCTCTCCATTGTTTTATACCAAGGCAGCCGGGCAACGCCCTTGCTCGTCACGATTTTTAACTGCTGTGGGATCTTTAGCGTGCGTAAGCCAGAAGGCACACGGGGCCCGACACGTTTTTCGTCCCCTTCCGAAGGACTAGACGTTCAGTTCGATTTTCCGGTCAAACTGAGGAGAAAACTCGAGGCCTCTACGGGGAGCAAACCCTGGAACTTCGAGTTAATTTATTGGCAGGCGAACGTCTGAACCATTCTGCCACTCTTCTCCCTTCGGTGCATCGACTGGGAAATGAACCCGGGTCACCGGTATGGCAGGCGAGTATTCTACCTCAAGACTAGTACTGAGGGCAAGCAAACTTTGGCAGTATCTCCCACAAACCTTCTAGTTACAGGTGTCATATATGTTGGTCAGATCAACAGGCAAACATGTGGAGCTCCTGGTTTGATTTGCAACACTTCTTTACAGCTGGCATATGACAAGCACACATCACTTGTGTCTCTCCACCACGACAGCCACACTGAGACTGAGGAATGATGAGCTGTGTTCTATTGGTGATGACTGCGTGAAGGTGTTATATTGGTGATGACTGTGTGAAGGTGTTATATTGGTGATGACTGAGTGAAGGTGTTATAGTGGTGATGACTGTGTGAAGGTGTTATATTGGTGATGACTGAGTGAAGGTGTTATATTGGTGATGACTGTGTGAAGGTGTTATAGTGGTGATGACTGTGTGAAGGTGTTATATTGGTGATGACTGTGTGAAGGTGTTATATTGGTGATGACTGTGTTGTGAAGGTGTTATATTGGTGATGACTGTGTGAAGGTGTTATATTGGTGATGACTGTGTGAAGGTGTTATAGTGGTGATGACTGTTGAAGGTGTTATAGTGGTGATGACTGAGTGAAGGTGTTATATTGGTGATGACTGAGTGAAGGTGTTATAGTGGTGATGACTGTGTGAAGGTGTTATATTGGTGATGACTGTGTGAAGGTGTTATAGTGGTGATGACTGTGTGAAGGTGTTATAGTGGTGATGACTGTGTGAAGGTGTTATAGTGGTGATGACTGTGTGAAGGTGTTATAGTGGTGATGACTGTGTGAAGATGTTATATTGGTGATGACTGTGTGAAGGTGTTATATGGTGATGACTGTGTGAAGGTGATATATTGGTGATGACTGTGTGAAGGTGTTATATTGGTGATGACTGAGTGAAGGTGTTATATTGGTGATGACTGTGTGAAGGTGTTATAGTGGTGATGACTGTGTGAAGGTGTTATATGGTGATGACTGTGTGAAGGTGTTATATTGGTGATGACTGTGTGAAGGTGTTATACTGGTGAAAACTGTGTGAAGGTGTTATATTGGTGATGACTGTGTGAAGGTATTATATTGGCGGTGACTGTGTGAAGGTGTTATATTGATGATGACTGTGTGAAGGTGTTATATTGGTGAAAACTGTGTGAAGGTGTTATATTGGTGATGACTGTGTGAAGGTGTTATATGGTGAAAACTGTGTGAAGGTGTTATATTGGTGATGACTGTGTGAAGGTGTTATACTGGTGAAAACTGTGTGAAGGTGTTATATTGATGATGACTGTGTGAAGGTATTATATTGGTGGTGACTGTGTGAAGGTGTTATATTGATGGTGACTGTGTGAAGGTGTTATATTGGTGATGACTGTGTGAAGGTGTTATATTGGTGATGACTGTGTGAAGGTGTTATATTGGTGGTGACTGTGTGAAGGTGTTATAGTGGTGATGACTGTGTGAAGGTGTTATAGTGGTGATGACTGTGTGAAGGTGCTATAGTGGTGATGACTGTGTGAAGGTGTTATAGTGGTGATGACTGTGTGAAGGTGCTATAGTGGTGATGACTGTGTGAAGGTGTTATAGTGGTGATGACTGTGTGAAGGTGTTATAGTGGTGATGACTGTGTGAAGGTGCTATAGTGGTGATGACTGTGTGAAGGTGTTATAGTGGTGATGACTGTGTGAAGGTGTTATAGTGATGACTGTGTGAAGGTGTTATATTGGTGATGACTGTGTGAAGGTGTTATAGTGATGATGACTGTGTGAAGGTGTTATAGTGATGATGACTGTGTGAAGGTGTTATAGTGGTGATGACTGTGTGAAGGTGTTATAGTAGTAATGACTGTGTGAAGGTGTTTATAGTGGTGATGACTGTGTGAATGTGTTATATCATTGATGACTGTGTGAAGGTGCTATATTGGTGATGACTGTGTGAAGGTGTTATATCATTGATGACTGTGTGAAGGTGCTATATTGGTGATGACTGTGTGAAGGTGTTATATCATTGATGACTGTGTGAAGGTGCTATATTGGTGATGACTGTGTGAAGGTGCTATAGTGGTGATGACTGTGTGAAGGTGTCTGACTGATGCCAGATCTGTTCTTGAAGCCCTGCAGAACAACAAACAGCCCCGTCTGCAGGAAGCTCTACAAGACATCAAGAGCCCAAGAACAGTACTGCAGTGGGTGCCAGCACACTGCGGCATTGCTGGCAATGATGCAGCAGATAGAGCAGCAAAGGAGGGTGCCAGCCAAGAGCAGGAAGACATCCCTGTGACCTTTGCAGAGATGACCACCATCATCAGGTCCCTGCACAACCAGCCACAGGCGGAGGACAGTTACCACCAGCTGTCCAGGCAACAGCAAGTCACCATATTCCGCCTACGAACTGGACATAACCGCTTAAATCACCACATGTCCAGAAAGCTCCGCCTTGCACCCTCTCCACTCTGCTCCTGTGGACTGGCAGAGCAGACAGCCGAGCACATATTGCAGGACTGCCCTGGTCTACGGAAGCTGAGGGACGAGATCTGGCCAGAGCCTGCCGGACTCCTGGAGAAGCTGCATGGCTGTGTGGAGGCGTTGCAGAAGACTGCCGATTTCGTCATGAGATCTGGTCTCCACGTTTGACGGCGTTAGACAAGAAGAAGAATGAAGGTGTCATATTGGTGATGACTGTGTGAAGGTGTTATATTGGTGATGACTGTGTGAAGGTGTTATGTTGGTGATGACTGTGTGAAGGTGTTATGTTGGTGATGACTGTGTGAAGGTGTTAAGTGGTGATGACTGTGTGAAGGTGTTATGTTGGTGATGACTGTGTGAAGGTGTTATATTGGTGGTGACTGTGTGAAGGTGTTATATTGGTGGTGACTGTGTGAAGGTGTTATAGTGGTGATGACTGTGTGAAGGTGTTATATTGGTGATGACTGTGTGAAGATGTTATAGTGGTGATGACTGTGTGAAGGTGTTATAGTGGTGATGACTGTGTGAAGGTGTTATATTGGTGATGACTGTGTGAAGGTGTTATATTGGTGATGACTGTGTGAAGGGTTATAGTGGTGATGACTGTGTGAAGGTGTTATAGTGGTGATGACTGTGTGAAGGTGTTATAGTGGTGATGACTGTGTGAAGGTGTTATGTTGGTGATGACTGTGTGAAGGTGTTATAGTGGTGATGACTGTGTGAAGGTGTTATAGTGGTGATGACTGTGTGAAGGTGCTATAGTGGTGATGACTGTGTTAAGGTGTTATATTGGTGATGACTGTGTGAAGGTGATATATCGGTGATGACTGTGTGAAGGTGTTATAGTGGTGATGACTGTGTGAAGGTGTTATATTGGTGGTGACTGTGTGAACGTGCTATATCGGTGATGACTGTGTGAAGGTGTTATATCGATGATGACTGTGTGAAGGTGTTATATTGGTGATGACTGTGTGAAGGTGTTATAGTGGTGATGACTGTGTGAACGTGCTATATCGGTGATGACTGTGTGAAGGTGATATATGGCTGATGACTCTGTGAAGGTGCTAAATTGGCGATGACTGTGTGAAAGATGATTCTGGCTAGGACCGTCCCTGCAATGCACTGCAGGGATATTTCATGAAGATCATTACTTAAAAACTGATCGCCCTCCTTGCCAGTCTAACATACAGTGGATAACGGGAGCCAAAGGCAAACACATTGTAGCCATTTCAAGGCACAGCCAGATTCACCCTGCAGCGTTGGTTTTCATCCAGAGAGAAGATAAAAACGACTCCGAGCATAAACGAAAATCAGAAGCCAGGACACACACACACGCACACACGCACGCACAGACATACACATGCTCACGCAAGCACATACATACACATGCACAACACACACACACTCACACATGCACACACACACACGCTCACGCACGCACACGGACGCACGCACAGACACTCACGCGCGCGCGCTCACAGACACACACACATACACACACATGCACATACACAGACACACACACATACACAAACGCAAGCACGCACGCACACACATGCATACATACACAAACACACATACTCACACACACTCACACACACATACACACACACACAGACAGACACACGCACGCGCGCGCTCGCACACACACACACACACACACACACACACACACAGACGCGCACACACTCACACATACACTCACCAACACACACACACACACACACACACACACGCACACCACACACACACACACACACACTACACACACACACACACACACACTACACACACACTACACACACACACACACACACACACACACAACACACACACACACACAACACACACACACACACACACACACACACACACACACACACACCACACTACACACACACAAAACACACACACACACACACAACACACACACACACACACACACACACACACACAACACAACACACACACACACCCACACACACACACACAAATCGATTACAAACACTGATTGAATTAACGAAACGAGATAGGCACAAAGTTTGATGACAATGGACCCTATCAAAGGTATGAAGAAAAAGAGAACAATATAACAGACCACCAAATCCAGTTAAAGCCTATTGCTCGGAAAATTTGAGCCTGTTTTCTTCTGCTAATTTGATCAACCTCTGTAGGTGATTTTTCATGTTGTGGGTTTTGTAAATAGAACGGTCAAGACATATTGTTATTCTCTTTTCTTCCAAAGCATTCAAACGCAACTCAGTTATCCTTGGGGAGTTCTGATAACTAACACACTATTTCCGCTACAATTTCAGTTTCTCAAGACGACAGTCTCCGCGCTCGGAACGAATTCCATATGCACTAACGTCACAGGTGTCATGCGCATGGTGATCATGGCACAAGCCTTAAAGCCTGCACATAAATCCATGAGCTTGCCAGGTCCTGAGACACTATCATGTGCGATAACACGGTAGACGAGAGCTATTATTTTTGGGACAACAATCAGATCCTTGCGCAATACTATAAACTCCTGCCGCCGATTTCGTGGTATAAAACTTTGAAGATATAAGCTGACTTCCCAAGTCCCTCCCTTTGAAGGCAAATTAGCCTTCTTGCCTTTCTGAAGTCTGAGTAAAAAAAATGGGGTGGCGCCGCACTGCGGTGACGTGCTCTCTAAAGGGAGACCAGCTCGAGTTTCACATGGTAAATCCACTGTGATAAAAGAAATGAATATGAATCTGAACATGAATATGATATGACTATGAATTGAATTGAAATGATGAATATGAAATATGGAATAAATGACTTGAATATGAATATGAATATGAATATGAACATGAATATGATAGAATGTGAATGAAATGATATGAATATGAATATGAATATGCATATGAATATGAATATGAATATGAATATGAATATGAATCAAGTTAAAGCTGAACAAAAGATGACTTTGTGCCGAAGTTGGTCGAGCTCTTAACAAATGAGTCAGTCGCACATGGATGTACTGCATGAAGGCATACATTTTATGGTATACAGTTCGATGAGTGTGTGTTGTGTGTGATGTGGTGTGGTGGTGGCGGGCATGTCATGTGTGTGTGTGTGTGTGCGTGCTGTGCGTGTGCGCGTGCGGCGTGGTGTGTGTGTGTGTGTGTGTTGTGTGTTGATGTATTGTTAGTATTGTTGTTGTTGTTGTTGTTGTTGTTGTTGTTGTTGTTGATGATGTTTGTAATTCTGGCTTCCGTTAAAGCAAGTGTTCAGTTTCTGTTTTAGAGATAAGAAAGCATTTTGAGCTCAACTGAATTTAATAACAAACAAATAATGTGTAATTAACCGTGAGACAATCAGATCTTAAGGCACACTGAAGAAAGAAGAAGAAGAAGAAGAAGAAGAAGAAGAAGAAGAAGAAGAAGAAGAAGAAGAAGAAGAAGAAGAAGAAGAAGAAGAAGAAGAAGAGAGAGAAGAAGAAGAGAGAGAAGAGATGAGATGATAGAGAGAGAAGAAGAAGAAGATAGGATGATGATGATGATGATGATGATGATGATGATGATGATGATGATGATGATGATGAGAGAGATGATGATGATGATGATGATGATGATGATGATGATGATGAAGAAGAAGAAGAAGAAGAAGAAGAGGAGGAGGAGAGAAGAAAAAGGGGGAAGAAGAAGAAGAAGAAAAAAAAAGAAGGAGAAACAGAGACAGAGACAGAGAAGACAGAGAGAGACAGAGAAGGGGGTACTTAGTTACATGAAGAGAGAGACAGAATGAATTCCGCTGTTTTACTTGACGTTGCCTGATGTTGCTAACGCCACTGTAAAGCACAA
>JAPXFY010000022.1:60143358-60145858 GCA_030674185.1 Monoplex corrugatus
TTTACAGACACGTCACTTAGGGTGTTGCTCATATTTCCTAGCATTGCGGGTGACTGTTTCTCTCAGGCCTGGTTGGTGCTGGGATAATTTGTGAAAGGGAGCTTGGAGGGAAGACCCGTTGAGTAGCGTAAGTCCGATCTGCAACACCATAGCATCATTCGTGACATTCAGAAAAGATTGTCCTAAGATTCGTGGCACTACAGCACTGACTACTCATCATCATCATCATATGCCCTGCCGCATGGCGTGGCGATCATGGCACTCCATATGCATCTATCCCTTGTCGCTGCAAGTACATCTTCCACCCTCTCTGTCCTCAGCCACCTTGCAAGTCCATCCAATATTTTCTCTCCCTGGGTCTACCTGGTGTTCTCTTTCCCTCCAGCTTTCCTGTTGTCACCAGGTGCTCCAATTCTCCTTTCCTCATAAAATGGCCTAGTAAATGTTGCTCGTCGTTTCCTAATCTTCCTTATCAATGATCTTCTTGTGTCTGCCTCCGTCAAGACTGTCTTCTTTGACTCACAGTGACGTTATTTTTGCTTTCCCTTGTCACTTTCATACCTGAGACAAGCTCACGTCAGGGTCTGTGGTGTCGCTGGTTCGTGGGGGTCTCCCGTTGGAAGAAGATGGGTTGTTCGCTCATTATAGATCCTCTGCTGAGTGATTCTGTCAGGGCGCTGATTAAGCAATGTCTTTAGTCAGATGGATCAGAACAGGTGCGGCTGGAAATCTTCGAAGGGACCCTAGTGGCACTGTACATCTCCTCTGCTGGGTGGTCAGATGGCAGCTGGACATAATTGGCTCTTGCAGAATTCCTGGCACTGGGACTTCGGCTGAAGGAACATGGGTTTGCTGGATTGTTGACGGGCCGAGATGAATGGTAGAGGAGCAATGCGAGTGACGTGGCTTAGAACATCTGACAATGCGAACAAACATACAATTTAAGAAACAAACCTACATGCAAAGAGAGAAAAATTCCATGGCAAAAGAGAAAGAAAAAGCGTTATGGAAGTTGTAGCAAAAAGAAAAGAGGGACGTATATATACATATATGTGTGTGTGGGTTGTGTGTGTGTGTGTGTGTGTATGTGTGTGTGTGTGTGTGTATGTGTGTAGTGTGGTGTTGTAGTGTGTAGTATGTGTATGTATGTTGTGTGTGTGTATGTATGTATGTATGAATGTATGTATGTATGTATGTTGTATGTGTTGTGTTGTATGTATGTGTGTATTATTAGCATGTGGGTCGTATGTATGTATGTATGCATGATGTATGTATGTATGTATGTATGTATGTATGTATGTATGTATGTATGTATGGTGAGTGTATGTATGTATGTATGATGAGTGGTGTATGTATGTATGTATTAGATGTATGTATGTATGTATGTATGTATAATATGTATGTATTTATATGAGCGAGCGAGCGAGAGACAGACAGACAGACAGACGGAGACAGAGAGAGAGAGAGGGATGGGGGGAGGGGTTTAGATTCAAACTACTCATAGCCCAGCCAATTACTAAATCCACAACGTAGCTACCACTATGTTACAAACAACTGCCTGTTTGAGAGACAGACAGACAGACAAACGCACAGACAGACAGAACCAGCCAGCCAGCCAACCAGACAGAAGAAACAAATCGAGTAAAAATAAATTGTTCTTTCAGCAAGAAAATGACGTCAACCCCTACCGACCGCCTATCACCAAAGAACACAATACATCGATATCAGAAGAAACGGCCATCAATACCAACGTCAACACACACGTTCTCTGATCGACGACAGACGCCAAGATTCTTCTAAGGGAAGCGGAAGTACGTCACCACGCACGCCGTGGTCCTGTGTTTTCAGACCCATGTGTGAACAGCTGTGTTGAAGTGAGCGTTGAAAAAAAAAAAAACGAGAATATTGACTTGTTAAGAACATTCATTGCACTTGACAATTCCATAGGCGCGCCACCCAAAATCTGTAAGCATTTATCGCCATTCCTGAACCTGCGTAAAACCGATACGCTGGCAAAGTCTGGAGTTGGAAGGGATGAGGGTGGGTGGGGTGAGGAAAGAACCTATGAAGCTCTAAACTGATATCACCAAATGATGGAAACATTAAGATGGGCATCGAACAAGCCTAGATTTAATGTTGCGGTTGGATTGAACTCCATGATTATTAGATGCTTGTGTCATAAGAACCAACATCATCATCATCACTCATCAGGTACCCTGCCGCATGGCCTTGGCTATCATGGACTTCCATCTGTCTCTATCTCTCGTTGCCCAGCATCTCCCCCACCCTCCCCGTCCCCAGCCACTCTGCAATCCGTCCAGCATCATCTCCTGGGTCAACCTGGTGCTCTCCTTCCCTTCAGCCTTCCCGTTGTGACCGGGCGTCCAAATCCCTTCTCACAAAATGCCTATAAATGTTGCCTGTCTTTTCAAAATCTTCCCTACGATGATCTACTTGTGTCTGCCTCATCAAGACTGTCTCGTTTGTTTTCTTTGCTGTC
>JAPXFY010000022.1:60168358-60175858 GCA_030674185.1 Monoplex corrugatus
CTGATCACCATGATTTCAGTCTTCCTGCAATTTAGTTCCAACCCCTTACCTATATAGATATCATTATTATTACGATGATGATATTGGGGATGATAATGATGATGCTATGGATATCCATTTCAGATGGAGACAGTGTGACAGGACTGTCTCTGTGTTTAGTTTCATAATGTATATTAGTGGAAACCATGCCTAAGAGATACAGACACCTGCGGTGCTGGTGAGAAAATTTGAGCAAAACATATAATGATCCGTAAAATGAAGGAGACCCGACTGTAAAGTTTCAGTGTTTTCAATGAGCCCATACCACGTTCCACTCATGAATACGTAAGTGGATGAGAGTTTCGTATTTTCCCAAATGCTGACAATAATTCAGCAATCTGTTAATTTATTTGCAGGCTATCTTCAGTAAACATGTCACTTACATTTAACACATTGTATCTACAGCAACGAATTGTTGGCAAGTATTTATTTTTCCTGATTTTTTTTTTTTTTTTTTTTTGGTCATTTTTATTCTTGTTTCTTTGCATGTAGTATTGCTATCCAAGAACGAAGGCCATCTTTATTTACACCACAAACTGTATATTTTCTGTCATCTCATAGAATGTTCGTGTCTATGATTTTCAGTTTGTGGGTCATGTGCACTTACTGAAAGTCTGCTTTTCTGTGGTTTGTTCGTGTGTCTATGATTTTCAGTTTGTGGGTCATGTGCACTTACCGAAAGTCTGCTTTTCTGTGGTTAGACTTTTTATTTAATATCCGTTAGGCTTGATTCTGTCCGTGATTCTGTCATAGAAAATCTGTCTTTGGGTGTTTGTACTTTTCTGATGAGTCAAAAAAAAAGTTATATTGGCATTCTAATTGGGCTTTGTTTTGTTTCGTATCGTTCAGTCCTTTTGTATTACAAGTCTACTGATTGTTCCATACATGCTTTGGATATGATTTGTTTTAACATCTTGAAGGATTTCCTTAATTAAATGATATGTTAGTAAAACTATTTTTCTACCAGTACAGATATTTTGCACACAGGCCAACTTACAATATGGTGTTGCTAATCTACTTACATTAAAACAACGAAAACAGAATACTGTAAAAGAATTGAAATTAAACAAAAATTAACTAAGACATTTGAAGAAATCAAACCAAGGCTTTTATGTATTTGTTTTGTAACCTGTCGGCTGCCTCTGTGTAATTCTCTGGAAATCCATGAGCTTGGTTTTACGCTACGCTTACGACAATTTTCTTTCATCGTCTGAGAGGGAGAGACAGCCCTCCATTAAAAATTGAACAACTTCTGCACCATTAGTGGTCTGTCTTTCCGAAGGTCTTTGAGAAAATGGACTGATCGATCGCACAGGACTGTGTACGTGAACGTATATAGGTCTTCCTTGTTTTCGCTGATGAGAAAATCTGATTTTGTTCATTTTGTGTCGAGGATAATAGATATGTGATACGATTTTTAAAATATTCGTGTTTTTCGACAGCGTTGTAATGATGGGTTTTTTGTCACTGTTAGAATGCTAGTGTCTTTGCAAAAGAAACTGTGCTCTATAGTAATTTAACCATTTTCATTCTAAATTATGCACCATCTATTAATACTTTGACTCCCGCACCCTGCCCACCAGCATCCTGCATCTTTAACGATAATTGTAAAAGGAAAACTTAACCCTTTGACTCCTTCACCCAAGTTGGCGTAGAAAATGTCACCAAAAAAAGGAAAAAAACGAGAGCACAAAGGTAACCTCTCTGAGTGCAATGATCCTAAAAAGAACTTTTTAAAAAAGATATGTAGACAGGCCTCACCACAGCGATCTCTATTATCAGAGCGAGTGCACTGGCACTAATGAACCTTTTCCATAGAGCAGTGATTGTGTCTCTAGCGACCAGACATGTTTCCTTTTTCTTGGCACTGGAGCCTGCCTGGTGCTACTGCCACTTCATTATACTGCTCCTGTATTGTTTACACTGCACACAAGTAGAAACCCCAGTGGCTCTGACCTTGAAAGCTTTTGCTTACTTTGGTTTTCTTTAATTCTAATTTGTGACCCGCTCTGACAAAAGGTACAATAAGTTTCAGTTTAGGCATTTTCAGGTTTTGGTATCACTTTAAAGCTTAGAATCTCAGCTTTCAAATGATACTTAAGTTGAGTTTCAGGCTACAAAAACAAAAAAGTTATGGGCTTTCAAAGATGAGAGGGGTCAAGTCAGCCATTTTGAGAAAAACAGTGTGAAGACAATTGGCCTGAATTGAAAGGGTATGGTCAGAAACCCCTTAGCAACAAGCATTAAATGTCAACCAAATCAGCTGAAATTCCATACTTCCCTTGTTTACTTAATTGTCCATCCATCCAAAACAACAAAAGGAAAAATAAATTTAAGAAAAGCGTACTTTAATCACCAAAATTTTACGGAACTTGTGAATATTTCAGCAGCCAGATAGTAGCACTTACCACACATTAAAACACACAAAAATGATACTTATCGATTGAATTTGACTTTATCGTGTTAGGACATGGTGTAAAAATGGTTATAGAGCATGAAAATGCAGAAAACTCAAAATCGACTTATTGTCCCTCTTCAGTTTCAGCCCACAGCAGCAGAAGGCCTCGCCCGACTTATTGTACCTTTTGTCAGAACGGGTCGCATGTTAACTTTTCTATATTCAAGGTTCAGTCACTTTGGATGAAGACAATGTGTTCGTGGCCAAACACAGAAATTGTCAACTGTAACTGGAAATAACGTATGTTAACGGTCCATGTAATAGCCTAGGCAGACGATAAAGGATTTTGACTTGTGTCTGCCTCCATCAAGACTGTCTCTTTGTTTTCTTTGCTGTCCATGGAACTCTCAACGTTCTTCTCAGAAACCACATCTCGGCTGCCTCAATCTTGTTCTGGCTTTGCATGTTGACTGTCCGTGCAACAGTATTGGTTCTATATAACATTCAAGAACTCTCCAATTAACCAACAATTATTTGTTTATTGCAGTCAAGATATGGGCAGTGTCATCATGATGGGACGATGGGGGGTGGACAGGGCACATCTTCTGAAGACAACAGGATAACATCACCTGGACCGCCCTTCACTGGACACCAGATGTGAAGGTATCTTTCTTTTGTTTTGTTGCTTGTTTTTCTTGCTTTTGTTTTTGTCTGTGTGTGTGTGTGCGTGCGTGAGTGTGTGTGTGTGTGCGTGTGTGTGTGTGTGTGTGTGTGTGTGTGTGTGTGTGTGTGTGTTGTGTCTCTGTCTGTGTGTCTGTGTGTCTGTTTGCCTGTGTGTGTGTGCGTGCGTGCGTGCGTGTGTGTGTGTGTGTGTGCGTGCGTGCGCGCGCGCGCGTGTGTGTGTGTATGTATGTGTGTGTGTGTGTGTGTGTGTGTGTGTGTCTGTGTGTGTTTTATTTTTCGTTTTGTTTTGTTTTTAGTGCTGCATGTGTCTTTTTTCATCGATCGTTTACCCCATGTTCTTTCTGTTTTTCCCTCTTCTTCCTTCTCTTTTCCTTAGTAATTTTGTGGGTGTCTTTGTTTTGTTCTGGTTTGCTTTCAGTTTTAGTTTGCTTTCATTTATTTCTTTCAAATGGCCTTTTCGCACAAGATTTTATTGTCCTGGTTTTATTTTTTATTTTTTCTCTTTTTTTCCACCACCACATTAAGTTATAGATATAGATATGTAAAATACAAAGCATAGTGGGGAGAAATTTCAAATGAAAAGAAAATACGACTGAGCGAGTGGGTGTGAAGAGAATGGTTATCTGTCCATTCCAAGGACAGTAAACTGTCTATATCGTATTTCTTTTCATTTTGTCTGGTGTGGTGTTGTGCGTCGTGTGTGTGTGGTGCGTGCGTGTGTGTGTGTGTGCGTGCGTGCGTGTGTGTGGTGCGTGCGTGCGTGCTGTGCGTGTGTGTGGTGTGTGTGTGCGTGGCGTGTGCGTGCGTGCGCGGCGTGTGTGTGTGTGTGTGTGTGTGTGCGTGCGTGCGTGCGGGCGTGTGTGTGTGTGTGTGTGCGTGTGTGCGTGCGTGTGTGTGTGTGTGTGTGCGTGCGTGCGTGCGTGTGTGTGTGTGTGTGTGTGCTGGTGTGTGTGTGTGTGTGTGTGTGTGTGTGTGTGTGTGTGTGTGTGTGTGTGTGTGTGTGTGTGTGTGTGTGTGTGTGTGTGCGTGTGTCTCTCCACACCCTCTCACTCATTCGTATTTTGTTTTCATTTGAAATTTCTCCCAGGTTATACTTTGTGTTTTACATTTAACAGTGCACAAAGATACAGACGTTTAACTACGATACAGGTTCATGTTTGGATTCAAAGATGTGCTTCTTCTTCGTGTGTACGTAACATAGTCGTCAGACTTGATATTTTTCTGACAATGTAAACATTTGTATTTATATCTATTGTTATTTCTCTGTGTGTGTGGTGGTGGTGGTCTTTGATTTAATGTCTATTCACTAAAGTGATTTTAGACACACAAAAAAAAACCAAAAAAAAAAGGGGGGGGGGAGGGGAGTGATAGAGGAGGAGTGAAGAGGATATTTGAAAATTGTTAATTTTGAATTTGAGAAAAGATGATCCAGAAAATAACTGTTTTGAAGAAGGGAAGGTAAAACTAACAAATAATGTTACCATAATTATCGATTTAAACAAACAAACTAACAAACAAAATTAGTAAATATCCGGAAGAAATGAATAAAAAGTAAAACTAATAATTGACTAACCACAACAATGAACAAGTCAAATAACATTTTAAAGGTAATTCGCTATAGGACTTTTTGACAGGCTAACAAAAAATTCATACAGTAATGATGATGAGGCAAATATGTCAGAAACTGTACTCACAGATAGTGTTGGAATATGTCGTTTTACCCTAACGCAAGAAAGAATATGACTATGTGTTATCTTCTTTCCACACAGACACACTATGTTATTGGTATATTTTGTTTTGAATGCATCAAGTTTCCATCTGTACATAAGGGACTGTATAGTTCTGCTGGCATGAAGCTGCTTAAGTATTTTGCTAACTTCAAAGTTCATGTGACATTTATCATACTTTTTCTGTTTTAATTGGAACTGCTTCCAGACGTAGTTGTCCACTAAAGTGTAATTCTCGTGCAACGAGAGAGAAAGCTGGATATTGTTTGAATCTAGTGAGTTATTAGCTCCCCGTTTGGCAGCCCTGTCAACTTTATTATTATAACTAAAAGAACTATGAGAAGGTATCCAGCAGAAAGTAATATCAGTGCCTCTTAAAGATAAATTATGAATCAAGTGACTTATTTCCAGAATCATTTCTGATCTTGTTTGTAATTTTGATAATTCAAGAGCCTGAAGTACTGATTTTGAATCAACGCAAAGAAGTATCTGAAAAATTGTCCTAGGAAGACTTATCAGAAAGTTTAAAGCCATTAATATTGCAAAGAGTTCAGCTGTAAAGATAGATTTATCAAGTCCTATGTAGAAAGATTTTTCAATTTTGAGAGCAGGTATTAAAAATGCTGAGCCTGCTTTTCTTTCAATTACTGACCCATCAGTGTAAATTTTCAAATGATCAGAATATACGTCGTCTATATGACATTTAACCTGACTTGCCAGTAAGTTTATATTGTCTCCTTTTTTTAAATTAGTGTGGTGTACGTCAAATCGTGCTCTTTGGAGTTCCCAACTGGGTACTGGCGAAAAGGAAGGTCGTATAGATACAGGATCTACGTCTAGATCAATTCCTGAGCCTTTCATGACGTCAGATGTGTATGTTGCAAGTGTGACCTGTGAAGATATTGATTTAGCTCGTTTTGGAAAGTCAGTATCTGATCTCAGTTTAATTTCTGTTTCTGAGATGTTTTCTACGGTGGTGTTTCTTAACAAAAATTTAGTAGAAGCGACTTTCCTTTGCTCATCAAGTGGCAACAGTTTGATTTCATTATATGTCCGAAGACAGGAAGCATGCATTGGAAGACCCAGTGCAAGTTTGAAACCTTTACAATCTATGCTCTGCAGTTTTTTTAGTATGTGTTTCGGTGCACTGAAGAAGATTTCTTGAGCATAGGTTAATTTAGATCTAACAAGCGATTTACAAAGATGAACAAGTGTTGATGAATCTTGACCCCATGTCTGTTTGCGAACTATTTTTAATAAATTTAAACTTTTTTGAGCTTTGGTTAATAAGTATTCAATATGCTGATTCCAAGATAATTTTGCTGTAAGGAAAACTCCTAAGAATTTAATCGACTCGTTAAACTGAAGAAGAGTATCTCCCAGTTTGAAAGTGGGAATATTTACTGGGTTAGCTCCATTATTAAATAAAACTATTTTTGTTTTTTCCAGGGATAGATGTAACCCATTTTCTACCATGTATCGCGCTATTTTATCAAGTTCTAATTGGTAGCATTTGCGTGTATAATTGATACAGCGCAAAGGAGTTTTCTTTTTCATATTTACCTGCATCCACATGCATAAATCGTCAGCATATTGAGCTAAAACTACATGCTTAGATACTTTACTGGGTAAGTCATGCATTAATATCATGAAAAGAAGGGGAGCTATAACGGATCCCTGAGGGATACCCATTTGAAGAATTCGTTTCGTGGAATATACATTTTCAATCCTCGTTTGAAATACTCTGTTTTCTAAGAAACACTTAACATAGCCAAAAATGTGACCTGTCAGCCCAATACTTTTAAATTTGAATAACAATCGGGAGTGCCACACTTGATCGTATGCTTTCGTTATATCAAAAAATGTAGCTAAAACACATTGACGTCTTGCAAATTGTTGTTTTATATTAGTAGTTAGCTTTGTTAGGATTTCCACTGGTGACCTGCCTTTTCGAAATCCTGCCTGATTTACTGGTATTATTTTATTCTTTTCACAATAGTGCATCAGTCTCTTTAAGATTATTTTCTCCATTAGTTTACATACATGTGATGTTAATGCAATTGGCCTGTAGTTTTTCAAATCGGTATTACATTTACCTGGTTTTAATACAGGAACCACTATTGTTTCTTTCCAGTTGTTAGGCATTTTCCCACTATTCCAGCATTTTTGAAATATGTCATGTAGCAAGATTATAAAATTGTCTGGTAAATTTTTCAGCATCTCATTGGAAATTGCATCTAGTCCAACTGACGTTTTTTTACTTGGAAGGGACTGAATGGCATCTTTTAATTCTTGAAGTGTGAGTGATGCATTTATGTAGTGAGTATTGTCAGAGGCAGGATCCTTATATACATCTTTCTTTTCATCTCGTTCCCTATAAATTCTATTAGAGACAGGGAGTCCTTCTACACGACAGGCCTCAGCAAACACGTCTGCAAAAGCTTCTGCTTTTTCCAATGAGCTAGGAATAGGGTTATTTTCTAGCTTTACTGGAATTGATGGCAACTTAATCCCGTTTTTCATTAATTTTAGTTTTTCCCAAATCTTTATCGTGTCTTTGTGGTTATTTATTTCACATTTACAAAAAGATGTCCAGTGTTGTTCTTTGGCTTGCTCTATGATTCTGTTACACTTAATGTTGGCACTTTTCAT
>JAPXFY010000022.1:60185858-60205858 GCA_030674185.1 Monoplex corrugatus
TGTGTGTGTGTGTAGTGTGTATTGTGTGTGTGTGTGTATAATGTGTGTGTGTGTATTGTATTTGTGTGTGTGTGTGTGTGTGTGTGTGTGTGTGTGTGTGTGTGTGTGTCTGTGTGTGTGTGTGTGTGTGTGTGTTCGTTATTTCTTTTAACGTCTGTTCACATGTGTGCTGTTAGACACACACACACACACACACACACACACACACACACACACACACACACACACACACAATACACACTACACACACACAGAGGCTGATGGACAGAGAGACAGGCGGACAGAGAGTGCAGGTGTGTGTGTGTGTGTGTGTGTGTGTGTGGTGTGTGTGTGTGTGTGTAAGAGAGAGAATGTGTGTGTGTGTGTGTGTGTATACATATACATATATATGTGTGTGTGTATGTGTGCGTGTATGAGCGCGTATGTGTCTGTGTGTGTGCGTGTATGTGTGTGCGTGAGAGAGAGAGAGAGAGAAAGAAAGACAGACAGAGAGAGAAAGAGAGAGAGGCAGACAGATAAACAGACAGAGACAGAGAGACAGAGAAAGGCACAGAGCGAGAGCAATGTATAAATATGTATCTTTCTGTTTCTGGCTGGATCTTTGCCACACTTAAAATCAAGGTATTAAAAAAGTAAGACGTCTTGAATGCATAAGGTTACAAATCATCACACTGAGGTCAAGGTCACACGGGACGGACCATAACAAAAGTGCACAGAATCAATACATTTTTTGAAGATTTACGAACAGCACTTTCGTAAAACCTTCTGTCAACCATGCCCACCTGACCCTTCCTTCTCTGGCACAACTCTCACTACTTTTACCCCAGTCTCACAAGAAGACATTTTCAACACAATCAGATCCATGTCGTTCAAAACCTGCGAACTGGATCCTCTTCCAGGTTCTCTCTACTCCGATTGTCTCCCTACTCTCCTCCCATTCATCACTGACATCATCAACACTTCTTTTCAAACTGAAACTGTCCCAGATTCTTTCAAGTCTGCTATTGTTCACCCTCTCCTCAAGAAACACAATTTAGACCCAAATGAACTGAAAAATTACAGGCCTATCTCTAATCTCTCTTTCTTGTCAAAACTCCTTGAAAAGGTCGTCCTCAACCAGCTGAACTCTCACCTGTCTGCCAACAATCTCCTCAATCCTTTCCAGTCAGCCTACCGCCAGTGCCATAGCACTGAAACTGCCCTACTACACATTCTCAACAATCTCCTCCTTGCAACTGATACTGGCAAAGTCTCTCTCCTCACACTCCTTGATCTGTCTGCAGCCTTCGATACCATTGACCATGGTATTCTCCTTTCTAGACTTCATCATACTTTTGGCATCTCTGACATTGCTCTCTCCTTTTTCACTTCGTATTTATCAAACAGAAAACAAACTGTTCTCATCAATGGCACTTACCCTCAACCTGCATACCTGACCTGTGGTGTTCCACAAGGATCTGTCCTTGGCCCTGTTCTTTTCACTCTTTATACCTCCCCCCTGTCCACCATCATCAACTCCCACTCTATAAAACACCACTTCTATGCTGATGACACCCAACTTCAAGACAGTGACTCACCTGATAATATACAGCGCCTGTTGACTCGCACCACTGAGTGTTACTCGGACATTAAGAACTGGATGACACACAATAGACTTCAGCTTAATGACGACAAGACAGAAGCTATCCTCATTGGCACCCGTCAGAAACTTTCCCAGCTGCCTCCTCTTTCTCTCCCATTATGTAACACATCAGTCCCAATTTCTGATCCAGCTAAAAACCTTGGTGTCTGCATTGACTCTACCCTGTCCATGAACAACTTTGTTTCTCAAACTGCCAGATCTTGCTACTATCATCTCCATCGTATAAGCCTGATCAGGAAGTATCTCTCTGTCGAAACAACTGCAAAACTCGTTCTCTCCTTCATAATGTCTCGCATTGACTATTGCAATTCACTCCTACAGCGCATTCAAAACAATGCTGTACGCCTTGTACTCAAAAAGAAAAAAGCTGACCACATATCTCCTCTCCTGGCACAACTTCACTGGCTCCCTGTATCAAAGCGCATACAGTACAAACTAGACACCATGTGCTACAAAAGCCTCAATAACGCAGCCCCCGATTACCTGTCAAGCCTACTTGAGATCTATGTTCCCTCACGTACCCTCCGCTCTGCCTCCGATCCTCTGACTTTTCGCTTTCCACGCACTAAGCTCAATACCTGTGGTCCACGAGCCTTCTCTGTTTCTGGTCCACTCTCCTGGAACAAACTTCCTCTCTCAGTCCGTCAGCAACCTACTTTTGCCTCCTTCAAGTCCGCTCTCAAAACTCACCTTTTCTCCTCTGCATAAAATCCTAACCTCACTCAACCCCCCTCTGCAGCCTGTCTCCGCTCGGAGGGGAATCACTTTGTTTTAATATATAATTGTATATGATGATGTGCTCTCTGTGGTTTTCCATTGGTTTTATTCTTGCTTTTATTGCTTTTATTCTTTTCTCCCCATTTGTGGCCATGCATGTGTGTGTGTGTGTGTGTGTGTGTGTGTGTGTGTGTGTGTGTGTGTGTGTGTGTTGTGTGTGTGTGTGTGCGTGTGTGTGCGTGCGTGCGTGTGTGCGTGTGTGTCTTTTCGGCGCTTGGATTTGATTTTGTCGAGATTTGCGCTATATAAATATTGTAATTATTATGTATGCATGTGCGTACGTATGTATGTATGTATGTATGTATGTATGTATGTATACGCTTAGATTTATGTATGTATGTATGTATGCATGTATACGCTCAGCTTAGATTTATGTATGTAAGTATGTAAGCATGTATGTATGCATGTATACGCTCATATGTATGTAGGTATGTATGCATGTATACGCTCAGCGCTTAGATTTGATTTTATCAAGATTTTGCGCTATATAAATAAAATATATTATTATTATTATTATTATGATAAGACAACTCAACAAAGTTCTGCAATGTAACTGCCATTAAAAACACTATATAAGATGAGTATGTATGTTATACTGAACAACATAGAATGATGAACAGAAGGAATAAGTTTACTTAAAGCTTATATTATGCACTGTACTAGATATTGACACTGAGTATGTGATTGATGATTACCCCTATGTACAGTAAGAAATTTGTAACATTGTTTGTGCAAACCTTGTTCGATTGAAAAAATTGGAATTAAAAAAAAAACAAAAAAACTTGTGATAAGATTTAAAATCTGTTTTCGCTGTTGTGACAATCTACCATTGTTCTCGATGAATATCATGTTTTAATTTCATGTATTTCTTTTTCAAGGTCACAGTGACCTTGAGAAATAAACGTCCCGGGTTTTCTGATGGGAAGCAGATATCATATGTGATAGGGGATGTGATTTTCGTGCCTTGATATGTTGTTTTTTTTCTGGATCGATTTTACAGACTTAGAAGATCGAATTATGTGTGTGTGTGTATGTGCTGGCGCACGTGCGCGCGTGTGTGTGTGTGTGTGTGTACATGTGTGTGTGTGTGTGCGTGCGTGCGTGAGAGAGAAAGAGAGATAGAGAGAGACTGACAGAGACAGAGACAGAGAGAGAGACAGAGAGAGAGACAAAGAGAGAGAGAGAAAGACAGACAGACAGGGAGACAAACAGACAGACTTATAGAGAGACAGACAGACAGGTAGAGGCACAGAGAGAGAGAGAAACAGAGAGAAAGAGGCAGACAGACAGAGGCTGATGGACAGAGAGACAGGCGGACAGAGAGTACAGGTGTGTGTGTGTGTGTGTGTGTGTAAGAGAGATAATGTGTGTGTGTGGTAGACAGACAGACAGACAAATAGACAAACAGAGACACAGAAAGAAAGACAAAGAGAGAGAAAGTGACAGAGAGAGAGAGAGGGAGAGAGAGGGGCGAGAGACAGACAGACAGAGGCAGACAGACAGACAGAGACAGAAAGAGAGACAGAGAAAATCAGATTCAGATTCAAATCCATATGCAGATTCAAAAATATATTCAAAGAGTCCAAAGCCCCATTTAAAGGGGCGTAACTACATCTTAAGCTTTATGGAAACAGAAAATAAACAATGCATCCGTTCAGTGATAATACATACCGTAAAGCTCGGGCTATTGGGCGCACCGGTATATAGGGCGCACCCACTAAATTATAGAAAAAATCTTTACTATATTCACACATAAGCAGCACTGGTTTATAAGCAGCACTTTTTCAATGGCCAGGTCGATCGCCTTCAACATGAAGGCTGCTTCTTAGGCATTACGTCGCGTTTTCGGCATGATGAGGGTGTACGCTTGAGCAGAGCAGATCTGAATACAGATCCAAATGCTTAAATGTAGGCGGATTTGATTTAAAAACGTAAACAGTTAACAGTTAACACTTTAATGTGAAAAGTTAACACTTTAACCTGGAGCGCACCAAAAAAGTCATGAACGGTAAATACGATTTTGGTGAGTTAAAGAGAAGCTAAGAATACAGAAGAAGTTGCTGCGGTCATTGATGATGTCTGCATATAATTCATGGCTGGCTGTCACGCCACAAAGCGTGTGTACTTGGTAGCCCAATGTTACCTTTGACGAATTATGAATAATTATTTTCAATAATTGACATAACATATAATGATTATGAAGTGTCCACCTGTCTTGTGATATATGAGAAATAGACAGAGGCTGGGCGACACAATTAATAAAGTTTGCTTGAGAAATAAGGTTATAGACACTAGTCTTGAATGGTTTATACATGTACATATTCTGCTGCCTGTGTGTGTGCAGATGACATGTGCAAGGGAACCAGGAGTGACATTTAAAAACAAGACGATCGAGCCATTTTAACGTAGTCCCGTTATGTATATACAGTCAGACAGACAGACAGATAGACAGACAGACAGATAAACAGACAGATAGACAGACACACACACCACACACACACACATATATATATATATATATATATATATATATATATATATATATATATATATATATATATATATATATTATAGTGAACGTAAATTGTAAACACAGTGAAAGTAAACCGTAAATATAGTGAAAGCAGAATGTAAATATAGTGAGAGCAGATTGTAAATATAGTGAGAGCAGATTGTAAATATAGTGAAAGCAGAATGTAAATATAGTGAGAGCAGATTGTAAATATAGTGAGAGCAGAATGTAAATATAGTGAGAGCAGAATGTAAATATAATGAGAGCAGAATGTAAATATAGTGAGAGCAGATTGTAAATATAGTGAGAGCAGAATGTAAATATAGTGAGAGCAGAATATAAATATAGTGAGAGCAGAATGTAAATATAGTGAGAGCAGAATGTAAATATAGTGAGAGCAGATTGTAAATATAGTGAGAGCAGATTGTACAGTGAGAGTAGAATGTAAATATAGTGAGAGCAGATTGTAAATATAGTGAGAGCAGATTGTACAGTGAGAGCAGAATGTAAATATAGTGAGAGCAGAATGTAAATATAGTGAGAGCAGATTGTAAATATAGTGAAAGCAGATTGTATAGTGAGAGCAGAATGTAAATATAGTGAGAGCAGAATGTAAATATAGTGAGAGCAGAATGTAAATATAGTGAGAGCAGATTGTAAATATAGTGAGAGCAGATTGTATAGTGAGAGCAGAATGTAAATATAGTGAGAGCAGAATGTAAATATAGTGAGAGCAGATTGTAAATATAGTGAGAGCAGATTGTAAATATAGTGAGAGCAGAATGTACAGTGAGAGCAGAATGTAAATATAGTGAGAGCAGATTGTAAATATAGTGAGAGCAGAATGTAGATATAGTGAGAGCAGAATGTACAGTGAGAGCAGAATGTAAATATAGTGAGAGCAGATTGTAAATATAGTGAGAGCAGATTGTAAATATAGTGAGAGCAGATTGTAAATATAGTGAGAGCAGATTGTAAATATAGTGGAGAGCAGAATGTAAATATAGTGAGAGCAGATTGTAAATATAGTGAGAGCAGATTGTAAATATAGTGAGAGCAGATTGTAAATATAGTGAGAGCAGAATGTAGATATAGTGAGAGCAGAATGTAGATATAGTGAGAGCAGAATGTACAGTGAGAGCAGATTGTAAATATAGTGAGAGCAGATTGTAAATATAGTGAGAGCAGATTGTAAATATAGTGAGAGCAGAATGTAAATATAGTGAGAGCAGATTGTAAATATAGTGAGAGCAGATTGTAAATATAGTGAGAGCAGAATGTAAATATAGTGAGAGCAGAATGTAAATATAGTGAGAGCAGAATGTAAATATAGTGAGAGCAGATTGTACAGTGAGAGCAGATTGTAAATATAGTGAGAGCAGAATGTAAATATATGTGAGAGCAGAATGTAAATATAGTGAGAGCAGATTGTAAATATAGTGAGAGCAGATTGTAAATATAGTGAGAGCAGATTGTAGAGTGAGAGCTGATTGTACAGTGAGAGCAGAATGTAAATATAGTGAGAGCAGATTGTAGAGTGAGAGCTGATTGTACAGTGAGAGCAGAATGTAAATATAGTGAGAGCAGATTGTAGAGTGAGAGCTGATTGTACAGTGAGAGCAGAATGTAAATATAGTGAGAGCAGATTGTAGAGTGAGAGCTGATTGTACAGTGAGAGCAGAATGTAAATATAGTGAGAGCAGATTGTAGAGTGAGAGCTGATTGTACAGTGAGAGCAGAATGTAAATATAGTGAGAGCAGATTGTAGAGTGAGAGCTGATTGTACAGTGAGAGCAGAATGTAAATATAGTGAGAGCAGATTGTAGAGTGAGAGCTGATTGTACAGTGAGAGCAGAATGTAAATATAGTGAGAGCAGATTGTAGAGTGAGAGCTGATTGTACAGTGAGAGCAGAATGTAAATATAGTGAGAGCAGATTGTAGAGTGAGAGCTGATTGTACAGTGAGAGCAGAATGTAAATATAGTGAGAGCAGATTGTAGAGTGAGAGCTGATTGTACAGTGAGAGCAGAATGTAAATATAGTGAGAGCAGATTGTAGAGTGAGAGCTGATTGTACAGTGAGAGCAGAATGTAAATATAGTGAGAGCAGATTGTAGAGTGAGAGCTGATTGTACAGTGAGAGCAGAATGTAAATATAGTGAGAGCAGATTGTACAGTGAGAGCAGATTGTACAGTGAGAGCAGATTGTACAATGAGAGCAGATTGTAAATATAGTGAGAGCAGATTGTACAGTGAGAGCAGATTGTAAATATAGTGAGAGCAGAATGTACAGTGAGAGCAGATTGTAATATAGTGAGAGCAGATTGTAAATATAGTGAGAGCAGATTGTACAGTGAGAGCAGATTGTAATATAGTGAAGCAGATTGTAATATAGTGAGAGCAGATTGTAAATATAGTGAGAGCAGATTGTAAATATAGTGAGAGCAGATTGTAAATATAGTGAGAGCAGAATGTACAGTGAGAGCAGAATGTAAATAATAGTGACAGAGAATGTAAATATAAGTGAGAGCAGATTGTAAATATAGTGAGAGCAGATTGTAAATATAGTGAGAGCAGATTGTAAATATAGTGACAGCAGATGTAAATATAGTGACAGCAGATTACAATATGTGAAAGACAGATTACAGATATAGTGAAGCAGATGTAAATATAGTGACAGCAGATTAAATATGTGAAGCAGATTTACATAATATAGTGACAGCAGACTGTAAATATAGTGACAGCAGATTACAAATATGGTGAAAGCAGATTACAAATATAGTGACAGCAGACTGTAAATATAGTGACAGCAGATTACAAATATGGTGAAAGCAGATTACAATAGTGACAGAACTGTAAATATAGTGACAGCAGATTACAAATATGGTGACAGCAGATTACAAATATAGTGACAGCAGTGAAATGTGACGCAGATTACAAATATGGTGAAACAGATTACAAAAGTGACAGCAGACTGTAAATATAGTGACAGCAGATTACAAATATGGTGAAAGCAGATTACAAATATAGTGACAGCAGACTGTAAATATGTGACAGCAGATTACAAATATGGTGAAAGCAGATTACAAATATAGTGACAGCAGACTGTAAATATAGTGACAGCAGATTACAAATATGGTGAGCGATTAGCAATATAGTGACAGAAGTAATAGTGACAGCAGATTACAAATATGGTGACAGCAGATTACAAATATGGTGAAAGCAGATTACAAATTGGAAGCAGTTAATGGTGAAAGCAGATTACAAATATGGTGAAAGCAGATTACAAATATGGTGAAAGCAGATTACAAATATGGTGAAAGCAGATTACAAATATGGTGAAAGCAGATTACAAATATGTGAAGCAATTACAATTGTGAAAGCAGATTACAAATATGGTGACAGCAGATTACAAATATGGTGAGAGCAGATTACAAATATGGTGAAAGCAGATTACAAATATGGTGACAGCAGATTACAAATATGGTGACAGCAGATTACAAATATGGTGAAAGCAGATTACAAATATGGTGAAAGCAGATTACAAATATGGTGACAGCAGATTACAAATATGGTGACAGCAGATTACAAATATGGTGACAGCAGATTACAAATATGGTGACAGCAGATTACAAATATGGTGACAGCAGATTACAAATATAGTGACAGCAGATTACGAATATAGTGACAGCAGTTTTTTACTGGACCATTGCATCAACACACCGCTTCAAAAAAAAACAAAAAAAACAAACAAACAAAAAAAACCCTGTGGGGATGCCAGGGGCTCTTTCACTACAAACAGTATCCCCACCTTGTGGAAAAATCTATTATTTATAGAAATTTCCTCTTTTCTGTCACTTTCTTTCTTTCTGCCTTGTTCCTTTACTGTCTGTCATTTCTTCCTTCCATTTTCTGCTTCCCTAGTCTATTCACCTGTATTTGTTCGATAAAGTCTTACGTACTTTCTCTCAGGATTGATAATTGGGCATATGTATTAAGTGCATTTTTTTTTTTTTTTTTTTGGTTCTAGGGAAATGAGATATGCGAAAGCAATTTTAGGTAATTTAGGTTCCTTGTTATACATGTTTTAGTGTCTGTAGGTTTGCTTAAATTTGTGTTCAGGTACGTTTTTTAATCCACTGTATGATAAATTGGAGTGGTTGTGCGCGAGTGCATTGAAATGTGTTCTTAATTTTCTTTTCCTTTTTGTTTTCATGTTGAAGTACTGTGTATGTTTCGAAACGATTAAAATCCTGATATGGCTCTATGCAGTCGGCTGGGCTTTCAACAAAAATAACAGTAACAATAACCATTCCCAAAATTAAAGGTAAAATAACCAACAAAGTCCTCAGCACAATGTATCACACTATATAAACTACGAAGATCAAAGCATCACACGCAAACGCAAGATCGAGTTCTCTATCAAACCGTAGACCGACACGCAACTAATCTCGTAAAACTGCTACGTGTATCGGCCACATAAATATAGAATGAAGGGAAACAACTCACTCCTGTCTGTTAATGAAGATTAGACAATAACTCTACCGTGGTTGGTGGTAGTCGAGGGGTGGGGAGAACATGCATTATGGATGCACCTATAAAAGATTTATTGAAAGATTCATGATATCTCCTGTGTTTATTTTAATAACCTTCAACACGTATTTATTTCATTTCATAATGAGTGTACTGTAAAACAGAAGACGAAGCAAGACACAAGTCAGATCTTCAAGCCATACTATCAGCTTCTGTTCAGAGACCTTTAAAATGTTATTGGGGATGACCTCATTAAAAGAAAATTTACCTAACTGTAAATTTTAAGTGCTTGGGAAGCTTGTTTACCAAAGGGACTGAAAAATTTGACCAGAAAACAAAAAACAAAATGCTGTGATCTATTAAATTTCACCCCTTCTGAAACACCTATACATTCCTATAGAAACAAAAGCCAAGTTCGTCAGTACAATCCTTGCACCCACACCGACTTGACAGTGCCAGACTTGGAATATGAACAAAACCTTTCAAAGAAAGATCACAACCTGTAAGACGAGAGGTCTCAGAAGAGCAGCAGGTAAGACCAACACAGACAAGATTAGAAACGAAGAGTGTCTCTCCCCTCCTTCAGTTAGTTCCTAATGTTTCCATTATTTATTTATCTACTTATCTATTTATTTATCTATTTATTTATTTATTTGTTTATTCATTTATTTTTGTCTTATGACTGTGTGTCTGTAATTTGTTTTTCTTTACGAAAAAATGTATATATATTATTACAACTACTGCTACCATATGTTATTATTGTTGGTTTTATTGTTTTTGTAAGAGGTTGACATATATTTCCTTACATGTGTCTGCCTCGGTCTCATGTTTTTTTATCTCTTTGTTTTCTTTCTTTTCTTTTCTTTTCTTTTTTTATTTGTGTGTGAAGCACTTGACCAGTTGACATATGAATGTCAATGATTTATTACAATTCATTTTTATTATATTTTTTCGTGTTGTATGAGTTATGGCTCATCTGTCTTTTTAACACGATTATGTTGTTATATGTGTAGAGTACCAAGGACTAGCTGTAAGACAGGTCCAGTGGGACCTAATGCTACTATCCTACAGTAATAAAGTGTTTCGAAGTCTAAAAAAAATTAGAAACGAAGAGATCTGAGAATTGGTGGATCAAAAAAAAAAAACTGTCATCAATTACATCACGTAACAGCTGATCAAACGGTTTGGCCGCCTGACCATGGTACCAGTCAACCAGCCCGCCTTACAACACCCGAATGCTCGGGTCTCAGAGCTACAGGAAAACTATGGCACCGCTGTATAAATAGAGGGAGTGGCAGACACGTTCCATATCTACAACACGACTCTATGCCAGGATTGCTGTCCAGCTGCCAACTGTCAGTTTCATCTCCCTGTAACAGCTCCCTGTAAAAGCGGATGAAAAAAGTATAAAAAAGTAAAGTAAGGGTGATGCTGACCTAAAAGAACTACTACTTTCTTTACATTTTCTACTGTCCCCAAGTTGATAAAACAGTGAGCAAATGCGAGTATCAAGAAGGTGCTGATCTGATTTTTCAAGTTTGTTTTATGTCTGACTCTCTGAGGGAAAATGCTTGTTGTTGTTGAGAACGCCGGTATCATCACTGAGTTAGGCCATATCAGTTAAAGTACAGCTTTGCCTGTCTGCTTGTTGCCTGCCCTTCTTGAGATTTCTTACCTTTCCACTCAAATATATCCTCAGCCTTCTGAAGATCCTGAAACAGCAAGTGGTGATGATGATGATGATGATGATGATGGCGGCGACGACGACGACGACAACGACGACGATGATGATGATGATGATGACGATGGTGATGGTGGTGATGATGGTGACGACGACGATGATGGTGATAAAGACTGTGATAATGATGACGACGATGAATATGACGACGACGACGATGGTGATGATGGTGACGATGATTGTGATGATTATGAGGAGGAGGAGGAAGACGATGATGGTGATAATGCCGATGATGATGATGATGATGATGATGATGATGATGACGATGACGACGACGACGACGATGGACTCTTCTTCATCGATCCCAGGGATGAGTAGGCATACTGGTTTGGGTAAGCACTGATAGATCCTCACACTGATAGGTCCCCAAGCCGTTGAACGCCGAAGAACTGGACTTTGGAAAAACAGGTCAGAAAGAGAAAGCGAGAGAGCGACCAGGGTATATTTAAAAAGCCTTCAAGTGATTACTTCCGGCAATCACAACTCCTCCTGACGGCAAGCTCTGATTGGTCCCCTCGTGTCACGTGCCAGTGTTAGAGTTTGCTGCCCTTGAACCTGTAGACAGGCAGTTCAGAAGAGGATCGTATAATTAATTGATGGCTGGAGAAATGGCAATGAAACTGAGTTATCTGCTCTCTCAAAAAGTCTGCGAACAGGAAGAGATTTGTGACAGGGAGGGGTCCGAAACGTGTGTGGTGTGTGTGTGTGTGTGTTGTGTGTGTATGTGTGAGTGTGTGTATGTGTGTGTGGTATGTGTGTGTGGTGTTGTGTTGTGTGTGTGTTGTGTGTGTGTGTGTGTGTGTGTGTGTGTGTGTGTGTGTGTGTGTGTGTGTGTGGTTGTGTGTGTGTGTGGGTCTTCGTCAGTATTTAAGTTTTGAACAATTTTTTTTCCAAGAATTTCAGCAGACAGTCGCAAACTGAATACGAACACCTGCTTTAAAAAGCAAGTCCACTGAATTCAAATTTTTTTTAAAAAATGTATTTTCTCCCATTGAGAAATTATACAGCGGTCATCATTGACTTTCAGTTAAAAAAAAAAGAAATAAAAAGAAATATGTAGACAAAGAAGCCTCGGTTTCATATGAATCACCCGTTTTAACTGTTATGTGGACATAATTGAATACGTTAATAAAGTGATAATTGTTTGTTTGTTCGTTTGTTTATCTTTTTTAAACTTAAACAGCGTAAGATTACAAACAAACAAACACTAGATACAAAAATTTTGAGAAAAAGACTGAAACTTCCCTGCTGCTGTGTTCAATGTGAGAAAAGGAATAAACTCCTTTTCTCCCATTGAAGACAGCAGCAGGGAAGTTTCAGTCTTTATCTCATTTTTTTTGTATCTAGTGTTTGTTTGTTTGTAATCTTACGCTTGACAAAGGCCAGTTGGCCGAAAATTTGCGCCTGTCTTGTCTTGTTGTATTAAATACGTGTTCGTATTCTTCTTTCGTGTTCTTTTTTCTGGTTCCTGTTTGCTTAAACGCGGGCAGTCACACTTGTTTTGGATTAAATGACGTGTCTATTTATTCAGTCTGGTGATAGTTTGACTTAATTTGTTGAAACAGTATCTCTCGTGCATGATTTCTTTTATTTTCTATTTCCTTTTTACCTCCTAGTATCCTTGCACAATTTTTTCTCTCATTTTTTATTCATTTACGTGAGCATGCTTAAATCTTAAGCAGTTAATTTTGATCAAAACGATGACTTTTCTTGTTTTCCTGTTAACCAATATACGTTGGTTGTTTTCTTATGAATTGGTCGATTTCTTTTTCCAAAGATGGACACTTGGTTCTGTGTTATGTGAGTAAGCTTCTCTCATGAAAAAAAATGCAGAATCATACTATACAACTTGAATAAATTATGCTTTGATTTTTTTCTGTTTTTATCCATATGGCAAGAACACGTCACTGAGCCTCTTGAAACACTGTATTTGTGGTTTGATTTGTCCATGTGCCTGTTTACACTTTGTTGTTATTGTTGTTGTTGTTGTTGTTGTTGTTGTTTTTGTAATTTTGGTTTTTGTTTGATTGTTTGTTTTGTTTGTTTGTTTGTTTGCGTTTGTTTTGTTTTTCGTTTTGTTTTGTTTTTCTTTTTTGTTGTTTTTGTTGTTGTTGTTGTTGTTGTTGATGATGATGATAATGATGTTGAAGTTGTTGTTGCTGCTGTTCCCACTTTCTTTCTTTTTTTTCTTTTTTTTTTTTTTTTTTCTTTTCTTTTTGGTTGCTGCGCCAGTTCTGGTTTTGTGGCTTGACATCTGAAACAAAATGATTTTCGATCAACATCAGATTTACGGTAGTGATAGCTGCTTTCAGCGCTTCTATCAACACCAGCTGTTCACATACTGATTCTGGAAACCCCTGACCCCGTAGAAAGTTATCTCCCTAATATATCATTTGAATTAGTTCTTTGCTCTAACTGGACAGTTCATGTTCTACCGGGAGAGGGGAGGGGGTGGGAGAAGTGGATAGGAATCAACTGGCCTCCATTTAACACATTCCGTACCACGTCACGAGATCCTCGTGACTCAAGCTTTATCTCTCCATGGACCGCATCACGAGGATTTCGTGCCCTGAACCGTAGATTCAGTTTCGAATATATAAATAGAAAATGACCGCATTGCTGACGTAATCCTTTTCCGGCAAAGGGAGTATACTCTTGTCTCTTGTCATTTCCTTTCTGCATTTACACGACGTTTGTAGCGACAAAAATGGCAAGAAACAGGCGTAATTTGAGTGTTTCTGAAGTCATCTAACATTACTTGGTCTATAGTTAGTACAATGACCTATTTTCTTGGTAGAAATCGGAAAAATCTTTACCCTTTATCCATCAGGCGAGAGGTTACCATACAAGATCGAACCCAGACCTTCCGATTGCAAGTCTAACGTGTCACCCACTTGACTATCTCGCCCGTCTTCTGTAGCCTACTCTGATGTTCTACAACTCTGTCTACAACCCATGCTGCCAGTTGTGAGAAACGCCAGGGAAAACCGGTCAGGAGATGTTTCTCAGAGGAGAAACCATCATCAAGCAAGTGTTTCGGCCCTTAACTCTTTGACGACGGACTACTTTGATCGAAGTAACAGCTGAGCTCTCACTGAGGACGGGCTACTTCGATCATAGTAACAGACGGTCTAGGTTATATAACTCCCTCTACTTTTGTTATGCTAATGACTTAGTAGTTGGCAGTTGCTTTCCTTGTGGAGGGAACTTCCGTTGAACGCTTCAGCTACATTTTGCCGGTTTCTTTGTCTTAAATCGATGGATAAGTTCACTTGCACCTGGTTCTCAGTGATTTCACTGTGGCAGCCCTAGGCCAGCAGGAGAGCTCAGCTGTGGCAAGTGCAGTCACAATAGAGTTAACTCCTGACACGGTAAGCGGGTTGGGCCACATCCAGGTCACGACTCCTAGATGCCCTTGCTTCTTCTTGTTTTGTATTTTCGTCCCAGCGTGTTTACGATTGGGGATGAACCGTGTCATATGATTAAAGAAGGAGAATGATGTCTTATAGTTTCCATGACTGGATGCCCCTCTGCTGCTGTGCTTATATAGTGACGCATTCCCGCCTCCGCCATCAGAGACGTCATGGTTTCTGTAATCTCAGTGAGCATGTGTGCTGGGAGCTGGTATTGACGTGCACTTTCCTCCTGACAGTGGTGTCTTGTGTTGTAAATCGACGTTTGGCAAGCTGTTGGGTCATATATCTACCAGGACAGCATGTATTCAGAGCTTCCAGTGCCTAAACCAGTGTCGATATATTCTGCTTCCTGTAATTCAGGAAATCATAAATCTCAGCCTTCAGTCGGGAACCGTACCCAAACCTCTTAAGCAAGCTATTGTCAAACCACTACTCAAAAAGCCTGGTTTAGACCCTGAGATCCTAAATAATTACCGTCCAGTTTCGAACTTGCCATTTCTTTCAAAACTTATAGAGAGAGCCGTTGTGGATCAGTTGACAACACATCTTGTCTCACACAATCTCGAAGTGAGGTTCCAGTCAGCGTACAAATGTGGACATAGTACTGAAACTGCACTTCTCCGCATATTAAATGACCTCCTTTCTTTTCTTGACCACGGTGACAATGCCATTCTTGTTCTGCTAGACTTGAGCGCTGCTTTTGATACCATGGATCACACCCTTCTCTTGCAGCGTCTTCACACTGAAATCGGCCTGAACAAAACTGTCTTGTTATGGTTCACTTCATATCTTTCTGAGAGATCTCAAAAAGTTCTTGTCCGGTCTTCATATTCGAAAGAAACACCTCTTCTTACAGGCGTTCCGCAAGGATCGGTCCTCGGACCTCTTCTCTTCTCTCTATACACAAGACCCCTGGCTTCTCTGATTGAACAGTTCAATGTTGACTTTCATTTCTTTGCGGATGATTCCCAACTCTATTCCCGCCTTCCCTCCGACAATACTCTCGCTCTTGAATCAAAGAAAAATGTTGAATTGTGCTGTCTGGAAATAAAACATTGGATGTCTGCAAACCGGTTGAAGTTGAATGAAGAGAAAACTGAAGTTCTGCTGGTCGGAACTGCTCCTAAAAGAGAAATTGTCCCTTTTTCTTCACTTTCGGTCTGTAGTGCAGACATCCCTTTCTCGAAGAAAGTAAAAACACTAGGAGTGTTTCTGGATGCTAATCTCTCGATGCGTGATCAGATCAATTCAATCATCAGAACTTGCTACTGCCATATCCGATCTCTTGGTAAAGCCCGCCAGTACTTGACTATTCAAGCTGCTAAGACTGTTGCTGTCACACTAGTACTCTCAAAATTAGACTACTGTAATAGTCTACTTGCTGGTCTCCCTCAGGTGAAAATACAGCGTCTGCAGGCTGTACAAAACGCAGCTGCCAGAGTAATCTCTAGATGCAGGAAGACTGAACACATAACTCCCATCTTACGGAATTTGCATTGGCTCCCAGTTCAACAACGCATCAATCACAAACTACTAACTATCACCTACCGTGCACTCAACTCTAGTAGTCCTTCTTATCTTAAAGATCTTCTTTCTGAATATAAACCTGTTCGCAGTCTGAGATCTGCTTCCAAGTCTCTTCTTCATGTTCCTGGGACAAGGGATGTTAAAACCAAAAGATATGGTCAGCGAGAATTTAAATACCTTGCCCCTACCAAGTGGAACATGCTTCCCATGAGCATCAGGGAGAAAAAGACTCATTCATCCTTTAAATCTAGTCTCAAGACACACTTTTTCTAATGTTGTATGGGATTGCTTATTTGAATGTTAATACCTTGAATGCCTTTATGAATGTTGGTGCAAAGGCTGTGTGGAATTGTTTTTGTGCCCCCCCCTCCCCCCCACCGTGCGCCGCGAGCATGCTTTTATAGCATGGAGATTTTTGTTGCGCGATATAAATTTTCATTCATTCATTCATTCATATATACGAAAAGAAAACATTCGTATAGACAGTGATGTGTCAGTGCTTGGGCGCCATGGTTAAGTGGGTAAACATCGGGACTTCCATTCCGAATGGCCTGGGTTCCACCCGCCTAAACACCTCCACCTGGTGGTAAAGGAGAGAGATTTTTCAAGTCTACCAGGACAGCATGTATTCAGAGCTTCCAGTGCCTAAACCAGTGTCGATATATTCCCTTGCAAAATTGAAAAATGCATGTTAACCGTTTGACTCCCGCACCCTATCCACTAACTGCAAAAACTTAACCCTTTGACTCCTCACCCTATCCACCAGCTTCCTGCAGGAAGCTGGTGGATAGGGTGAGGGGGTCAAGGGTTAAGTTTTTGCTTTACCAGCATAGTTGACAATGAAGGATGCTGGTGAACAGAGTGCGGGAGTCAGAGGGTTAAAGATTCTGTAAATCAACTTGTGTTGAAATCTTCCAGTGCTTAAACCTGTGTCTATATAATTATACGCTTGCAGAACTTAGAAATACATGTCAAAGATCCTGTAAATCATCTCAGTGGCTGAACATTCAAACATCCACTACAGACCTTACCAAAGTAACGAAGCAAGGCAAACTTCGATTTCTAGTGCAATGGAGCCCTAAATATTTGCCTGGCATCCAATCCGACAGACCGAGTGAGAAAGTGCCACAGACCTAAACATTTATTTTTAGGTCCGCGGTGCCAGGCGGGACAGGCGCGCCATACACGAGCTCCACACATCATAGTTCAGATCTGTCCTGATTTGAACTGTTTCTATCGATTTATCAGAACATTTTTCCATTAATGCCACATTATATTTGACGAAGTATTCATCATCATCATCAGGTGCCCTGCCGCATGGCGTTGGTGACCATGGACTTCCAACCATCTCTATCTCTCGTTGCCCCCAGCATCTCCCCCACCCTCTTCATCCCCAGCCACTCTGCAAGTCCGTCCAGCATTCTCTCCCTGGGTCTACCTGGTGCTCTCTTTCCCTCCAGCTTTCCCGTTGTGACCAGGTGCTCCAAATCCCCCTTCCTCATAAAATGGCCTATAAATGTTGCTTGTCTTTTCCTAATCTTCCTTATGAGTGATCTATTTGTGTCTGCCTCCATCAAGACTGTCTCGTTTGTTTTCTTCGCTGTCCATGGAACTCTCAACATTCTTCTGAGAAACCACATCTCGGCTGCCTCGATCCTATTACGAAGTATTAGGAGGTGATAATAGCTACCATTCTACCAAATGTATAAAGTTGTGTCGTAGCTTCTTCATCGAACTACTTGAGACAACGTTAGAGAGATGTGATGCCTGCTGTTACAAGGGTTAGAAATGAAGTGGACATCTCGGACACATGGCGCTTGATATAGTCCTGCCGTGGCTTTGACTAAACTTCATGATCCGGTTTATTTGGTGTGAGTGTGAGCGCTTGCGCGCGCGCGTGTGTGTGTGTGCTTATGTGTGAGTGTGTGAACGTGCGTGCGTGCGCGCGTGTGTGTGTGCTTATGTGTGTGTGTGAGTGTGTGTGTGTGTGTGTGTGTGTGTGTGTGTGTGTGTGTGTGTGTGTGAGCATGCGTGTGTGCGCGTGCTTGTGTGTGTGTATGTGTGTTTGCGTGCGCGTCTGTGTGATATGTATGTGTGTGTATGTGTATTGTGTGCGTGTCAGTGTGTGTATGTGTGTGTTCGTGTGTATGATGTGAGTGTGTATGCACGTTCGCGCGCGCGCGCGCGCGCGCGCGTGTGTGTGTGTGTGTGTATGAGTGTGTGTGTTTGTGTGTGTGTGTGCCTATGCGCGTGTGTGAGTCTGTGTGCGTGCGTGCGTGCGTGTGTGCGTGAGTGTGCGTCTGTGTGTATGTTGTGTGTGTGTGTGTTTGTTTGTTTGCTTGCTTGCTTCATTTCAAAGCGCCAAAAATGTGTCCCTATCTTGTTTCATGAATTCGATAAGCGTCCGTAATCAAATTTACCGAACTGAATTTTGTTTTCATTTTTGTCAAGTTAATGCTCGCAGTCGTAGATTACAGTCTGTTTGCATTTGGCTCCTTTCGTCAACTCGTTGTCAGACAATTGACAGGAAATTTCAGGTACACATGTGTGGTCTGAGTCTGGAAGGAACCTCTCATTTATTTTGTCCTTAGAGATTTTGAAAAAAAAAAAAGAAAGAACTATGATGATGATAACTTGTAAACACACATGTTAGCACGCGCGCACGCACCTACACACATACGCACACATGCTCACACACACGTAAGATGTACACACTCACACGCCCACACAAACACACATAAACACACACACACGTACATATATACAAGCATACACACGCAGAGACAATCACACGCGCGCACGTACACACACACATACGCGCACACACATACAGAGAGAGAGACAGAGACGGAGACAGGCTCACACACACACAGACACACGCACAAACAGACACACGCACACACACACAAGCACACACACACACACACACAAGCGCGCGCACACACACACACACAAGCGCGCACGCACACACACACACACATGTACACACACGCACACACACATACGCACTCAAGAGCACACACACATTTACACACACACACATACACACACACACACGCACGCACACACACACACACACACATTTACACGCACACGCACACACACACACACACACACACACACACACATATATACACACACACATACATACACCACACAAATTAGTGATGCTAAGTCTAGATGATAGGATTACATGTTGCGAATATTTGTTGGAAACTGTGACTTGTGGAAAAATGAAAAGACCAAGCATTCGTCTTCACCAAAGATGCAGAGTATATGTTTGGAGAATAGCATTATACAGAGAAGTCAGAGGAGTCAGACAAGGTTATGTTTTGTCACTAGATCCGTTTTTGCTTTTTGCTTTACAGCGAAAACATCACAACAAAATTAGAAGAATACCCTGGATTAAAGGTTGGAGGAAAAATGATAAACAACATTCGATATGCAGATGACACTGTGCCAACTGCAGAAAATGAAAGGGACCTACAAAACCTTGTGAATATGCTAGAAATAGAAAGCAAAGGTAAGGGGCTGGAACTATACAGCAGGAAGACTGAAGTCATGGTGATCAGTAAAGAACATGAAATCCCCTCATGCAAAATAACAGCACACAGCACACAGCACACAGCACAGCCTTGAGACAGGTTGATAAGTTTAAATATTTGGGAACGGTCATTTGTTGATAAGTTTAAATATTTGGGAACGGTCATTTCAATAGACGGCAGATGCACATCAGAAATAGCCAGCAGAATCGGTCCAGCCAAAACAGCATTCAAGAAGATGACAAGCATTCTTACCAACAAATGCCTATCAATTAACATCAGGAAGAGAGTTCTTGAATGTTACATAGAACCGA
>JAPXFY010000022.1:60210858-60275858 GCA_030674185.1 Monoplex corrugatus
GGTGATCATAGCCCTCCATACGATTCTATCCCTTGTCGCTGCAAGTACATCTCGCACCCTCTCTGTCTCCAGCCACTCTGCAAGTCTGTTCAATATTTTCTCCCTGGGTCTACCAGCTGCTCTCTTTCCTTCCAGCTTTCCTGTTGTGACCAGGTGCTCTGATTTCTCTTGTCTTATAAATTGTCCTATAAAGGTTGCTTGTTTTTTCCTAATCTTCTTCATTAATGCTCTTCTTGTGTCTGCCTCCTCCAATATTGTCTCGTTTGTTTTCTTTGCTGTCCGTGGAAGTCTCAGCTTTCTTCTTAGAAACCACATTGCAATTGCCTCAATCTTGTTCAGACTTTGCATGTTGACTGTCCACGCCTCACAACCGTACAACAGTATCGGTTCTATCCAACACTCAAGATCTCTCTTCCTGATGTTAATTGACAGGCATTTGTTGGTAAGAACGCTTACATAGTAAAACCTCTTATTTTGTGGGTTTCGAGGTTCTTGAACAAGGTCTTGAACTGAGGTTCTTGAACAAGGTCTCTCTCTCTCTCTTCTTTCTTTCTCTCTCTCTCTTTCTTTGTCTCTCTCTTTCTCTTTCTTTGTCTCTCTCTCTCTTTCTTTGTCTCTCTCTCTCTCTCTTTCTTTGTCTCTCTCTTTCTTTCTTTGTCTCTCTCACGATAATATTGGCTCTGAACCGGGCATAATCACTCCTTCACATTATACAGTCCACACATGTCTCTTTTAGTAAAGTGGCTGGCAACGTTTGCAGACAGTCCGATCTTTAAAAAAGATTTTAAAAAAAACATTAGTGCTGAGAGTTTCACACAAACAGTATTTTCTTTGTATGTTTTATTTTCATCTACTCCCTCTCTCTCTCCCTTCTGACATCTAAGCCCAGACTACCAACTGGTGGCACTGAAAAGAGTGTGGGTCGTGACCTCTTTTCTATTGAAAAGAGTGTGGGTCGTGACCTCTTTTCTATTGAAAAGAGTGTGGGTCGTGACCTCTTTTCTATTGAAAAGAGTGTGGGTCGTGACCTCTTTTCTATTGAAAAGAGTGTGGGTCGTGACCTCTTTTCTATTGAAAAGAGTGTGGGTCGTGGCCTCTTTTCTATTGAAAAGAGTGTGGGTCGTGGCCTCTTTTCTATTGAAAAGAGTGTGGGTCGTGACCTCTTTTCTATTGAAAAGAGTGTGGGTCGTGACCTCTTTTCTATTGAAAAGAGTGTGGGTCGTGGCCTCTTTTCTATTGAAAAGAGTGTGGGTCGTGGCCTCTTTTCTATTGAAAAGAGTGTGGGTCGTGGCCTCTTTTCTATTGAAAACAGTGTGGGTCGTGACCTCTTTTCTGACATTTCATACGTCTGATATGAGTCAGGTGTCTCACACAACTCTAGAAAAGTTTGATCTCTGAACGGCAAAAAAACAAAGTTGCTGACAGTTCACAAACCATATTAGATTTCTTCGTTAGACTCTATTTTGTCACATCCCCTCCCCTCCCACTTCCTGTCTCATATATTCCACTCCTTCAGATCTCATGTTGTATCTTAGCTCAGCTTGTCAAACTGTTGGTGATGAAAGTTATATAGATCCTGACCTTATCTCTTTGAAGGCAATGTCATACCACACACACACACACACACCTATGTGGTTATTTACAATTTGACCAGCTTCGTGATTTTGTTGTTTAGTTTAGTTTAGTTTTTAGTTTAGTTTTAGTTTTAGTTTTAGTTTTAGGTTTAGGTTTAGGTTTAGGTTTAAGTTTTAGGTTTAGGTTTAGGTTTAGGTTTAGGTTTAGGTTTAGGTTTAAGTTTTAGTTTAGTTTAGTTTAGTTTAGTTTAGTTTAGTTTAGTTTAGTTTAGTTTAGTTTAGTTTAGTTTAGTTTAGTTTAGTTTAGTTTAGTTTAGTTTAGTTTAGTTTAGTTTCGTTTCGTTTCGTTTCGTTTCGTTTCGTTTCGTTTCGTTTTCGTTTCGTTTCGTTTCGTTTCGTTTCGGTTAGTTTAGGTTGGGTTGGGTTGGGTTGGGTTGGTTTGGTTTGGTTTGGTTTGGTTTGGTTTGGTTTGGTTGGTTTGGTTTGGTTTGGGTTGGCTGGTTATTGTTGTTGTTGTTTTGGGGAGGAGGGGCAATTTTCGTATCATCTAGTGAGAAAGAAGTATACTGTGTGTACTCATCTTACCTCACGTGTTGGGGTGAGTTCAGTACATTTCTCTTTCACATAGTTTCTCGTCTCACCTGCAATCATTTTTCCTCTCTCTCTCTCTCTTTCTTTCTTTCTCTCTCTCCCCCTCCCTCTCTGTCTGTCTGTCTGTCTCTCTTTCTCACTCTCTCTCCCCTCTCTGTCTGTCTGTCTCTCTCTCTTTCTCCCTCTCTATATATCTCTCTCTCCCTCTCAGTCTGTCTGTTTGTCTGTCTGTCTCTCTTTCTCTCTCTCCCCCCTCTCTGTCTGTCTGTCTGTCTGTCTGTCTCTCTCTCCATTTCTTTTCTAATGGGAGACATGAGGAGATAATGAGATAGCCCTGCATTGAAAATAGAACAACTTCGGCGACATTGGTAGTCTGTCCTGTCTTTCTCAAGGTATTTGAGACTGTCGACTGATCAATTTGCAGAGGATTGTGTGTGGGCAAGAGGACACACATTTCCCACTTTGATTTGTATGACAGAGCATGACAATTTTTTTTTTTACCAGGCTACTAGGTGAATAGTCAGTATTATAGTAAACCATTTTGTTTCGTCACTGAACCGATGGAAGCCTGGCAAGAGCCTGAGAAACAGTGGTTTTGACCATTTGATCTTTATATTCAAAATCACAGCAGTGAAAATTATAGGGTCCAACATTCGTTACATTATATCAATAAATAAACAATTTCCCATTGTGATGCTTTGGGCTAAATAAAATTCTTGAAGGCCTATCTCTTGTATCTTGTAAATAAGTAAAATAAATAAAATAAAATAAAATAAAATAAAATAAAATAAAATAAATTAAATAAAATAGAATAAAATGAAATAAAATAAAATAAAATAAAATAAATAAAATAAAATAAAATAAAATAGAATAAAATAAAACACGTGATTATTTCAGACTGAGATTATAAATATTGGTGGTATAAATGCATATACACTCAGTTGCCCAATTTTGAGTACCTGCTGTGCCCAAATATTGTGATAGTAATAATGATGACGATGGTAGATACCATGTCATTTTCCATCATCTGTTTTATAACATTCATCTGAAAAATATTATAAGTGCCACGTTAGAATATTATCATATATTATCATGGTATGTCATTTCCCCCTTATTTCATAATTCTAGTTTCCACTGTTTTTATATTACTTTTACTATGTACATTGTGTTTTGGCGATGTATACATCTATGAGTAATGTATGTTCAAAGTAAATGAAAACTTCAGAACCACTGAAGAAAGCAAAAGCACTCCATGTGAAATAACAGCAAAAACAACTTCAATAACAACAAAAACAACAACAACAATAATAACAATAGTATTCTTGATGATGATGATGATGATGATGATGATGATGATGATGATGATGATGATGATAATGATGGACATAATAATGATGATAATAACAATAAACATAACAATAACAATAAAAGACATAATAATGATATTATAATAAACATAATAATAATAATAAACATAATAAACAAGATAATAACAATAATGATAATAATAATAATAATATGATGATGATGATGATGACAATGATGATAATAATAATAATAATAATGGTTCTTCTATAGTGCTATTCTCCAGGCTCATTTGGACTCACTGTGCATCACACGTTTCACAAGACACAGAGTGTAATACATTCACTAGTACTAATATCACACACACACACACACACACACACACACACACACACACACACACACACACACATACACACATATTTTAAGAGGAAAGGGAAATTAGAGCACCTGGTCACGACAGGAAAGCTGGAGGGAAAGAAAGCACCAGGTAGACCCGGGGTAAAAATATTGGACGGACTTGCAGAGTGGCTGAGGACAGAATGGGTAAAAGATGTGTCGTTAGCAGGAACCACCAGTCACTAACGGACACAAAACGTTTAACTGCACAAATCTGACGTCACATTAATTAACAATTAATTTAGAAGTCAGTGGCACGTCTTTTTCTATACCAAAATCGATGTCATTGCTACAAAATTAGGCATTCCCGTCTAATATCGCTTATAGTGAAAAGACGTTTAATCAAGGAACGAACGAACGAACGAAGGAACACACACACACACACACACACACACACACACACACACACACACACACATACACACATGCACACACGCCCACGCACACATGCAAGCACGCACGCACACATACACACACACACACAACACTCACACATCACAATACACACATTAATACACGTGTATAAATGAATATGCACCAACAACGTTTAACATACACATAAACCCAAGTCATAAACGTGTACATATACAACCTATCACGCGTTGTCACATGATCAGTATGACTAGATTGTGGGGCTACATGGTGGCACAGTTGCTGATATCAAAAGAGCAAATGGAAGAACAACAAAAAATCGAAGCGTAGAAATCTTTTTTGCTGAAAGCAACTATCTCCTGGTTGCTTTAGGAATTGAATATTTCAGTTGCACGTCTGTCGTGTCGTTAGTGGGAACCACCAGTCACTAACGGAAACAAAATGTTTAACTGCACAAATCTGACGTCACATTAATTAACAATTAATTTAGAAGTTAGTGGCACGTCTTTTTCTACACCAAAATCGATGTCATTGCGACAAAATTGGGTATAAATAGCTAAACGTTTAAAGAATAAAAGCTCAGTCGAGACTTCCGGCATAATTGTTGTTTGTTTGTTTGTGTGTGTGTGTGTGTGTGTCTGTTTGTTTGTTTTAACTTTTTTGTTCATCTTTTGTTTCACAGCAAACGGACATCTAACACACAATGTGGCAACGAAAAATGACAACAACAAATATTTACAGATATGAAAAGACAATGTTGAGACAAGAACTCTGCATAATATACAGAATATACATAATGATATTTTATACATTGGCACATGTCAACGTTTGCACTCGCTAGTTTTATCGGCCGAGCCAGCAGAATCGGCCAAGCCAAAACAGCATTCAAGAAGATAAAAAGCATTCTTACCGACAAATGCCTATCAATTAACATCAGGAAGAGAGTTCTTGAATGTTATACAGAACCGATAATGTTATACGGTTGTGAGGGGTGGACAATAAACAAGCAAAGCCAGAACAAGATTGAGGCAACCGAGATGTGGTTTCTAAGAAGAATGTTGAGAGTTCCATGGACAGCAAAGAAAACAAACGAGACAGTCTTGACGGAGGCAGACACAAGATCATTTGTTAGGAATATTAGGAAAGGACAGGCAACATTTATAGGCCATTTTAGAGAAAAGGGGAATTAGAGCACCTGTTCACAACAGGAAAGCTGGAGGGAAAGAAAGCACCAGGTGGACCCATGGTAAAAATATTGGACGGACTTGCAGAGTGGCTGAGGACAGAAAAGGTGGAAGATGTGCTTGCGGCAACAAGGGATAGATGCATATGGAGGGCCATGATTGCCAAAGCCATGTGGCAGGACACATGATGATGATGATGAGTTTTATCGGGAGACAAGACCACTGCACTCCAGGCACCGCGAGGAGCTAAGCTCCTGTCCCTTTAGGGAATTCTAACAAGTACGGTACACAACGTAGGCCTACCACCTCGCTTCATGCCGCGGGGAGACCACCTCTCTTCACGTCGTGGGGGTCATTGGTTATTTCTGTACGCGTGTTTCGGTTTGTTTATCTGTTTGCGAAGGGAACCCGTTAACAACACAAGGCACATGCATTCATTTCCGATAAGCATGCACCCATCAAAGTTTCTAAATTTGATTACTTGTCGAGTGAACGTTTCGTACAAGCAGACATGATCGAATTCATTTTCCATAAACGTCAGGTCTGATTACGTCTTTTTGCAGAAATGAAAGCAAATATGTAGATCCTGATGCACCTCAAACATTATAATGCTGCCACATTATTATATTTATTTATGAATGTATTCTTTATTTCATTAACTCATTATTCAGTTATTTTACTTGTTTGTTTGTTTGTTAGCGTTTTTCTCTATTTTGGTTGTTTTTTGTTGTTGTTTTTTTGTTTTTTGTTTTTTTGGTTCCAAGCAATATGTTTTTCCGAGTCAGTGGCATATATGCATGTTGTTTGGCTCACAATATGTAGGGTATCATTTCACTGCACAGTCTGCATACTCCATCTCCAGTGGGTGTGTATGTGGGGTAGCTTCGTGTTTACATAAGCCTGTAACAATGACATAGCTTACAGAGGCTTTAACATGATTGTTTGATGTTCTGCATGGGTGTACACACGAAGGAGGTTCAGGTAAAGCAGGTCTCTATACACATTGACCTGAGAGAGGGGTTAAACTCTTTGACTCCCGCACCCTGTCCACCAGCACACTGCCTTGTCAACCATGTCAGCAAAGCAAAAACTTAATCCTTTGACTCCCTCACCCTATCCACCAGCTTCCTGTAGGAAGCTGGTGGATAGGGTGAGGGAGTCTAAAAGTTAAGTTTTTGTGGTTGGTGGATAGGGCAAGGGAGTCGAAAGGTTAAACCTCCACCTTTTACCAACTGGTGACACGGTACGTATTGTTCGTTCGTTCGTTCATTCTTTCGTTTGTTCGTTCATCCATTCGTTTGTTCGTTCGTTCATTCATTCATCCATTCGTTTGTTTGTTCACTCATATGTTCGTTCAATCATTTACTATATCGTTATTTCGTTCTTCGCTTATTCTTCCTTTCTTTCTGTCTGTCTTTTTTTCCCTCTTTCTTTCTTTCCTTTCCCCCTCTTTCTTCCTTTCCTTCTTTCTTTTTTCCTTTCTTTCTTTCCTCCGTGAACTGAGGTTTGCTACAACTCATCTTTTCATTGTGCATAATTCTAAACGCCACGCAACATGACTATTGTTTGAATTTACTAAAAAGAGGCAACATATCGAAACAGTAGCTGCTGTTACTGTTTTGTTGTTTCTGGAGAAAAAGAAGATAATGATGATGACTGCGAATGAAGGGAACAAAATTCAGTCTGTCTCTAACGGCACTGAAACAAATGGAGAGTGTTGGTATGTCTTGGTCAAATTGTTTGTAGAATCTGGAACACATAAAAGCACTACGTATATCTGTTAAGTTTAGAATACCTGGTAGGCTTACATTTTTTTTCGGCGTAATAAGCTTTAACTTCATTTTGTAGTCTGTTTTTATTTAGGTTTCTGATTTTCCTTCATTCTTTCTTTCTGTCTGTCTTTCTTTCTATCTTCTTTCTTTCGTTCGTTCTTTTCTTACTTTCTGTCTGTCTTTACGTCTTTCTTGTTTTCCTTTGTTTTTAGAGGGGTTAATATTTTGTTTGTTTGTTTGTTTGTTTATCTGTCTGTTCGTTCACTTGTTTGTTTGTTTGTTTGTTTTGGGGGTAGTGTAACTGCAATCTTGACTATTGGTCATTTTTCAAAAATTAACTGTGTACTCCACATGTTGCATTAAGCCAGATGGCAGGTAACGATCTAAGAAAAAAATTCGTTTCGCTCCTCATGCTTTTAGCTACAGTGCGTGGTGTAAAAAAATTAAAAAAGACATCCACGATTTTTGTTCACTCACACCACCAAAACAATAAAGTATATTCAAAATAAATCAGTAAAAAACACAGAAGTTTTTGTGACAGCATAATTTGCAAATACTGGACCAGATTGTCACACATTCTTCCTCAAATGCCACATCATAAGGATGATCATGATCATGACACTCACCGCTGTGTTTATGCGTACAGTCGATAACGTGAACTTACACGCATACGTACGACTATATCACATTACATCTCTGTCACAGTCATATTTCGCAATATGCGTGTTATCATTTCAGGTTCTTATGAAAATATTTAATTTAATTTAAATGCATGCGAGCACACACACACACACACACACACACACACACTGCAGTAACTACAGTGATGACTTCAACAACAACACACACACTCTCTCTCTCTCATACACACACACACGCGAATATATATACTACACGTCATTATTGAAGGGCCAGGAACGTTTTTGAGTCAATTTTTGAAAGGAGAAATAACCTATTTTCTCTTACTCTTTTCTCCAATTCGTTGCCGTAACTGAATGGATAAGAGCTCAGACAACATTGCAGTTTCCTTTTGGCACGTGTTTGGGGATTTGCCGATTTGCAATAGGCGGCCCAAGGAAGACAATTTCCACACGAAATTGTCGAATCTTCAGCAGGGTCTCTCTGACGACGCAGGCAAGGTAGCGACAAAATTCGCTTTGCACGTGCAAGGCAAGCCCTTTTTGAACACTACTCCAGCCAAAGTTGCCCGCAGACGAGGATAAAAAGGACCCGTTCTTGGTTCGTTTTAACCATGCTTGCAAGACGACGGATGACGGATGAGCAGCGGGGGAGAGCCCTCGCTCTGCTTGATGAAGGCCTAGCGCAGCGGGAAGTTGCTAGACGACTTGAAGTGTCGCATTCCACAATCCAGAGACTGCTGGAGCGCTTCAATGAGACTGGAGCAGTCCAGGAAAGGCGTCACACGGGTCGACCCAGAGTAACGACAAGACAGCAAGACCGCTACCTTGCCCTCTCCGTCCTGAGGGAAAGGGCATCCACTGCGGTGACCTTGAGGGGTCAGCTGAGGGACGCAACAGGTGCTAACATCAGCTGCAGCACGGTGAGAAGACGGCTACATGAGGCAAACTTGAGGTCACGGAGACCGGCCGTCCGACCCGTGCTGTCACCGGTCAACAGAGTGTGCCGCATGACCTGGGCCAGGGAGCACGTGACCTGGACAAGGCAACAGTGGGCCCGGGTCTTGTTTTCGGATGAGTCCAGGTTCACCCTGACCTTTAACGATGGCCGGGCTCGGGTGTGGCGACGTCAAGGGGAGAGGTTCGCTGACGCCACTGTCCAAGAGCATAACCGGTACGGCGGCGGGTCGGTGATGGTGTGGGGTGGCATGAGCCGTGGTACCCGGACCCCCCTGCTCCCCATTGACGGCATCCTGAACGGGGTCCGGTACCGGGACGAGGTTCTGGCGGCCGTGGCACTGCCTGCGCTTGTGGACCTTGGTCAAGGCGCCATCTTCCAGGACGACAATGCACCTGCGCATCGAGCACGCCTTGTGACCGACTTCCTGGAGCAGCATGAAGTCGTCCGTATGGCCTGGCCAGCGTGCTCACCTGACCTGAACCCAATTGAACACCTCTGGGATGTGCTCGGGAGGCACATCAGGGACAACCACCCCCCACCGGGCACCCTGGCCAGGCTGGTCGACATCCTGCAGATCGAGTGGGCGGCCATCCCTCAGGACACACTCCGTACCCTTGTGGGGTCGATGCATCGGCGCTGTGAAGCATGCATCCAGGCTCGGGGCGGACACACGCGATATTGAAAACAGATTGGGGGGGATGTTCCTTTAAATGCATGTGCTGTTCACTAATGGGTCATTGTGCTAATTTCTTTTTCCAAAACAGGTGTGGAAATGATGAAATAAAACATAGAATCAATTCTAAACATTGTCAATTATTTCAACTTAAAATTAGAGAGGAAGGAAGAAGTGGCCCTTAAATTATGATTAGGAGTATATATATATAAGCTACGCACAAAAAGTTAAGGATCACTATGAGAAAACAGGTGCGTAATAAACTCAGTTCGCTACTGTTATTTATTTCTCAGTCCAGCCAAATTGTTATGAATTCTTGTTCAGCTGTAAGTGGGCGATGTTGTGTTAGTGCGAAAATTGCACGGGATTCTCTACTACTGAGCTTGGCCGCAAACGGAAAAGCGGAAACTTGCGAAAAAGGACCTTGTTTTGGAACGTTCTGCCTGAACACATTGCACAAGCCAGATGGAAAAACCATTATGCACGTGCAAGCACTGCTGTTTATGTGTGAGATGCTGTCTCTTGCTTGGCTTTATAAGAAGACATTCCACCAGTAGTAGGCCTGATCTGACAATGCCTCCACGACGAAAATTGAGCGAGTTTGAGAGGGGACGAGCTGTTGCATGGTTCCAAGATGGTGTTCCCAAGCGAGAAGTGGCCAGGCGACTTCAGGTGTCCATCTCGGTCATTGTCAGACTGATTCAACGCTTCACAGCCACTGGGAGGGTCCATGAAAGATGCAGATCTGGTCGACCGAAGAAGACAAACCCACGTGAAGATCGTCTCATTGAACGACAAGCCCTGCAGACAAGAACAGCCTCTTCCAGCATCATTCGAAGGCAGCTGAGGGTGGCCACTAACATCAACATCAGCCAGCAGACCATACGGAACCGCCTTCATGGGTTTAACCTCCGTTCTCGTCGCCCAGCTGTACGGCCACGCTTAACTCCAGCCCATAGGGCAGCACGCCGCGCCTTCTGCAGACGTCACGTGAGGTGGACACGTCAGCAATGGTCCCAGGTCCTGTTCAGTGATGAATCACGCTTCACCATGAACCACAACGACGGCCGACTGAGGGTTGGAGGTGCCCAGGGCAACGCTTTATTGACACCACTGTCCAAGAAAAGGTGGCCTTTGGTGGAGGTTCTGTAATGATCTGGGGGGCCTTCAGCCTTCACCACAGAACACCCTTGTATCATGTACAGGGTAACCTGACTGGCCTCCAATACCAGGATGAGATCCTTCGACCGCTGGCTGTGCCTACACTGCAGCAGATGGGACCGACGGCTGTCTACCAGGATGACAACGCTCGCCCCCACAGGGCAAGGGTGGTCAACGACTTCCTGCAGCAGTCTGGAGTCAACAGAATGGAGTGGCCAGCATGCAGTCCCGATCTCAACCCGATTGAGAACCTCTGGGATGAGCTGGATCGCAAAGTGAGGAGCAACCACCCCCCTCCCAGGGATGCCCAACATCTCTACCAGATGCTGCAGACTGAGTGGCAGGCGCTTCCACAGATGATCTTCACCAACCTGGTCAACTCGATGAGGACTCGCTGCGTCGAGTGCCAGAACAGCCATGGCGGTTACACGCATTACTGAACTTTTGGGAGCATCAGAATGCCCTGTCTTGTGATTTCAATGACTTTGGGAAATCAAATTTCGATACGTACCCACTTTGATCAAATGTACACACCAAACGATTGCTCGAAATTGAAGGCAATTGTGTATCGTTATCACTAAAGCATGGAATTAAATGTTTGACAAACTTCAACGCATTGGCTTTCTTATTTTGAAAGTTATGAATTTTTGTGCAAGTGATCCTTAACTTTTTGTGCGTAGTGTATATTATATGTGTGTGTGTGTTTGTGTGTGTACATATATATATATATGTACACACACACACAGAGAGAGAGAGAGAGAGAGAGAGAGAGATCTCCCCCTCAAAGAGAGAGAGATCTACCCCCTCTGAGAGAGAGAGAGACACACACACACACACACACACATGACAACACGCGTGCGCGCGCATAGAGAGAGAGAGAGAGAGAGAGAGAGAGAGAGAGAGAGAGAGCCGAAACAAACACATTTTCTTACAGCAATTACAATATCAACAATAATGGCGACACTGACGATAATACCAACAAAAAAAAACAACAACAAAAAAAAGGAAAGAAAAAAAAGAAAACACACACACACACAAAGGAAGAGAGGAAGAGAGAGAGAGAGAGAGAGGAGAGAGAGAGAGAGAGAGAGAGAGAGAGAGAGAGAGAGAGAGAGAGAGAGAGGGAACAACATTAACAGCCACAGAACACACTGTATTATATTTTTCGTCAAATCTTTCACTAAAGCGATATCGATGCAATCAACCACATGATCAGTCGTAAGTTCAGATAACTCGTGGAAGCATTTTCTCGTTGGTTTGACTACGTGAATTGAATAATTCAGGCTTGCACTTAATCATTTCCGACAAGTATGCACTCATCAAAGACTCTAAATAGATTCCTTGTCAAGCGTACTTTTCGACATGATCGAATTCACTCTCCATTAATGCCAGGTCGGGCTGTATCTTTTTGCCGAAACGAAAGCAAATATGTGGATACTGATGTGATTATGCGTACTTGAGAGGCATGCAAAAAGTGATAAGGTTGTCTTTCCTTGATTTATTTGTTGTTGGGGTTTTTTTTTTTTATATTATTTATTTATCTGTTTATTTATCTATCCATTATTTATGTATTTATCTATTTGTTCACAAATTCATTTATCTATTCGTTTGTATATGTTTATTTATTTGTTTATTATCAGTTTTAGCCACTAATATTTACTCCTGTGCTCATCATTTATTTATCTATTCATCTACTTTTTTTCACCTCAAACAATGCGATAAATAGCCTCCATCTGCCCATCAGCACCATGAAATTGTCATTTTCATTATCCAAACTTTTCCGGCTAATTGTCCACTCCCGATATGAAAAAACACACACACCAAAACACAAAAAAGATGAATAAAAAATAAATAGGCCTACCTCCACGACAATCACACTTTTTTTTCCTTCGGTCCACCACTTTCTTCTACCGTCCCTCCAATTGTCTTTTCCACATCTGTGTATTTATTTGATCTGTGGTTCAGGAAAAACCCAGACTTTTCATTCCACACTGTACGAGTCTGTTCAGCGTTTCATTTGAGATAGTAGGCATTCTAATGTTTTGCTGAGTGGTCATGGCTCTTATTTTATCGTGTCATGGTAGATTTTCGGCCACTTCGCTATTCTTTTTTGAGTAAGGTGATCAATGGTACGATGACTTTTGTTTTCTTGACAATATGATTTTAGGTGCCTGAGGACTTTGGACTTTCCGACATGCAGAATTTTTGTTGTAGTGGAATTATCTCTTTATCTGCAGGTTCATTTCCCTTAACACCAGCGTGCCCAGGACAGTCATCATTATCATCATCATGTGCCCTGCCGTATGACGTTGGCGATCACGGCCCTCCATGTGAATCGCTCGCTGCAAATACTTCTCCCGCCCTCTCTGTCTTCATCCACTGCCAAAGTCTGTCCAACATTTTCTCCCTGGGTCTACCTTGTGCTCCTTTTCCCTCCAGCTTTCCTGTTGTGACTAAGTGCTCAAATTTCTCTAGCTTTATAAAATGTCCTATAAATATTGCTTGTCTTTTCTTAATCTTTTTCATTAATGTTCTTTTTGTGTCTGCCTTCTCAAAGCTGTATCGTTTGCCCAGAACACTAGATCCACGTAAGTCCATTGATTGATTACAAAGGAATGTGTAAGTGCCTGCATACACCATTTGAAGTAACGATTGTCTTGTTTCCAGAAAAACAGCGAATGATTTATGTCACATTGAGTAACATTTCTATCGTCATTGAAGAGTTAATATTCTGAAAAGAGGAGCATACAGTAGGCCTACATTAGATAAACAGTGCAAATATTTCACTGTATGACTCAAACATCACTTTCATATGATGTAAGGTGTATCCCATTAAAGGTATTAAACAAAACAAAAAAAAAGAACTTTAGAAGATTTCATCCAGTTTCTAGATAAGCTTAAATCTTAGCTTCAGATGAAGCACGTGAAATAAGGGCTTGAACGACATTTTCTGACGAAATGTGTAAACGACTTATAGGCTATTTTTCTATGAAATCATGTGATAAATAGTAAGTTTTTTATAACCGAGATCTAACATGATAAATCTTCAGACTGAATTTCAAACGGACGTGAAGAATGTATATCGTAGGGATTATCAAATTTGCTGCAAAATAATAGGAACATTAAACAACAAGAAAACAACAACAAACACAACAGTACTTTTTAGCCATTCCAATAGCCGTCAAACAATAAAATACGTAAGTAAAGATTACTTTCTCAAACTGTATCGATATTCAAGTATACGATCAACCAATCAATGGACTTGTCTTATTTCATACAATTATTGAACTAATCGACCATCTCCTCATTGATCTCGCCTGGTGAATTGAATAAATCAAGCGTACACTCGATTATTTCCGACAAGCATGCACTCATCAAAGTCTGTGATTTGATTTCTTTTCAAGTGAACTTTTCGTACTGACAGACATGATTGAATTCACTCTCCGTGAACGTCAGGTCTGATTATGTCTTTTTACTGAAATGAAAGCAAAATTTGGAGATTCTGATGCGATTGTGTGTACCTGAGAGACCTGCAAAAAAGATAAGCTGCTCTTTTTTATTTTTTACAGGTGTGTTATTTCTTTATTTTTTGTTTATTTTTGTATCAATCTGTTTATGCCGTACATTGAGATTGGCTCTACCCCTGGTATTTATTTATTTATATTCATTCATTTATTTATTTGTTTATTTGTTTGTTTTTCCACCCATTTATCTATTCATTTATCTATGTATTTGTTGCTTGGTGCTTTGTTTGTTCGTTTTATTAGTTGAAGTTTATCCAAGATGGGTGATTCAAAAAGTGTCGTCGATCTCTGAAGATCATGGAAGTGTGCACTGGGGTGGGTTGCAGGCATGTCTCCTCTTCAGCGTGCAGACCTGGGCAGGGGTGCATGAAACACCAGGTCGTGGCCACAAACTGGGTCAAGTCCCCTTTTTCAACACTTCTGGTGAAGTCCAAGGAAAGGGCAAGAGCCAGTAGGTAGTTGCATCATCCTAGAAATCCAAGAGAATCCGACAATAGCATACCACAGTGCAACCAAAGTGTTTTAAGGCTTCTTTGAGCAACATTCTTGTAGCTAGTCCTCACATTGGTATCTCACAGTGCAACCAGAATGTTTTAAGGCTTCTTTGAGCAACATTCTTGTAGCTAGTCCTCACATTGGTATCTCACAGTGCAACCAGAATGTTTTAAGGCTTCTTTGAGCAACATTCTTGTAGCTAGTCCTCACATTGGTATCTCACAGTGCAACCAGAATGTTTTAAGGCTTCTTTGAGCAACATTCTTGTAGTAGTCATATATCCTGAGAGTGGTAGAGCTGAACAGAACAGAACAGAACAAGAACCTGTACAACTTTCCAACAGCGATGTCACAGGGATTGCCGGGATGAAGCTGAGAACAAAACTGGGTAAAACAAAGGCGGGTAAAACTTTATCAAAGACTCTGTGTGTGTGTGTGTGTGTGTGTGTGTGTGTGTGTGTGTGTGTGTGTGTGTGTGTGTGTGTGTGTGTGTGTGTGTGTGCACGCGCTACGAAAGTGTAATTGTCTTTAAACGAAAAGAACACCATGCGAGGAGAAAAAGAAAGAAGAGTGTTGATGGAACAGACATTATTAGAGAGCAAAACGTAATAGCAGTCAAAACTTTCCTTTTTGATACTACACTACGCACAAAAAGTTAAGGATCACTATGAGAAAACAGGTGCGTAATAAACTCAGTTCGCTACTGTTATTTATTTCTCAGTCCAGCCAAATTGTTATGAATTCTTGTTCAGCTGTAAGTGGGCGATGTTGTGTTAGTGCGAAAATTGCACGGGATTCTCTACTACTGAGCTTGGCCGCAAACGGAAAAGCGGAAACTTGCGAAAAAGGACCTTGTTTTGGACCGTTCTGCCTGAACACATTGCACAAGCCAGATGGAAAAACCATTATGCACGTGCAAGCACTGCTGTTTATGTGTGAGATGCTGTCTCTTGCTTGGCTTTATAAGAAGACATTCCACCAGTAGTAGGCCTGATCTGACAATGCCTCCACGACGAAAATTGAGCGAGTTTGAGAGGGGACGAGCTGTTGCATGGTTCCAAGATGGTGTTCCCAAGCGAGAAGTGGCCAGGCGACTTCAGGTGTCCATCTCGGTCATTGTCAGACTGATTCAACGCTTCACAGCCACTGGGAGGGTCCATGAAAGACGCAGATCTGGTCGACCGAAGAAAAACCCACGTGAAGATCGTCTCATTGAACGACAAGCCCTGCAGACAAGAACAGCCTCTTCCAGCATCATTCGAAGGCAGCTGAGGGTGGCTACTAACATCAACATCAGCCAGCAGACCATACGGAACCGCCTTCATGGGTTTAACCTCCGTTCTCGTCGCCCAGCTGTACGGCCACGCTTAACTCCAGCCCATAGGGCAGCACGCCGCGCCTTCTGCAGACGTCACGTGAGGTGGACACGTCAGCAATGGTCCCAGGTCCTGTTCAGTGATGAATCACGCTTCACCATGAACCACAATGACGGCCGACTGAGGGTCTGGAGGCGCCCAGGGCAACGCTTTATTGACACCACTGTCCAAGAAAAGGTGGCCTTTGGTGGATGTTCTGTAATGGTCTGGGGGGGCCTTCAGCCTTCACCACAGAACACCCTTGTATCATGTACAGGGTAACCTGACTGGCCTCCGATACTGGGATGAGATCCTTCGACCGCTGGCTGTGCCTACACTGCAGTAGATGGGACCAACGGCTGTCTACCAGGATGACAACGCTCGCCCCCACAGGGCAAAGGTGGTCAACGACTTCCTGCAGCAGTCTGGAGTCAACAGAATGGAGTGGCCAGCATGCAGTCCCGATCTCAACCCGATTGAGAACCTCTGGGATGAGCTGGATCGCAAAGTGAGGAGCAACCACCCCCCTCCCAGGGATGCCCAACACCTCTACCAGATGCTGCAGGCTGAGTGGCAGGCGCTTCCACAGAGGATCTTCACCAACCTGGTCAACTCGATGAGGACTCGCTGCGTCGAGTGCCAGAACAGCCATGGCGGTTACACGCATTACTGAACTTTTGGGAGCATCAGAATGCCCTGTCTTGTGATTTCAATGACTTTGGGAAATCAAATTTCGATACGTACCCACGTGGATCAAATGTACACACCAAACGATTGCTCGAAATTGAAGGCAATTGTGTATCGTTATCACTAAAGCATGGAATTAAATGTTTGCCAAACTTCAACGCATTGGCTTTCTTATTTTGAAAGTTATGAATTTTCGTGCAAGTGATCCTTAACTTTTTGTGCGTAGCTTATGTGTTTTGATAAACAAACAGATGTCATCAGTTTCAGTCAAAGTTTTTATTGGAAAAATAGACATGCATGAAACATGAATGGGGTTTTTCACTACACCTTTCCCATTCATTAATTTGTGTGTTTATTCATTTATTTATTTATGTTTATTTATTTATTACTCTGAGGTGGTCCGAAACAGAATTACCCTGTTTATAACTTGCTTTCTTACAAAGGTTTATGTTTTATATTACACAACTCACTTATTACCTATTATGCCATTGACATGTAGAGCAGCAATGAAGATTCTCCACTTCTGTCTGTGTCGGGCCAGTCTGTGCACAATACCCCAAGTGTGTTTCAGGGCCTTAACTTTTGAATGTCTTCTATTTATGCCACACTGGTCTGATTTGAGATCTTTATGCAAATCCTGTGTGAGGAAATTTCCATTAACCTTTGGTAATACATGCACATAATGTAAGTCATTTCAGGAGAACTTTTAAAAAGGAAAGGGCCATTTACGATGTCAGAAAAATGAAAAATGCATTGGTGATTGTTAATATTAAGCATTGTTAATATTATTGTTATTTTTGTTTAAAACCCAGCCAATTGCATAAAGCCATATCAGGGCTATAACCGTTTCGAAACACACAGTACTTCAACAGGTAAAAAAGGTAAAGGAAATGAAATACATATATCAATGCATTCGTGCACATTATCTAAGGAGATGCCCCTGGCGTTGACTATTCCGTCCAATTTGTCACACAGGGGATTTAAAAAACAAACCTGAATGCAAACTGAAACATAATTAAAGACACTAAAACAAATATAAAAACAGGTCTAATACACCTAAAATTGCTTCCGCATATCTCATTTCCCTAGAGCCAAAAATGCACTTAAAGGGACAGCAGGACTATATAAGGCGGGAAGTAGATCGGAAGTCACTTAAATTCAAACGTTTGCCGAAGCAACACCGGCTGTCTGCTTTGAGTTAATTGCAGATTTCGGACGCTGTCGGAGAGCTACCTGGCTCATATTTGTCTCACACAGTACAATCTCAATCCCTGCTTTTAAACTGTTGTTATATTTATATCGAAAAATGTGCGTATATGCATTTATTAGGAAATTAACATCTGAACTGGACGAAGTTAGAGGCGGGGCTACAAAACATGACGAGACATCTGACAGGCACGCCATCCAAAAATAGAAAAGCACGCAGAAAGAAAACAACGAAGGCATGTTGTCGTAACATATATACTCCTAATCATAATTTAAGGGCCACTTCTTCCTTCCTCTCTAATTTTAAGTTGAAATAATTGACAATGTTATATTGATTCTATGTTTATTTCATCTATTCCACACCTGATTGGAAAGAAATAGCACAATGACCCTTGTTAAACAACTTGCTTGACTCCCCCCCTTTTCAAAACGAGTTTCAGTTTGCCATCTGTTTCACAATCGCGTGTGTCCCCGAGCCTGGTTTGCATGCTTCACAGCGCAGATGCATCGACCCCACAAGGTCGGGTGTGTCCTGTGGTTGGCGCCATCGTCTGCAGGATGTCACCACCTGGCCAGGTGCCGTGGGGTGGTTGTCCTGATGGCCTCCGACACATCCTCAGAGTGTTTCATTGTTAGGTCAGGTAGCACGCTGGCCGGGCATTCGGACGACTTCATGCTGCTCCAGGAAAGTTCGATTCACAAGGCCTGTATCGATGCACATGCATTTGTCGTCTGGAAGATGCGCCTTAAACCAAAGGTCACAAGCAGGCAGTGCCACGCGCAGAACCTCGTCCGTAACGATGCTTCGTCAGATGCCTGTCAATGAGAGCATGGGGTCGGGTATCCACGGCTCATGCACCCACACATCACCGCACCGCCGCACGTTATGCCTTGACAGTGGCGTCAGCGAACTCTCCTTGACGTCGCAACACCACCGCATCGTTAAAGGTCAGGGTGAACGGGAAATCATCGAAAACAATACCAGGCACTGTTGCCTTATCCAGGTCACGTGCTCCCTGGCCAGTCTGGCGCACTCTGTGCCGTACCAAGGTCGACAGGCCGGTTCCTGACTCAAGTTGCCTCATAGCCGTCTTCTCACCGTGCTGCAGCTGAGTTAGCACTGTTAGCCCTCAGCTGAACAACTCAAGTCACACAGTGGATGCCTTTCCCAGGACGGAGAGGCAAGTTAGCGTTTCTTGCTTCTCATTTCGTACTCTGGTCGAGCCTGTGACGCCTTTAAGGACTGCTCAGTCTCATTGAAGCGCTGCCAGCAGTTCTGATTGTGGAATGCGACACTTCAAGTCGTCTAAACTTCCGCTGCGTAGCTTATAAGCAGAGCGGGGCTCTCCCCTGCTCATCGTCATCCGTCGTATTGCAAGCATGTTAACGAACCCAAGAACGGTCCTTTTTATAGCCTCGCTGCGGCAACTTTGGCTGGAGTACTGTCAAAAGGCTTCCCCTTGCCGTGCAAAGCGATTTTGTCGCTACCTTCTCTCGTCAGAGAGACCTGCTGAAGATTCGACAATTTGTGTGGAAATTGTCTTCTTGCGCCATTGCAAATCGGAAATTCCCAAACGGGCCAAAAGAAACGCATGTGCTGAGCTCTTATCTATTCAGTACGCAACGAATTGGAGAAAAGATAAGAAAATAGGTATTCCTAAAATGACTCAAAAACGTCTGGCCCTTCATAATGACGTGTAGTATATACACACACACAGACACCCGAAAGGCCTACAATATAGACGTCTAGAGAATTAAACGACCAGCTTAATTAAAATTGTGTAGTGTATGAAAAGAAATCAAGCACATGCAATATAATTATGCACACACAAGCTGTACGCGCATACACCGTACTCATACACACACACACACACACACCAATGGAGCACAATACGAACACAACACTGACCTGAAGTCACCACCACTTATGTCCCATGTATGGCTTACCAGGTGGGTTAGGGTACAAGTCTTACAAGCGACAGCACACAGTCTGGCATTATCTCACGAAGGACTGTCACCACACATTCATCTACACCATCACGCCCCATAGTCACCCATTTCTTTCTAAATATTGTGGAAGTCTCCACGCATTCCTAGAATTTAGCATGTTTCAAAATTTTCTGTTTCCTAAGTCCAGAATTCCTAACATGTGCTGATTGTCCATTACCCAGCCACCTCTCGACGGTTTGCAGGAACACACGGCTCACAGAAACAAAACTGGCATCTGCCCTAACTGCATGCTGTAAACTAACACTAGATCTATCACCTACACTGACACTAGCACCAGATGAGGAACACACTACATCTGTCGCCAGCGGAAATCTGTAACTTGCTGAGGACAGTGTAGCCACTGATGTAGGTGCACAAGATGTGGTATGCTGTGGTATCTACACAGGAGATGTTGGTAACACACACAGAACTACTCTCATTGACACTGTCAGCTTCACTGATTGTAACTTGTGATAGCACTTCACATTTCACTCCCAACCACAGCTTTCAAACAGTTGTCTTACAGCCTCCTTTTCCTTTGTTCATATCCAGCAATAATAAATTAAAATTCATTATTTCGTCAAAGACAAAATCTCTCAAACTGGACGTGTGCGTTTTCAGTAGAACCCAAAAAAGCGCGCAAATTTGCTTAAGACAATGATAGGTCTGACCACATATTTCTGGCGCTATTTCTTTCACACCCTGAGAGAGGCCAAGCATGGATAGCAGTCATGCAGTTTCCATTAGCACCATTCTTTCCTTCTGATCTTTTGTTCTCATTCTCAGCAAGGTTCAAGTAACTTACATAGATCTACCGGATCTCCTAGTCAAGGCCTCAGTTACCGCGTGGCAGCAGACGACAAACTCAGCAGGGTGTCTGTGTTAGTGACCGGAGTGTAATCAACTGTTTAGGGGTGAAGGGATGAGATTATCAATCTGTAATTTAGATCTGCGCACGAAGTCAGGGGTTCTCAACAGTAATAATGCAGCGTGTGTGTATGACAAGCTGTCGAGAAATACAAAGACTTCTGATCAAGTGTTCATACTATTTGATAAATAGTCTTGAACACAAACTGATGTCCCCCTGTCCAAACTTTGGTTATGCCCCAGGCAGGAGACAACCAGGACTGCGAAGATAGTGTGGGGTGTACTGATTCCCAGTGAAAGGGGTCCAAGCTATAATTTCTCTAAACCTACATCATGCTTTTCCTGTAAGAAAAGTCAACGGAAAGCATAAGTTGACTACCTTCACCCCCTAAAATGAACTTACAAAACCCATTTCCTCATACACGTCATGTGTTACGTAAGAAAACGTTCGAGTTCTGGGGAGCTGTGTGGACGGAATTTGCTTCAATTTCTTTTCAGTAACTAAGAAGTCCGTTTTGTTTGTCACTGTTAGCGTGTTTGTTTACTATCCTCAGCCACGTGCTTTTCTTTATTTAGTTTAGCCCCGCCCATGCTTACTGCGCATGCATCCCGATCCATTGGCTCGGATGTTACCCTTTAATACTCATATCTAATTGTCAGTCCTAATGGAAAGTACGTAAGACTTTATCGAACACATACAGGCAAATGAACCAGCAGGGCAGAAAATAATAGGAGAAAATAACAGAAAGCTTAGGACCAAGCAGATACAAAGTCAGCGACAAAAAATAGGGAATCTCAAGCACAGAATTTCCGGAAAGTAGGGATACTAGTAATACTGAAAGAGACCCCAGCATCCCCACAACGAAGCACTGATACCAAAAACACATAGAATGTAAATATGGCTTAACCATCTTGCTTACGCTTTATTGCCTGTTCTACTTTCAAGATATTTAAGAGAAAAAGGAAGTCCTAAGACTATGATGAAACACTGTCTAAGTATTTCAATAATTCAATAATTAATAACCACCAGAGCATAGTAGAACTGCAGTATTTATCCATCCGCATTAACTCGCACGGAACGAGTTGCTTCCCTTCATTCTAGAGTTATGTCGCCACTACCGGTTAGGATTTTCAGGGGAGAGCAATCGCGTGCCCATTCACTACTCGAAAGGGAAGTACAGTCCTGCACGTTCATATGATGTTTTGAATCCCCTAGTTTGTAGATGGCCTTGGCTTCAAAAGAGTCGCTTGGTTTAAGTCTTCTTGTATTGAAATTCAGTTTTCGTTTATTTAGGGATCGATCTATATTTTGAGTGTAAAGAGGGCTAGTTCCTGTTCAAAGCTTGAAATATTTCATTAAGAATAGTACACGTTTACGGTCGATGCAGTGACCCTGGCAGATATAGGCTATATGTGAAGTCGAAAAATTCAGTCGCGTACTCTCTCTCTCTCTGTCTGCGTCTGTTTCCTCTCTCTCTAATCTTCTGTTTTCCCCCCTCCCCCTCTGTGTCTCCCTCTAGACAAAGAGACAATTCTGTCTCTCTCTCTCTCTCTATGAAATCCGGACTGACTCTCACGGTTGGTTTATCTGTCACATGAACGCATGTGGAGTGCGTGGTCTAGTGGTCAAAGCACTTTCCGTGGACCTGAAACCGGGATCGATTCACACAGCGGACAGGGATTTTCCTCCCCCACTCCACTAGATTTTAAGTGATGGTCTAATCGTTTGTCTTCGATTTGAAGGGTTAAACCAAGGTTCCGTGTGCAGCACGCACTCAGCGTACGTTTAAGACCCCAAGGCAAGAAAGGACTTGTTCCTGGCAAAACTGTAGCAAAATCCGCTTTCATGGGCAAACAGAAACACTCGCATTTAAGGCGACGCGTTCTTCTCAGGTACGCAAGTAAGTTGGTAAAGCCATGGACTCAAGATTTCGTACGAGTTCAATCCCAGCCGGAAACAATAAAAAAAAAAACTGACCTGTTCGCTGCCCATCCTAATGTTTTCATCGTTCTGGTAGTGTCACCTTAGTTTTTGATAGGTCCCTTCTTTCTGGTGGTGTCAGCTCAGTGTTTGATAGGTCCCTTCTTTCTGGTGGTGTCAGCTTAGTGTTTGATAGGCCCCTTCATTCTGGTGGTGTCAGCTTAGTGTTTGATAGGTCCCTTCTTTCTGGTGGTGTCAGCTCAGTGTTTGATAGGTCCCTTCCATCTGTGGTGTCAGCTTAGTGTTTGATAGGTCCCTACATTCTGATGGTGTCAGTTTAGTGTTTGATAGGTCCCTTCATTCTGGTGGTGTCAGCTTAGTGTTTGATAGGTCCCTTCTTTCTGGTGGTGCCAGCTTAGTGTTTGATAGGTCCCTTCATTCTGATGGTGCCAACTTAGTGTTTGATATGTCCCTTCATTCTGGTGGTGCCAGCTTAGTGTTTGATAGGTCCGTATTTCTGGTGGTGTCAGCTTAGTGTTTGATAGGTCCCTTCATTCTAGTGGTGCCAGCTTAGTGTTTGATAGGTCCCTTCATTCTGGTGGTGTCAGCTTAGTATTTGATAGGTCCATTCATTCTGGTGGCGTCAGCTTAGTGTTTGATAGGTCCCTTCATTCTGGTGGTGTCAGCTTAGTGTTTGATAGGTCCCTTCATTCTGGTGGTCTCAACTTAGCGTTTGATAGGTCCTTCATTCTGGTGGTGTCAGCTTAGTGTTTGATAGGTCCCTTCATTCTGGTGGTGCCAGCTTAGTGTTTGATAGGTCCCTTCATTCTGGTGGTGTCAGTTTAGTGTTTGATAGGTCCCTTCATTCTGATGGTGCCAGCTTAGTCTTTGGTAGTTCCCTTCATTCTGATGGTGCCAGCTTAGTGTTTGATAGGTCCCTTCATTCTGGTGGTGTCAGCTTAGTGTTTGATAGGTCCCTTCATTCTGGTGGTGCCAGCTTAGTGTTTGATAGGTCCCTTCATTATGGTGGTGTCAGCTTAGTGTTTGATAGGTCCCTTCATTCTGGTGGTGCCAGCTTAGTGTTTATAGGTCCCTTCATTATGGTGGTGCCAGCTTAGTGTTTGATAGGTCCCTTCATTCTGGTGGTGCCAGCTTAGTGTTTGATAGGTCCCTTCATTCTGGTGGTGTCAGCTTAGTGTTTGATAGGTCCCTTCATTCTGGTGGTGCCAGCTTAATGTTTATAGGTCCCTTCATTATGGTGGTGCCAGCTTAGTGTTTGATAGGTCTCTTCATTCTGGTGGTGCCAGCTTAGTGTTTGATAGGTCCCTTCATTCTGGTGGTGCCAGCTTAGTGTTTGATAGGTCCCTTCATTCTGGTGGTGTCAGTCTTTGATAGGTCCCTTCAGTCTGGTAGTGTCAGCTTAGTGTTTGATAGGTCCCTTCATTCTGGTGGTGCCAGCTTAGTGTTTGATAGGTCCCTTCATTCTGGTGGTGTCAGCTTAGTGTTTGATAGGTCCCTTCATTCTGGTGGTGTCAGCTTAGTGTTTGATAGGTCCCTTCATTCTGGTGGTGTCAGCTTAGTGTTTGATAGGTCCCTTCATTCTGGTGGTGCCAGCTTTTGTGTTTGATAGGTCCTTTCATTCTGGTGGTGTCAGCTTAGTGTTTGATAGGTCCCTTCATTCTGATGGTGTCAGCTTAGTGTTTGATAGGTCCCTTCATTCTGATGGTGTCAAGCTTAGTGTTTGATAGGTCCCTTCATTCTGGTGGTGTCAGCTTAGTGTTTGATAGGTCCCTTCATTCTGGTGGTGTCAGCTTAGTGTTTGATAGGTCCCTTCTATCTGGTGGTGTCAGCTTAGTGTTCGATAGGTCCCTTCATTCTGGTGATGTCAGCTTAGTGTTTGATAGGTCCCTTCATTCTGATGGTGTCAGCTTAGTGTTTGATAGGTCCCTTCATTCTGGTGGTGTCAGCTTAGTGTTTGATAGGTCCCTTCCATCTGGTGGTCTCAGCTTAGTGTTTGATAGGTCCCTTCATTCTGGTGGTGTCAGCTTAGTGTTTGATAGGTCCCTTCATTCTGGTGGTGTCAGCTTAGTGTTTGATAGGTCCATTCTCCTCTTTCCCCGTTTCAAGGCCTTGCCAGCGCATAGGGTTTTGTGTATGGCTCAGGGAGTCTGTCAGACAATTCCTTGCAGATCTGGGGGAGCGCATATGGAGTTGTCCGAGCGCGGCGAGTCATTTTTGAAATAACTCCAATAACTCTCGGGGAGAGCAGCCCAAATTTCACATGAGAATTCCCTTGTGACAAGAATTATTGTATAGCTACAAAAGACAAATACATAAACGAATCGGGTTTCAAGGCGGTCTGGTTGTAATAAGTACATATCAGACCGACAATAAGTTGTCTCATATCGTATCAAGTTATCATCGGCGCGCGCGCGCGCGCGTGTGTGTGTGTGTGTGTGTGTGTGTGTGTGTGTGTGTGTGTGTGTGTGTGTGTGTGTGTGTGTGTGTGTGTGTGTGTGTGTGTGCGCGTGCGTGCGTGCGCGCGCGTGCATTTTGGTTGGTTGTTACGATTTTGTTTTCTTTTGTATTTTGTTTTCTTTTCTTTTGTGTGATCTTTGGGTTAATTGTGTGGTTGTCTTCTTTTCTTTTTTTTCACCTGTGTTTAAGACACCAAAAGAAAACTAGAATGTTACGATGCCTTGATCATTTGGTTCGTAAAATCGAGAACAAATAACACTAACAACAAAGTCGACTTCAAACGCTATTAAATTAGTAAAACAAGGCAAGCTCAAATGTTCTGCGTAAGGGGCTTTAACTACATTTGGTGATCTGGTTTATTCGTCGTCTTTGTGTGTGTGTGTGTGATAAGGATAACTTCGCCAAAAATTTGGCCTTGTCCCCTAGCTATGTTAACTCAGTAAGTGTTCGAAATCAATTTTCTTGCCTTCTGTGAGCGGTGGGTGGCCACACCAAAAGCGATGACAGCTTGTAGTTAGCTAGCATACTGCTGGCTACAAGTTCGGTGACCGCTGAGGTGGCAACACTACTAGCTGCTAGGGGCTGGTTGTGTGCTAGCGTGCTGCTAGCTGTCGTTCATACGGTTGGTTTCAGAATGTCGGAGAGCAGGTATCTTCTACTTCGTGAGATATCAGAACCATCGCCATTTCTACGACAAGCAAATCTTTTTGATGAAAAACAGTACTGGGTCCATCCCATTAATGAACAAAGAAGTGTGTATAGTGAATATTATCATTTGGTACCGGACTTCAAGCAGGACGGAGAAAGATTTCGCTCCTGTTTCCAGGATGCTTCCAAATACTTTATCTCGATCCTACTGGATCTTGTTCATCGTGAATTTACAAAACAAAAAACTGCATTCAGACGATAAATATCAGTAGAGGAATGTTTTGTATGAACGCTTCTTGAGCACGCTGTATATGATTATCTATTGCATGCCATTCTTAACTTCTTTTTACTGGACATAATCAGCTCTATAATCATAATAATAATGAGGATGAGAATAATAATAAGGATAATATAATTTCTATTGTTGTCATTATTAAATATTTTTCATCACAATTATAGTAATGTGGTAATGTACTTTATATATATATGTATGTGTGTGTGTGCCAGCCAGAAACTTTGTAAGGTTATGTATCAAATAGTATGTGTTTATAACATGCGTGTAGTATGTTTGGCAACATTGACTGTTTTTTTCTCCTTGATATCTATGTATCTATCATCATCATCAGGTGCCCTGCCGTATGGCTTTGGCGATCATGGACTTCCATCTGTTTCTATCTCTCATTGCCCCAAGCATTCACCCCCCCCCCCCCCCACCCCGTCCTCAGTCACTCTGCAAGTCCGACCAGCATTTTCTCCCTGGGTCTACTTGGTGCTCTCTTTCCCTCCAGCTTTCCCGTTGTGACCAGGTGCTCCAAATCCCCCTTCCTCATAAAATGGCCTATAAGTGTTCCCTGTCTTTTCCTATGAGTGATCTACTTGTGTCTGCCTCCATCAAAACTATCTCGTTTCTTTTCTTTGCTGTCCATCGAACTCTCAACATTCTTCTTAGAAACTACATCTTGGCTGCCTCAATCTTGTTCTGGCTTTGCTTGTTGACTGTCCACGCCTCACGTCCGTACAACAGTATTGGTTCTATATAACATTCAAGAACTCTCTTCCTGATATTAATTGATAGGCATTTGTTGGTAAGAATGCTTGTCATCTTCTTGAATGCTATTTTGGCTTGGCCGATTCTGCCGGCTATTTCTGATGTGCATCTGCCGTCTGATGAAATGATTGTTCCCAGGTATTTGAATTTATCAAACTGTGTCAAGGTTGTGCCATTTGCTGTTATTTTGCATGAGGGGATTTCATGTTTTTTACTGATCACCATGACTTCAGTCTTCCTGCTGTTTAGTTCCAGCCCCTTACTTTGGCTTTCTATTTCTAGTATTTTCACAAGGTTTTGTAGGTCAATTTCATTTTCTGCAATTAGCACGGTGTCATCTGCGTATCGAATGTTGTTTATCATTTTCCCTCCAACCTTTAATCCAGGGTGGTCTTCTAGATTTCTCATGATGTCTTCGCTGTAAAATGAAAACAGATCTGGTGACAAAACACAACCCTGTCTGACTCCTCTTTTGATGTTTTGGAAAAGCTTACATTGTTTTCTATTCTCATTGCAGTTGTTTGTTCCCAGTACATATTCCTGATTATTCGTAGATCTTTTCCATCAACATTGAGTCTCTCCAGTTGGTTGATCAATTCATCATGTCTTACCCGATCGAAAGCCTTGGTGTAGTCAACAAAGCATAAATACTAATCCTTATTCATCTCAATTGACCTCTCTATGATAGTTCTTAGGATGTATATGGCATTAATAGTTCCTTTTTCCCTTCCACAAACCCACACTGTTCTTCTGCTATTTCTCTTTTGATTCTACTCCTTGTCCTCATTATCATTATTCTTACAGGATTTTTGTAACATGGCTCATCAAACTGATTGTGCGATGGAGTTCGCATTCTATAGCCCCTGTCTTCTTTGGAAGTGCAGTGAAAATTGATTTTGACATATCTTTGGGGATTTTTCCAGTGTCGTTAATTTCATTTAGGAGGACTTTTTTTTTCTATGCCAAATTCCTCCAGGGCTTCAATCATCTCTGTAGTAATGTTGTCTGGTCCTGGGGCTTTTCCTGGTTTCATCTTTTTCAGTGCCGCTCTAACTTCATCTTTCATTATGGGTGGTCCTTCAAAGTTCTTTTTTATAATGTGTCCTTCATTTCTGTCATCCTCAAAAAAGTCTTTAATATACTCTCCCCTTCTGTCTAATATTTTGTCTTTTTCCATGATAAGCGCGCCATCTTTCGATTTCAAGCAACCAGTTGATGTGCATGTATTTTTCCTGTGGACAATTTCTTCAATTCGTCTGTACATACCCTGAGGATCCGTTTTGTGTCAGTCTTCCATTTCTTTGCACTTTGTTTTCAGCCAAGCTTCCTTAGCTTCATTGCACCTATTCCTGATCTCCTTGTTTATCTTCCTGTATATCTCCTCGTTTCTCTTTGCCCCCCTTCTTTCCTCCATCAAGCCCAAAATTTCATTAGTCATCTAGCTCTTTTTTGCTCTTCTATCTGCCTTAGGGATTTCTTCACAAGCTTCATTTATCGAATTTCTCAAATTTGTTCATTGTTCCTCACTGTCACCAACGTCTTCCAGAGCATTTAATTTGTTTTGAACATGTACATTAAATTTTTTACGTATCACTTCATAATTAAATTTTTTACGTATCACTTCATCTGTCTTGAAGAGTCCAAGGTTTAATTTGATGTTCTTTTTGGTCTGTTTCCTTTTCCTCAATTTCAGCCTAAACCTTCCCACTACAGGATTGTGGTCACTGTTGCAGTCTGCGCCTGGTAGTGTTTTTGCTAACAATAAAGAATTTCTAAATCTTTCGTTGATCAGGATGTAATCAATCTGATTTTTGGTATTATCTCCTGGACTCATCCAAGTCCATTTTCTTCTGTTAGGCTGCTCAAACCAGGTGTTTCCTACTATGAACTCATTCATCTGTGCCCATTCTACAAGTTTCTCTCCCCTTTCATTTTGCGTACCAAGGCCATGAGGTCCAACTATATCCTCCACCCTATCCTGTCCCACTTTAGCATTAAAATCTCCCATTATTACAGTAACTTCTTGTGATTTACATTGGACTTTGGCCATCTCTAATACTTCGTAGAAGTTGTCGATGTCTTCCTGAGTGCTTGCGGATGTTGGTGCATACACCTGAATGATGTTGATATCAATGGTTTGCCTCCCAACTTGACCAGCAAAACTCTGTCAGACACAGCCCAGTATCCTTTAACTGCTTTTGATTTGTCCTTGTCCATCATGATGCCTACTCCTCTTTCATGTGAGTTACCACCACAGTATATCATTGTATATCATATGTATCTATATCTATCCAAATTGTACATATATATATATATACTTGTATGTGTGTGTACTGACTTACACATGATCAGTAAAAAAGATAACTATTTACAGAAATTAAAATTCAAAGAGTTATGAAATCAATTGTAAAACGTGCAAGACGCTGTATTAAGCCAAAACATTCTCATGTTCACACGCATGCCGCATGTGCGTTCACCCAGTCCCTACCCTCCCCTCCCTGCAAATACTACTACGCCAGCCTCTGAATCTGTTTCGCTTAATCTGTTTTGCTTATTGTGGGCAGTTCCATAAACATCTGGTCGGGGCCTGGGAAAACCACTGACAGAAACACCGCTCGAGCTGCGAGCAACGATAAACACCCGAGACATTTCCGTCGCTTGCCACTAGCACATCCGCGCACTTATCGCTCATGGCATGGCCGCCTGTACAATAATCAAGTGTGATCGTTCTCATCGCACAGCTACATGCCCACAACAACCCTATAGAAAAAAGGTTTAAAAGCTGATGTCTAACCTATAGAAAACAGGTTTAAAACATGACGTCACACATAAAAATAATGGTTAAAACTTTATATGACGTTACACCTGTAGAAATATAGATATAAAACATGATGACACACCTGTAGAAAAAAAAAATTAAAACATGACATCTCATCTGTAGAATAAACGTTTAAGGTGTCACACCTGTAAAAATAAAGGCATAAAACATGACGACTCACCTGTAGAAATAAAAGTTTAAAACATGGCGATGCACCTGTACAATACAAGGTTTAAAACCTGATGTCATACCAGTAAAAAGAAAAGTATAAAACATGACATCTCACCTGTAGCATTGATGATTAAAAACATAACATCACACCTGTAAACATGAAGGGTAAAAACATGAAATCATACCTGTAGAAACAAAGGTTTTAAAACCTGACGTTATACCTATACAATATAAAGATATAAAACCAGGCGTCTCACCTGTAGAAATAAGGGTTTTCACATGATGTATCACCTGTATAAAAACTGAAGAAGTCAAATTTAAAATTATGACGTCACATGCAAAAATAAAGGTTTAAAACATGACATTCACCTGTAGAAATAAAGGTTTAAAATGACGTCTCATCTGCAGAAATACAGGTTTAAAACATGACATCACACCTGTAGAAATAAAGGTTTAAAACATGACATCTCACCTGTTGAAATAAAGATTTAAAACATGAAAACATACAGGTGTAAATCTGATGCCTCACCTAGTACACCTGTAGAAACAAAGGTTAAAACAGGACTTCACACATGATTGCATAAAACGTGTTAACATTTTAGGACAAAGAAGTTTTGCATCCGTTTCTCAAAGATCATTCTCTATAAAGCTCAATCCAAAGAAATGGACCACAGCACATGATCAGCAAAACAGTACTTTCCCTAATGGGAGTGCACGCTTTGGTTTCAGTCTTCAATGAAGATTTCGTGCCAGCATCTTGATTTAAAATACCACCACCAATTTTGTCCTCCAGAAAAATCGTATCTTCAAACATAAGATGAGAAAAAACAAACCAAAAAACCCAAAAAACAAAAACAGATGTAATACCTAAAAATACCAAAACACAAATAATGCTGTCCACCCCCACTCCCATATTTTTCAATTCCCATAACTCATACAAAAATGAACTTTAGACTTAACATTAAGCACAAATAACATGACCTAAAAACTGAACAAATACTATACAGAGTACAACTGTTAAGTATATTATACATACTTAATCATAACTGAAACAACTTACAATCTTCAAAGCATGGTATAACAACAGAGCTGAATTTAATACAAATGCCCTACACAAACTAATTTTAAAAAATACTCATTAATCAATTAATTGCTATCACTCATACTTTGTACGAGTACAAGCTATCAATGACACAACCTACAATGCATAACTCAATACTATGACAATTTCAATAGCAACAACTTCAAACTAACACAATGGGCATAGTAGTCTAGTGGGTAAATGACTGACTTCCAATAAAAAGGTTCTGGATTCGATCTGCCCGGTGGGAAAAAGATGGAAATTTTTCCAGTCTCCCAGCTCAGCGTGTGGGCAGTCCAGCCACTGCGTAGACCCATCCATTTCAAGTGTATACACATGCAAAATATCAAATATGCATGTTAAAGATCCCATAAGCCATGTCAGTGTCTGGCTTACAGAAACACAAAAACACCCACCAGGCATGCCCATCAAAAAAGAAAATGTTTAACCATTAATATCAGACATATACACAACTTATCTTAGTTCAGAAGATTGCCATGGTCCTTGGAAATGGCTCCATCACTGTCTCCAGGGGTCTGGAAGGGGGCGTTACCCATCTGAAACAAAGAAACCAAGCTGTTATATCTGAAAACGCACACACATTCACACACACACCCTGACCAAGGCACCCACCCTCCCTCCCCAACCCTCCCTCCTCCTCCCCCCTCCCTTCCCCCAACCCTTTCCCTCCCCTTCCCTCCATCCCTTAACCCTTTCCTTCCCTCTCTCCATAACCCCTTCCCTTCTCTCTTCCCTCTCTATCAATTTCTTTTCCTCTCCCACATTTCCCCTCTCCAACATCCCCCATTCTCTGTGAACTCTACCCCCCACCCCCACCCCAAAACGTTCAGACCTTCCAACAGAAAGTTTGACATCTTATCTACCTGACTACCATGCCCACCAGTCAACACCTGTTTTCTGAGCATTATGAAATCCCTGCTGCCTGTCACACTGACTGGTACATGGTGGACAATGGCAGTAACATGTACACTTTGTCCCCTGACCCTGAGGTTTAAGGGAACGGGGTGATCAACATGTTTCTCCAGACCAGCATTATAACAGACATTCACCTGCTCTCATCTGCTGCTTTACCTTCCCCAACTATGAAAAGTCAGACTGGGGGTGTCAAGTACAGTTTGCTTCTTTCACAGGGAGTTCAAAACCTGACATCAACCATTGTGCCCAACAAATTGCATCCCTACAGTACATGGACACAGCAGGGAAATGATCATCCAGCACAAAGATCAAGTGATAACATCAAGGTCAAGTCATAATATCAAGGTTAAATAATAATATCAAGGTCAGGAGATAACATGAAAGTTGAATGATAACATCAAAGGATACCCCGAAGTGTCACCTCTGTCTCCAGCCTAAGCTTGCAAGACTCCACTCGTCTGTTAACAGCCACTGAAGCTTTGCTGTAACTGAGAATCAACACATCAGTTAAACATACAATCAATACAAGTTATCCCCTAATGGCCGCGTTGTATGGGAATGACAAGGTAGCCTATACTTTTCAAGGGACCAACCTTATAAGGCTGGTGCCCATCTCCTCTGTCTCTCTGTTTAACCTTCTCCAACCCTTTACAGGGCTGGACAACCCCTTTGCAGCAGGGTGAACAGAAGAATGCGCATACAAAGTTTTTACCGAGACTTGAACTTGTGCGATCAGATTGGAGGGCAAGAGCCTGGACCTCTGCATCAAGCAGGTCGCATGCAAACAATGCAGATCTACATCAATCATCAGTCAGAAAGTACCAATATTTTGGGCAATCCTGAGTGTTATAATGGTACAATACTCACAGACTGTGAGCAGCTGGACTATGCGCTCCATAATATCATAATCATGCTATGTCATCATAATCATGCTGTAACACTTCTGTCATCATAATCATGCTACATCATCATCAATCATATTCAAGACTGCATGAAAGAGAAATAAAAATGAGTTGACAAATGGCTTATAACCTTACAGTCTGACCCATTTGCTTCACAACCGGATATCTGTAATTCACTCTAAACATACTTTAGACTTCAGTCATGGCTTCAACTGATTCACTCCGGAAGAAAAAAAAAGTTAGAGTCAGTGGTGGCTTGCAGCAATCAATGCACCAAAGCACAAGGTGGATCGCGAAAGGTTGTCCTGACATTGCTGAGCTCTTCCCAGTGAATCAGATCTATCATCCTCTCTGTATACATGTGAAATCAGATCTATCATCCTCTCTGTATACATGTGAAATCAGATCAACCATCTTCTTGATATATACACAAGTTGAACAATGGCAAGTGAGGAGAACAAGCATTTTGGAGGGAGAACAGAAGTTTGGAGAACAGATAGGTGAAACAACAGTAATTGGAGAACAACTTTAACTTGGAGAACAACAAACTGAAGAACACCAAAGAAAAATAGTAATAATATAGAAAACAACAGTAACTTGAAGAACAACTGAAAGCTGGACAACACAGAAATCGAACAGTAATTTGAATACTACCAAAACTTGAAAGTACTTGGGAACAAGAGTAGCTAGAGAACAACAGTATATGGAGAACAACGTACCTGGAGAAAACGGTAACCTAGAGAACACAGTCATATGGAGACTACAGTAAACTGGGGACCAAGTAACCTACAGAACAACAGTAATAACTAATATGGAGAACTACGTAACCTGGGAACACAGTAACTTGAGAACTACAGTACCTGGAGAACAACAGTAACTATGAGACAACAGTAACCTAGAAAACCACAGTAACCTGGAGAACAACAGTAACTATGAGAACACAGTAACTATGAGAACAACAGTAACTATGAGAACAACAGTAACTAGGGAACCACAATAATCTGGAGAACCACAGAACTAGAGAACCACAATAACTTAGAGAACAACAGTAACTGGAAACAACAGTAAACGGAGACAATAGTAACCTTAAGAACCATAGTAACCTAGAGAACAACAGTAATCAGAGACAACAGTAACCTGGAGAACAACAGTAACCTGGAGAACAACAGTAATCTGGAGACCACAGTACCTAGAGAACAACAGTAACATGGGAGAACAACAGTAAACTGGGAACAAGTATATAAACAGCAATGTGGAGAACATATAACTTGGACAACAACAGTAACTTGGGTAGCAGTACCTTGAAGAACAACAGTAACTTTGAGAACAACACTAACATGGGAACATGTAAGTAACTTTACAGTCAACAGGTAACTAATGACTGACAGACTATGAATGAAAAAAAGAGGTTTTCTTACATGAGTGAGGTATGATGGAACTCTGACTTTCCTATTTCCATCTTTGTCAAGCGAACAATTTTGCTAACGATGTCATACCCACTATCCTTTTCTATGTTTTTCGTTTTCATTGTTAGTCACTATTTTTTTGTTTTCCAAACAAAGAGGCGGGCACAACAATCTTTTCCTACATGAATTGTGAGCTGTCCTTTATTTCACTATGCTTGAAGCTAGACCATTTCTCTGCTTTAGTTTTTATGTCACTTTTTTCTTTTCTTGTGTCAAGGAGAATTCCTTGTACTTTTCATATTGCATTCTCATTCACGTATCTTTACAGACTTAATATTTCTGAACTGTCGTTCTTGTAGTTAAAGCCTGTACTTTTTCTTCTTCGCTTTCTCTTCCTTATTCATATAAAGGGTTTTCCTTTTAAACTTTTTGTTGTTGTTGTTTGATTCTTGCCTATTTCTTGATTAAGAAGATTCCTTGTTTTCTATTAAATTCTTACTTCACTATTTGTATCATGTAGAATTCCTTTTCTCTCTCTCTGGTTTTTGTCTCAAATCGATAATTACAAAAACCTGCTTCAAAATGAGATCTGGAAATAGTATTTGTACTCTTATCCATCACAACGCAAACCAAAGACAAAAAAGAAAAATAGTTATTTGCTCCTTATAACACAAAAACGCCCCCATCAATCACCTAGTATATATATAACTGCAAAAAACAAACAAAACAAACAAAACAAAACACTCATTCATATCACTCACACATCTCACACTAACACATTAACAACACATACACACTTTCAACACAATTCTACATGCTCCACATCACAATGTAAAGGGACTTACGAAGCCAAACATCCCTCAGCACAAAACATTCACTATCATGAAGCATGATTTATCCATTCTCTGGAACTTAAATCCTCCACACATTGCCATAATACACTTGGTCATTCGTTCTCAGGAACTAAAGTCCTTCTCACACTGGCATAAAAACACAGGCCATTCATTCCCAGGAACTTCAGGCCTTCACACACCTCCATAAAAACCACAGACAGCCATTCACCTTCCCAGGAATTAGGCCTTCCACACACCAAACCGCCATCATTCCAGAACTTCAGCCTTCACACACATAAAACACAGGCCATTCATTCCCAGGAACTTCAGGCCTTTACACACCTTCATAAAACACAGAGCCATTCATTCCCAGGAATTTCAGGCCTTCACACACCTCCATAAAACACAGGTCATTCGTTTCTTGGAACTAAAGTCCTTCTCACACTGCCATAAAACACAAGGTCATTTGTTCCCAGGAATTCGAGGCCTTCACACACCGCTGTAAAACACAGGCCATTCATTCCCTGGAACTTGAGGCTTTCAGACAGTGCTATAAAACACAGGATCATCTGTTCCCAGGAACCTGTTTTTCACACCACACACTAATCATGAGGACCTCTACTACCAGGAAAAGTGGTCCCCTGGTCTGTCACTCCAGGTAAAGTAGTGCCCCATGACACTACAGCCACTTCAAAAATCACTGCAAATATGTGATAAGAAGTTTTCATTGCCTCAATGCCTGTGTCAAATGTAGGTCTTTTCAATCATCTTCTCCACGTGGCCTTTTGTCCAACAACCAAACTGTTCACGGAGCACATCAGTTCAGCCTTCCAACACTACCTGCACATCCACGCTTATGACACACTGAAGATCACAATAATTGTGTTGTCACTTCACGTTTCACACAATCCACCATGACACACTGAAGATCACAATAATTGTGTTGTCACTTCACATTTCACACAATCCACCAGGAAGCAGTGAAGATCACATTATTGATGCTTCATGTCTCTCATGCTTGTCAATGATCCACTGAACACTGAAAACTGCGTATGCCGACTGTCGTTTTCCAACGAGTGTTGTAAACAATTCTTGATGAAACAGTGAAGACCATGATGACAACTGCATGTGACTGCAAGTTTTTTGACATTGTTAACAGCACACAGTGCCAAAGGGTGAAGATCACAATGACACACACAGTCTCAATATCACACTGTAGGTATCCCATGCTGCTGGCAGTGAGTCATGAACCATCAAAGATCATTTCTGGTCAACATAATACCGTCCATTTTGTCATAACAGGATATCACCCTTTTTCTTTTCTTTTTTTCTTTTTTTTTCTTTCTTCTTTTTTTCTTTTTTCTTCACCCCCCCCCCCCTTTTTTTTTTTAACCGTTTCTTTTATGCCTCTTGATTTTTTTCTTTTTTTTTTTTTTTAATCAGCACGGTCACACCCACTCCATGCATACACACAAAACTGATACTGTAATTGTCAAAGGCATGCATTAGTTATTGTTACTGCTGCTGCTCTCCGTCTTTTTGTTCTTTTACGGACTACATTCCCCTATTGCTAACATACAGAACTTTCCCTTTTTCTCCTCTCCTTTTCTGTTCTGTTATTTTTCATTTCCTCTCTCTTTTTTCCCACCTGACCTAGCACAAACCTACAAATACACTATGAAAGCAAAGAGGGCCTTCTTTTCATCTCCATAACCTACTATTTCCAAATGGCCCACCATAGCCATGTTCTGACCCAATAATGAAGTGCCGCATACTCAAAATGTCAGCAAAGTCCTGCTATGTGGACCACAGACCAACCTGAGGCTGAGGACACTTTCTTAAAAGTGTGCTGTCACCTACACTAGACTACTGCCACAACAAAAGCAGTCCGAATGCAGTGGCACTTTCACCCTTGAGTGTGCTGGCACCCACAGTGTGCTGTGCTTTTGTTGGACATCATGTCATTTGTTGATCAGTACTGGACTGCTTCCATCAAGCAACCATCCTGAAGGTAGTCGCACTCCCATCTTGAGTGTACAACCACCTACAGTGTGCGAGGCTTCTGATGGATGTCACAACATGTCAAGCCAGTACTTCATTGTTCCCACCACAAAACCAATCTGAAGATGGGATCACTCCCCTCCAAGAATGAGGCCACCTATAGTGCCCTAGGCACTTGGTGGACATCACATCATCAATGGCACTAATTCTTCCCATCATGCAACCAGCCTGAAAGTAGTCGCACTCCTCTCTGAGTGCACTGCCACCTACAGTAGGCTGGCTTTTTGTATATCATGTTGCATCATTGTCAAGACGACCAATAGCCGGGTGGGCCAGGAAGTGGGCAATGTTTACTGTGAAATCGCTATTTGTGAACCTTGTGAACACTTTGATAACAGGGACTGAAAACTTCTGGTCATTATGGTGACACCTCTTTGCTTTCATCTTGTTAACACTCTGACAAGAGATACTGAGCTCTTAGGCAAGTTTCAATGATGAGGTATGAAAACCTATTGCCCTGACACTAATTGCATATTACAAGCTTACGGAAGTCTATGGAAAACATTACAGTACTATGTAACAAGTGTCTGTGGTTCTGCACATCACAAACCAATCTGCTGGAGTTCCTAATCTGACAATTTTCTGTCTACTTCATAAAGTTTATTGTTATTGTCTAAAGCCCAGCCGACTGCGTAGAACCATATCAGGGCTATAACCTTTTCAAAACATATACAATATTTCCATAGGAAAAAAAGAAACTTAAGTACACATATCAATGCATTTGCGCACATCCCCTATCGTAGAGCACTCCATCCAATTTATTACAGAGGGGATTTTAAAAAGCCTATCTGAATACAAACTTAAACATAACTAAGGACACTAAAGCATATATAAAAACAGGCCTAAATCATCTGACATTGTTTCTGCATATCTCACTTCCCTACAGCCAAAAATGCACTCAATTAGTGTACCCAATAATCAATCCTAGGAGAAAGTATGTAACACTTTATGGAACACATAATTACAGGTGAATGGACCAGCAAGGCAGAAAATGATAGGAAGAAATGACAAAAAGCAAAGGAATAAGGCAAAAACAAAGAGAGTGACAGAAAAGAGGAAATTTCTAGCACAGAATTTTCAGAAGGTGGGGATACTATTTATACTGAAAGAGCCCCCGGCATCCCCACGGGGGGATTTTGTCTACTACAACAAAAATTTTGTAACACCATTATCATCATAATAACAGTAACAATAAGAATAATATAATCATGATGATGATAATATCAATAATAATGATATACAGACTCTCTCCCCTACAAACATCTTAACACAAAGTCCACCAGAATCACACTGATATGAAAATTAACACCATGCCCCTCACAGCTTTTTAAGGGCTGTCACAATCACACGACACACACACACACACACACACTCTCTCTTATTAATACCAAAACACTCACACAAATATCAAAAATTACCCGCCCTAAAAAAACAACAAAAAACAAAACACACACACATGCATGCAAGCGCATACATGCACGCACACACACACAAGCACACACACTGTAATATAGATAACAGAACACTTGCAGAAACAAAAACAAAAACAACACGCAAAAGCAAAACACCACACATCGCACACACATACACCCAACACACTTTGCCCACTTTCATCTCACAATCAATTTGTCATTATCACCAATTACCCTCTCCCTCTCAAAACACACACACACACACACACACACACACACACACACACACACCACACACACACGCTAATATCCTAAGAAGAAAAAAAAGAAAAGAAAAAAAAAACACATTCATGACACAACTGCACAAAAAGAAACAAGTAAATAAAACAGGGAAAAAAGAACACACACACACTTCCTCTCTGTGTCTGTAAGTACTGCAATATTAATAAAACAAAACAAAACAAAAAACAGAACCGAAACACACACACACACACACACACACACACACACACACACACACACACACATACACACACACACACACACACACACACACGCATGCACACACACATACACACACAAGAGATGGTCAAGTGACCAATCTTCATTCTGACATCAGCAAAAGATGTTTCATCCATTTTAATTTGTCTTATAAACTTAATGAAGTATTTTGAATCTGAACCCTAACCACAGAGAACTGGTTGTGGTCTAAAACTAAGAGGCATTCAACAGTTAGTCTTCAAACAGCTGCTGAATGTATAATGTTCTTAGATCATATACTATTGGTAGGTATATGATCTAACATTAAACATTCAACTTCTGTCCTTAAATGGGCCAATGGCTGGTGTGTGATCGAAATCAGAACATTCTACAGCTTTCTGTCAGCTGTCCGTGAACATACAAGGCATACAGATCCATCTATAAATTGCCGAGAAAACATACATGTAATGTGTTCTCACACACAGTCTTCCTTGGTCAATCCCAGACTTGCATATCCTGTCTCAATTTGATATTAATCTGTCTCCAGTTACCCACACTCACTTTGTTTCAACTCTTTGAGGGAAACATGGGGGGAAATTATAAAAATAATGACGATCATCATCATCATTCAACATCACTATTCATCAATCATCAGCATTCATCAATCATCATTACAGCAACAATGACAATAATATAATTATGATATAATATCAATGATAATGATATGCAGACTCTCTCCCATACAAAAACCTTAACACACAAAGTCTACTAGAATCAAGCTGATATGAAAATCAACACATAGCCCTCACAGCTTTTTACAGGCTGTCGCAATTACAGGACACACACACACACACACACTCTCTCTCTCTCTCTCTAGTCTCTCTCTCGTCTCTCTCTCTCCCTTTAATATCATTAACAAAATTCCCACATAAAAAAAATATCACCATCCCAAAGCAAACGAAACACAAGAAAAAAAATCTAACAAACAAACAAAAGAAACATATGCACACATGCACACACACAAACACTGTTATTGTTATCTTTTTTTAAAGCCCAGCCAACTGCGCAGAGCTATATCAGGGCTATAATCATTTCAAAACATACACAATCCTTCAACAACCACAAAAAAAGTAACACCATTACCATCATCATAACAGTAACAATAAGAACAATATAATCATGATGATGACAATATCAATAATAATGATTTACAGACTCTCTCCCCTACAGACATCTTAACACAAAGTCCACCTGAATCACACTGATATGAAAATCAACACAGACCCCTCACAGCCTTTTAAGGGCTGTCACACACACACACACACACACACACACACACACACACACACACACACACACACACACACACACACACACACACACACACACACACACACACACACACACACACACACACACACACACACACACACACACACACACACACACACACTTTGTCTTTAATACCAAAACACTCACACAAATAGTGAATACCAAAACACCAAAAATTATCCGCCCTAAAAAAAAAGAAAAAAAAAAACCACACACACACACACACACATGAATGCAAGCACACATGTGCGCGCACACACACACACTTTAACATATATAACAAAACACTTGCAAAAACAAAAACAAAGAAACACATATGACACACATATGTACACACACACACATAGACACCCACCCACACTAACACTTTGCCCACTTTCATCTTACAATCAATCTGTCATTATCACCAATTACCCCCACCCCCTCAAAACACACACACACACACTCTCTCTCTCTCTCTCTCTGTAACCCTTTGACTCCCACACCCTATCCACCAAATGCAAAAACTTAACCCTTTGATTCCCTCACCCCACCCACCAGATTCCTGCAGGAAGCTGCTGGATAGGGTGAGAGGATTAAAGCGTTAACGTTTTGCTTTAGAAATTACTAGCATGGTTGGCACTACTGGATGCTGGTGGACAGGGTCCGGTAGTAAAACGGTTAATATCATTAACACCCACACATAAAAGAAAACACCATCCCAAAGCAAACAAGCAAAAAACAAAACAAAAAAAACAACAACAACAACAACAACAAACAAAAGACACATGCACACACACACGCACACACACAGTGACACACTGTTATTGTTCTTTTTTTTAAAGCGCAGCCACATTAGGGCTATAACCATTTCAAAACATACACAATCCTTCAACCAAAAACAAAACAAAACAAAAAATGTAACACCATTATCATCATCATAACAGTAACAATAAGAATATAATCATGATGATGATAATATCAATAATGATGATATACAAACTCTCTCCCCTACAAACATCTTAACACAAAGTCCACCAGAATCACATTGATATAATAATCAACACAGACCTCTCACAGCTTATTATGGGCTGTCACAATCACAGGGCACACACACACTCTCTTTAATACCAAAACACACACAAACACCAAAAATCCAAATACTACCCGCCCTAAAAAAAAATTAAAAAATAAAAAATACAAATAAAAACACCAACTCCACACACACATGCATGCAAGCACATATGTGCGTGCACACACACACTTTAATATACATAACAAAACACTTGCAAAAACAAAAACAAAGAAACACATGAATACACACATGCACACACACATATACACCCACTCACACTAACATTTTGCCCACTTTCATCTCACAATCAATTTGTCATTATCACCAATTACCCCCACCCTCTCAAAACACACACACTCTCTCTCTCTCTCTCTCTCTCTGTAACCCTTTGACTCCCGCACCCTATCCACCAACTGCAAAAACTTAACCCTTTGATTCCCTCACCCAGTCCACCAGCTTCCTACAGGAATCAAAGGGTTAACTTTTTGCTTTACTAGCATGGTTGGCAATACTGGATACTGGTGGACAGGGTCTGGGAGTAAAAGGGTTAATATCAGTAACACCCACACATTAAAAAAAAAACACCACCCCACAGCAAATAAACAAAAAACGAAAAACAACAAACAAACAAAAGACACATATACACACACACACACACACACACTGTTATTGTTATCTTTGTTTAAAGCCCAGCCAACTGCGCAGAGCTACATCAGGGCCATAACCATTTCAAAACATACACAATCCTTCAACCAACAAACAAAACAAAAAAAGAAAACAACAAAAAATGTAACACCATTATCATCATCATAACAGTAACAATAAGAATAATGATGATGATTATAATATCAATAATAATGATATACAGACCCTCTCCCCTACAAACATCTTAACACAAAGTCCACCAGAATCACACTGATATGAAAATCAACACAGACCCCTCACAGCTTATTAAGGGTTGTCATAATCACAGGACACACACACACACACACACACTCTCTCTCTCTGTCTCTTTAATACCAAAACACTCACACAAATACCAAACATTACCCGCCCCAAAATAAAATTAAAAACAAAAAACAAAAAAAACTCCACACACACGTGCATGCAAGCACATACGTGCGTGCGCACACACACTTTAATATACATAACAAAACACTTGCAAAAACAAAAAAAAAGAACACATATGACACACACATGTACACACACACACATAGACACCCACCCACCCACACTAACACTTTGCCCACTTTCATCTCACAATCAATTTGTCATTATCACCAATTATCCCACCCTCTCAAAACACATACACACACACTCTCTCTCTCTCTCTTTAATATTTGCCCACTTTCATCTCACAATCAATTCATCATTATCACCAATTATCCCACCCTCTCAACACACACACACACACACACACACTCTCTCTCTCTCTCTCTCTTTAATATTTGCCCACTTTCATCTCACAATCAATTCATCATTATCACCAATTATCCCACCCTCTCAAAACACACACACACACACACACACACACACACTCTCTCTCTCTCTCTTTAATATTTGCCCACTTTCATCTCACAATCAATTCATCATTATCACCAATTATCCCACCCTCTCAAAACACACACACATACACACTCTCTCTCTTTTATATTAACAAAACACCCACACATACACACACACACTGTTATTGTTTGTGTTTTTTTTAAAAGCCCACCGCAGAGCCATATCAGGACTATAATCATTTCAAAACATACACAATCCATCAACAAACAAACAAATGTAACACCATTATCATCATCTGACATCATAACAGTAACAATAAGAATATAATCATGATGATGATAATATCAATAATAATGATATACAGACTCTCTCCCCTACAAACATCTTAACACAAAGTCCACCAGAATCACGCTGATATGAAAATCATCACATAACCCTCACAGCTTTTTACAGGTTGTCGCAATCACAGGAAAACACACACACACACACACACACACACACACACACACTCTCTCTCTCTCTCTCTCTCTCTCTCTCTCCCGGATCCCTTAAATATCATTAACAATACACCCACACATAAAAAAAAAGATATCAACACCCCAAAGCAACAAAAAACACAAACAAACAAGCAAAAATCACATGCACACACACACACACACACACACACACACACACACACACACACCTTTAATTCGCTTTGGCAAGCGTGGTGCCCAGAAGCAGCCATATTGGGGTTGTTACCCTTACGGCCTTAGTGTCGCACTGTGACTGTGTCGTCATTTTAAAATACCTTTATTTTCATTGGTAGGCTGAATCCTAGAAGCTTGGCTGTTCCTAAAATCCCTGAACCGAAACCAGTTTCTTTTCCCCGTTTTCGATAACAGTAGTGATTGCATTTTCAATTTTGTGAGGCAAATCCAGACGTCAGTTGGATTTTACAGCATCCAAAATCAATTGGTTTTTAGATTAGTTCACCTTACCTACCTTCTCCACCCCCTTTTGTTTCCATTTCATGACCATGTCAGCACAGTTTTGCGCAAACTCAAGAAGTCTGCCAGATAGGCTAAGTGCGACAGATCTGGTGAAGTACACGGCCTATCTGAAATTGTCGAGGCCCATGAAAACCAGCATTACATTACGATCATCTATCATTCTATGTATGTAGGCCTATCTCATCTGATTTACGTTCTATGGGACTGAGGTCACACTGACTATGAGCTGTTTTCATGTGTCAAACTTCCTTTATAGTCTGTTGGGAACAATGCATCATCATTAGATTGTATAAATTATTTTTAATTTCCACTTGTAGACTCGAGTTTGGGATGGAGGGGTTTAAGAGTACGCGTAAAGAAATCTTAAAGAGGAAACAGTACCTCGAAAGGAATGGTGAGTTGACAGAATGGACATCTTACGGGCTATTACTGTTAAATTATATTACAATATTCAATCTGCGTACTCCAAAATGAAGACACCACAAACACTTGGATGTATCAGTCGTTAGCACTACTCTGCACTGTTGATTTTCACTCATTGTGCTGATGCCAACAGAAAAGTCATCACCAACTTCTACGTGAGCTTTTAGATGGTCAGTTCATGAACTGGTCGTCACGTGGTTACAAGAAAGGAAATACATTGTCAAGACATACTTAATTGTGACTGTTATGAGGCAAGAGAAACGAGCACGAAGTCACAACAGGAAATCTAGAGGAAAAAGAACACCAGGCAGATCCAGGGAGAAAATATTACATTTTTGCTGAGTGGATGAAGACAGAAAGGGTAGGAAAGGGTAGGAGATATATTGCAGTGACAAAAGATAGATCCATGTGGAGGACAATGATCACAACGCCATGCGACGTAGCACATAATGATGGTGATGGTGATGATGATGATGATGATCGCGACAATCCAATCCCAGTCGGGACATTTTACATATTTTGCTTGACAGTTAGGACATTTCACATTTTATTTAACAGTCAGGACATTTTACTTAGCAGTCAGGACATTTCATTTAACAGTCAGGACATTTTACTTAGCAGTCAGGACATTTCATTTAACAGTCAGGACATTTTACTTAGCAGTCAGGACATTTCACTGACAGTCATGACGTTTTACTTGACAGGCAGGGATTTTACTTTGCAGTCAGGATATTTTAATTAACAGTCAGGACAGTTTACTTAACACAATCTCCCCCCCCCCCCTGTCCCTCTCTCTCATATACACACACATACAAACACATGCATGTGCACACATGCACGTATAGACGCACGCACATTCACACACACACACACACACACACACACACACACACACACACACACACACACACACACACACACACACACACACACAGCAAATCCCATAGATCAATTTGAATCGATATCCTCTTTTCTGTAAACAATTCTGGGTTCAGTTTGTATCAACTGCCCCCATCCGTCTTCTTTATCGAGTAGGGTGCGTGGTGGCTTGTGTGTGTTTGTGTATGTGTCTCTGTGTGTGTGTGTGTGTGTGTGTGTGTGTGTGTGTGTGTGTGTGTGTGCGCGCGCGCGCATTCACAGCGTGTGTCACAAGCACTAATTGTATGAACTCTGGGCTGTTAGCCTGACAGATGAACTTTCACCTTGCCACCTGGTCCAGCGATCTGTAGATAAAAAGGCGGAAAATGATTCAGATTGGCATCATTACATTATGCGATACCACAAGATGGTCCAGGCAATAAAAAAAATTGACCCAGCCCCTTTACAGCCTTGTCTTTTCCTTGATGGCCTCCTTCATAGTGGCACTCCATGATGCACCATGCTGTAGCTTTTCTTGGACCTCTTCCAGATTTCTTGGTCCCACATGTTTCCAGGAGTATGTTGAGGGGGTCGTCTTTAAATATCCACTAATGAAGACCTTATTGCAATCATATTGGTGGGCAGATTAGGCTGTGTTGTTTTGATTTGGGGAGAGGGGAGGGTGATTTCTATTATGATTATGTATGATGTTGGTGAGATAAGTCAAGGAGAAGAGTGGCAGAATGGTTCGTATCCCAATAACTAAACTCGCGGTTCCAGGGTTTCTTTTCCATTGAGGCCTTGACTTGTCTCCTCAGTTTGACTGGAAATTCGAACTGAACGTGTAGTCCTTTGGAAGGGGACGAAAAACGAGTTGAAACTGTGTGCCTTCCGGCTTGCACACACTTAAGATCCCATCATCATCATGATCATCAGGTGCCCTACCGCATGGCGTTGGCGATCATGGACTTCCATCTGTCTCTATCTCTTGTTGCCTCAAGCATCTCTTCCACCCTCCTTTTTTTCAGCCACACTGCAAGTCCGTCCAGTGTTTTCTCCCTGGGTCTACCTGGTGCTGTCTTTCCCTCCAGCTTTCCCATTGTGACCATGTGCTCCAAATCCCCTTTCCTCATAAAATGGCCTATAAATGTTGCCTGTCTTTTCCTAATCTTCCTTATGAATGATCTAGTACCTGTGTCTGCTTAGATCTGCTTAGATCCCATGGAAGTTGAAAATCTTGAAGAGCAGGGCTTTCGCCCGGCTGCTCTGGTATAAAACATTGGAAAGATGTTGATTTCCCAGGTCCATCCCCATGAAAGCCAATTGGTTTCTTGCCTTTTTAATGTCTTGGTTGAAAAAAAAAGTTGGTGCTGCAGTGCTCAATACGCTTTCAAAAAGGAGAGCAGTCCGAGTTTCACATTGTAAATAAAAAAAAAATGAATGTGAATGTGATATATAAAGTTTATATACTGCGTACATTGTCATGTTTTCATTGATTTCCTTTTTCATTTTTTTTTTTTTTTTTTTGTCTTTTAATATTACAAATGTAGATACACACATTAATACAGTGCAGCCGAGATTGTTTTAATGACAGTTTGATACAAAATATAAGATATGGAAGAAAAAAAATGTGCTAGATGGGACCTCAAGATGCCACGATCAGTTTGGCTCTTCTCCATCACGTGGCATATGTGGCATCGGTGCATATGGAATTCATTTCAAGCGTGGAAACTGAAACTGAAATAGAAAATGAATATCTGCCATGTTTTATTTCTACTGTTGTTTTGCTGTCCTCTACATGTTTCAGCTTCTCTCTCGACAAACATAGGAAGAGGGCGACGTTTAATGATAGCCTGGGTAGTCGCGTTGATTAGACAATTATCAATGTGGCTTGATGATACTATCATCTGTTGTTACCAGGAGGGTGGAGGATGAAATACAGGGTTGATGGAGATGCTAGGGTAAACTTGCGCGACCAGGATTAGTTGGTGTACAATTGCCTGGAGTCCAGTTTGTTCTAGACAGTTTCATTGCACCCGGCAAATTCCACATGCACTCCATCCAAATCTGTCAGTACATATCTGGCAGGATCTTAAGTCTGTGCGATATCCTCTGCGCTGGCAAGATCTTGAAATGGAGACGGCGGATGGGGGTTGAGGAAGTAATAGAAGCTATGAAACACGCCTTCAGCTGAACCAATCCCCAACCTGCATACAACTCTGATCTGCCCAAGGGTTGAACCCACGACTCCCTGCATTATGAGCACAGCGCTGTTAACCAACGGAGCTGACGGGTCTACACACCTGTGACACACCTGAGGATCAAATCCATGATCTCTGTATATCAGCATGGCTCTGTAAGTAACAGACAGACAACCAACTGTGGCACACCTGTGACACACCTGAGGATCAAATCCATGACCCCTGTATCATCAGCCTGGCTCTGTAAGTAACTGACAGACCTACCTTTGTGACACACCTAGGGATCAAATCCCTGACCCGTGTATCATCAGCATGGCTCTGTAAGTCATCATCATTATCATCAGGTGCCCTGCCGCATGGCGTTGGCGACCATGGACTTCCATCTATCTTTATCTCTCGTTGCCCCTAGCATCTCCCCACCCTCCTCGTCCCCAGCCACTCTCCAAGTCCGTCCAGCATTCTCTCCCTGGATCTACCTGGTGCTGTCTTTCCCTCCAGCTTTCCTGTTGTGACCAGGTGCTCCAAATCCCCTTTCCTCATAAAATGGCCTATAAATGTTGCCTGTCTTTTCCTAACCTTCCTTATGAGTGATCTACTTGTGTCTGCCTCCATCAAGACTGTCTCGTTTGTTTTCTTTGCTGTCCATGGAACTCTCAACATTCTTCTTAGAAACTGCATCTCGGCTGCCTCAATCTTGCTCTGGCTTTGCTTGCTGACTGTCCACGCCTCACATCCGTACAACAGTATTGGTTCTATATAACATTCAAGGACTCTCTTCCTGATGTTAATTGATAGGCATTTGTTGGTAAGAATGCTTTTCATCTTCTTGAATGCTGTTTTGGCTTGGCCGATTCTGCCGGCTATTTCTGATGTGCATCTGCCGTCTGATGAAATGACCGTTCTCAGGTATTTGAACTTTTTAACCTGTGTCAAGGTTGTGCCATTTGCTGTTATTTTGCATGAGGGGATTTCATTATTTTTACTGATCACCATAACTTCAGTCTTCCTGCTGTTTAGTTCCAACCCTTACCTTTGCTTTCTATTTCTAGTATATTCACAAGGTTTTGTAGGTCCCTTTCATTTTCTGCAATTAGCACGGTGTCATCTGCGTATCGAATGTTGTTTATCATTTTCCCTCCAACCTTTAATCCAGGGTCTTCTTCTAGGTTTCTCATGATGTTTTCACTGTAAAGTGAAAACAGATCTGGTGACAAAACACAACCCTGTCTGACTCCTCTTTTGATGTTTTGAAAAGAGCTTATATTGTTTTCTATTCTCATTGCAGCTGTTTGTTCCCAGTACATATTCCTGATTATTCGTAGATCTTTTCCATCAACATTGAGTCTCTCCAGTTGGTTGATCAATTGATCATGTCTTACCCGATCGAAAGCCTTGGTGTAGTCAACAAAGCATAAATACAAATCCTTATTGATCTCAATTGAAATGATAGTTCTTAGGATGTATATGGCATAAATAGTTCCTTTCCCTTCCACAAATCCACACTGTTCTTCTGCTATTTCTCTTTTGATTCTATTCCTTGTCCTCATCATGATTATTCTTAACAGGATTTTTGTTACATGACTCATCAAACTGATTGTGCGATGGAGTTCGCATTCTATAGCCCCTGTCTTCTTTGGAAGTGTAATGAAAATTGATTTTGACATATCTTTGGGGATTTTTCCAGTGTCGTAAATTTCATTTAGGAGGACTGTTATTTTTTCTATGCCAAATTCCTCCAGGGCTTCAATCATCTCTGTAGTAATGTTGTCTGGTCCTGGGGCTTTTCCTGGTTTCATCTTTTTCAGTGCCGTTCTAACTTCATCTTTCATTATGGGTGGTCCTTCAATGTTCTTTTTTATAATGTGTTCTTTGTTTCTGTCATCCTCCAAAAAGGTCTTTAATGCATTCTCCCCATCTGTCTAATATTTTGTCTTTTTCTTTCGATTTCAAGCAACCACTTGATGTGCATGTATTTTTCCTGTGGACAATTTCTTCAATTCGTCTGTACATACCCTGAGGATCCGTTTTGTGTCGGTCTTCCATTTCTTTGTACTTTGTTTTCAGCCAAACTTTCTTAGCTTCATTGCACCTATTCCTGATTTCCTTGTTTATCTTCCTGTATATCTCCTCGTTTCTCTTTGCCTTCCTCCTTTCCTCCATCAAGCCCAAAATTCCATTAGTCATCCAGCTCTTTTTTGCTTTTCTATCTGCCTTAGGGATTTCTTCACAAGCTTCATTTATCGAATTTCTCAACTTTGTCCATTGTTCCTCACAGTCACCAACGTCTTCCACTGAATTTGTGTTGAACATGTACATTAAATTTTTTACGTATCACTTCATCTGTCTTTTAAAAGTCCAAGGTTTAGTTTGATGTTGCTTTTGGTCTGTTTCCTTTTCCTCAATTTCAGTCTAAATCTTCCCACTACAGCCATAATACAGCAGATTAATCCTTTGTCTCCCGCATCCTATTCACAAACTGTACCAGGAAGCTGGTGGATAGGGTGAAAGAATCAAAGGGTTAAGATTTTGCTTTGCTAGCGTGGTTGGTTCATTGATAAAGAAGATTAGGAAAGACATGCAACATTCATAGGACGTTTTATGAGGAAAATGAAATTAGAGCACCTGATCACAACAGGAAAACTGGAGGGAAAGAGCATCAAGTAGACCCAGGGAGAAAATACTGGATGGACTTGCAGTTTGGTTGAGGACAGAGAGGGTGTGGGAGATGTACTTGCAGGGACAAGTGATAGATTCGTATGGAGGGCCATGATCGCCAACGCCACGCGGCAGAGCACATGATGGTGTTTCAGTTTCAGTTTCTCAAGATGACGTCTCCGCGCTCAGAACGAATTCATATGCACTAACGTCACAGGTACCATGTGTATGGTGATCATGGCACGAGCCTTAGGGTGCGGCCACACTACGAGCTATGAGCTGCGCTGTAGCTGCGCGAGCGCGAGCAACGGAAATGTCTTTGGTATTTATCATCGCTCGAAGCTCGAGCGGTGTTTCTGTCAGTGGTTTTCCCAGGCCCTGACCCGATGTTTATGTAACTGCCCCGATAAGCAAAACAAATTCGGCGGCTGGCGTAGTAGCATTTGCAGGGAGGGGAGGGTAGGGACTGGATGAGCGCACTTGTGGCACATGTGTGAACATGAAAATGTTTGGGCTTAATACAGTGTCTTGCACGTTTTACAATTGATTTATATCTCTTTGATTTTAAATTCTGTAAATAGTTCTCTTTTTTACTGATCATGTGTAAGTCAGTACACACACAAGAGTATGTATGTACAATTTGGATAGATATAGATACATAGATATCAAGGAAAACAGGCTTGCTATAAACACATACTATTTGATACATAACCTTACAAAGTATATGGCTGGCACACACACACACACACACACACACACACACACACACACACACACATATATATATATATATATATATATATGTACAGAAGGTCTTCAGAGAAGTAACCCCCTTTAGACAAGCGTTTCGGCCCTGAACTCCTTACACTCTCAGGGGGGGCCAGGCCACATCCAGGTCATGACTCCTGGATGCCCTTCTGCTGTTGTCTATATTTTTTTTTTCCCCACGCCGGGGATCGAACCTGGGCGATTCTGCGCTTCAGAACTGCGGTACGCGGTTTTACCAATGTGCTAACGGGGCACACATCATCTGTAGGGAATTTAATCCTTATGAAGTTCACTTTTGGTTCCTCCTTGCCCAGATCCAGCTTGAGCTCCTTTCTGCTGCCTCTGCCATCGCTTTAAGGGCTCTAGTCCTCTTCTTCCCAGAAATGGCGAGTTGTTTCATGAGATCATAAGCGGAGGTGCCCACAAACCCTCTTGCCCCGACCTCTATGGCGAAGATTTTGACCCGCAGACCTGCTTTCTTCAGGGTGCTGGCAAGACCGGCGTATTTTTCGGTCTTGTAGATATGTGCTTCTTCCATTCTGCTTTCGTATGGCACAGTGAGTTCTATCAGAATCACTTGTTTCGAGGAGTCAGAGTGGAGAGCGATGTCTGGTCTCATGCCTGTTTTGCTGATGACATCTGGGTAATTTCTCCATTCTGGGAGGTCTGCTGTACACTCCCAGTCGACTGCTCCATCCAGAAGACCCTTTGGCAATGTGCTGGTTGTCATAGCAATTTCGGGCCAGATCTGTTTCCCTCCTGCTTTGTAGAACGTTGTCATAGCAATTGGTGCGTTTGGGGTCATGGTTTTTTCGCTAACCACGTCTGTGATCACTTTCAGAACTTGGTTGTGCCTCCATGTATACCTTCCTTGGGCTAGCGCTACTTTGCAAGAGCTTAGGACATGTTCCACTGTTTGTTTCTTCTGACAGAGCGGACATGCTGGGTCATCTGATTTCCCCCATTTCACTAAGTTTGCATTCGAGGGGAGCAGGTCATATACAGATCTGAGGAGGAAGCTTATCCTTAGAGGAGCCATGTGCCACATATCGTTCCAGCTGAGACTTCTTTGGAGTGCACTGTCCCATGTTGTCCATTGCCCCTGTTGACCTTGCTGGACTGCCTTCTGCACTCTTTTGACATCTTCTTCTTTCTTCAACTCCTGTATGATCATGTCTCTTTTTTCCTTCCCTTTGGCTTTGGACCATCACTGCATTTTTGTTGCTCCCAGTCCCTGTCTGTTGGTTTGCGTGTGTCCAATTATTTCTTTGATGCTGAGGTTTCTCTTGGCATTGTTTACAGCCTCTTGGACTTTCCATTTTCTGCCAGTTCTCAGCTTTGACTGAACTGATCTCACGATATTGTCTTCCGATTCCTCCAGCATGCTCAACAGTCTTGATTTTCCAACTTTGTATTCCTCCACTATGGATTTGAGAGGTAGCTTCAGCATTGCTTGACGACAGTAGAATGCAACATCAGTGAGACCAGGTGGGACACCGAGCCATTTTCTTGTGTATTTGTTGATTTTGGCTTCCATTGCTTCCACTGTGCTGGTGCAAATGTCATAGATTAGCAGTGGCCACAGCAGCTTTGGTATCAGCATGAACTGTAGACACCAGACTTTGTATTTGCCTGGCAGTCCGCAGTTACCTATTTTCTTCAGGCCTTCCTCTGCTGTTTGCTTGGTTTCACATCCCCTTTGTGTGTCTTTCAGGGAGTCATCATACCATCTTCCGAGACTTTTTACTGGCTCTTCTGTGACAGTGGGGATGGCTTGGTTGGCTACCATGAATTTGACTGAATCTGCCACTTTTCCTTTTCGCAGTGAGAGACTTCGGGATTTCTTTGGTTTGAACCTCATTCTTGAAGAGGCCACCAGCTCATCCAGCTGCTTTAAGATTTGGTGTGTCTCTTCCTCATCCGTGGACAAGACTGTTGTGTCATCCATGAAAGCTTTCAGAGGAGGCATCTGGTATCCATCTCCCAGATTCACTGGACCTGAACTCTTCATTGCAGCTTTCAAGATGACTTCCATTGCCAACACGAACAGTATGGGAGAGATTGCACAGCCCATTGCAATGCCCACCTCTAGGTCTATCCAGTCCGTGGTGTATTCTTTGGTAGAGAACCGCATTGAGAACCCTTGGAAATACTTCCTCAGCATTGTTCGGATGTTTTCTGGGATGTGATACATTTCAAGAGCCAGCTGGATTATATCGTGTGGAACTGATCCATATGCATTCGCCAGATCAAGCCAAACTACGTCAATGTCTCTCTTGTCTGTTCTTGCTTTTTGGATGGCATCCCAAATCAACGTGGCTTGTTCCAAGCATCCAGGCATTCCTGGTATGCCTCCCTTTTGGACTGACATATCCAGATACTTGTTTTCAGTCAGGTATTTTGTCAATCTTGCTGCCATAACAGAGAAGAAGATTTTCCCCTCGACGTTCAGAAGTGATATTGGCCTGAACTGGTTGATGCTGCTGGAGTTCTGCTCCTTCGGAATGTACACTCCTTCAGCTCTCATCCATTGGTCGCTGATCTTCTGGTTCCTCCATGCTGATCGAATCATCTTGTGGAGCCACTCGAGCACTTTTGGGCATTTCTTGTAGAGCAGGTATGGTATTCCGTTTGGTCCAGGTGCTGACTTGGCTCTGGCTTTCTTTACTACGTTCTTCACTTCATCCAGTGTTGGTGGTTTGTTATTGAATTTTCCTTCTGGCGCTGCAGGCCAAACCAGATTCTGGATTTCAAGTGGTGCCTCGCGCTGAGAATCGGAATATGTTTTCCTGAGATGCTGCTCTAGGGTTTCCTTGCCCACTGTGAGAGTCCCTGATTTGGGTTGTTCAAACAGCTTTCTTGCAAAGTCAAAGGGATTTTTGAAGAAACGATCTTGAGTCTTCTTCTTTTTGCTCTTTCTTCGCCTTGCTGATTCCACTTTGCTGAGAGCATTGTGTTTGGCTTTCAGATCTTTCCAGAGTTCCAGGAGCCCTTGCTTCTCGAATTCTGAGGCAGTTTTCATTCGCTTTTTAAGCTTCCTTTTCTCCCCCCGGATGCTCTCCATTTGTTGCTGTCTTCTGGATTTCTGGGGAGGCGTTTTTGTCTTTGGCTGCTTCACTCCATAAGTGTCCCTGCAGATAGAATATATAATGTCTCCGTATGTGTCAAGTTTGTGTTCCAGCGTACTGTTCCCTATTAGCGCATTCAGCTTAAGGACAAGTTCCTCATCTAATTTCTCCCATTGTTCTTTTGCACCAGCAGGCGGCAAATTGAGTTTTCTACGTTTGGCGTTAAGAGCTTGTGCAAAATCCGCACCAGAACCATCAGCGTGGATGTCCTTGGCACTATGGTTTAAATCCTGGCCTTGGTCATCCAACGTCTCACCTGCTATCGCAGCGCGCTGCTGCTGGTTCGTATGAGTCTTCAAACAGCCCATTTTTGTCCTGTGGATCTTCATGCCGCGTTTGGTGGTGAATCTCCTTCCACACGCACACGGAAATTCCATCTGGTCATTAATCATGATCCGTTGTGCGTTTCCAGTCGTGATGGAGTCAGTGCCGATGGATTCATCATTCTCTCCCCCTTTCGGTGAATCCTGGGAGCATCTTTCATTTATGGAACTCGTGGCATGTTATCAAAGGCAAGGTGGGAAGCCAACCCACAAAGCCCATATATAATCAAGTACATTACCCCATTACTTTAACCGTGATGAAAAATATTTAATAAAACTAATAATGATAATAACATAATAATGATAATAGATATTTTTATATTCTCATTCTCATTATTATTCTTATCCTCATTTTTAAATTTCGAGCACAGAATTTCCAGAAGGCGGGGGAACCCTTTATACTGAAAAGAGCCCCCAGCATCCCCACGGAAGAAGTGCAAATGTTTGAAAGCAAAAAACACACCTAACATCATGTTCTTTTTTGTTTTAACTTGGGGTTTTGTTTGTTTGTTTGTTTTGTTTTTTGTTTGTTTGTTTGTTTGTTTTGTTTGTTTGTTTGTTTTTGTTTGATTGTGGGTTTCTTTTAGGTTGTTCACATTTCACAATAAAAGAAAAAGATCGACGGGAACAACAGATGGTCAAACTTATTAATACTGACCTCCAAAGAAACAAACATGCAAATACAAACATACATGCCTGAATGCATATGCACACAGATGCAATTTAAAGACACACACAACACACACACACACACACACACACACACACACACACACACACACACACACACACACACACACACACACACACACACACACATATATATATATATATATATATTATATACACACACAAACGTGGAATGCGCGCACACACACATTACACGCAGACACGCACACGTATACACTTTTAAACTTTTTTTTTTTTTTAAAGAAAAATCAATCCCTACAACAGTGCTTCTTTCTTTTACTGTGAAGGGCAAATTGTTAAAATGGCTTAACCATCTTGGGGTTTTGTTTTGGTTTGGTTTGGTTCTTGCTTTTGTGTTTACCTTTGTTTTGTGTTATTTTGTTTTCGTTTCGTAATTTGTGCTTTTCTCTTTCTTTTCGACTGACTTTCGATTCTTTTCGTTTTGGTTCTGTTCATTCCCTCGTTCTATTTTCTTTCTTCCCTTTGTACATAATATTAGCCTAAGATATGTTATGCAGATGCTTAATTGAAAACATTCCTGTTTACTTGTATCTTAATAATAACAATAATAATAATAATAATTCATTCTTCTTTAATGTTTTCTCCAAGCTCACTCCAAACAGAAAGTCTGAGTTCAATCCTACCTGGGTACCACCCACCAGGTGGACAAAGGGTGGAGATTTTTCCATCTCACCTCTCCTACTCATAAAATATTGATGTTCAATTCCTTCCATTTCTGTCTTGACATTTTTCTAGTATTTTCCTTTTGGAGCATTGTTCTGACATTCTATGCTGCAATTCTTATATATTTCAATCTTATATCCGTAGCTTGATTATGGTCTGGTGTTATATACATACATACATACATACATACATACATACATCACATACATACATACATACATACATACATACATACATACATATCTTTATCATAATATACACTCATACACGAAAGGATATATACTCACAGGTCTAACCAGACGTTATTGATTTACTAGTGATCATAAACACGTCTATCATTTATTGGAACAAGAACACTTACTCAGTAAACCATGAAAGATTCCACTCCTAAACGACAATAAAAAAAAATCATTTTCTTATCTAAATTATAAGTCATCTTTCGATGATGACAAATCAATAATTCTATCGAATGATGAATTGGGATGGTTATCCAGATTTTGTTTAAATGCTGAAAATCCTCAGAATCTTTCAATTGTTTTTTGATATTATTAAATACAACAACAACAAGCAACAACAATAACAACAACAACAACCAGAAGCAAATCAAGAAAAGGGAAAAAGTAATACATGATTGATTTGTTAGAGAAAGCTCATGGATTTTGTTTTTGTTTGTTTTGGGTTTCTGTTTGTGTGTGTGTGTGTGTGTGTGTGTGTGTGTGTGTGTGTGTGTGTGTGTGTGTGTGTGTGTGTGTGTGTGGTGTGTGTGTGTGTGTGTGTGTGTGTGTGTGTTTTTGTGTCTCGATGTCTAAAATTCTAGCTTGCATTGGTAACATGATTTTCTTGTCCTGATGTCATACAGAAGCTGAACGGGCCAAGGGAAAGAACTGATCACAAGTTTCAGCATGCTTTCAATGGTTATACATTCCCTTGAAAAAGAGCAGCCAATGACAGACAAGGAAACTCGTCACTGCTGTTCTGCCGGCTTAGCTACCGCGACGCCAGACGAGAATAGAAAGAGAGGGGAACGCTTCGATCGAATATCGATATGTTCGCAACTTTGGCTTGCGTGCAGCGAGAGTGATCGGTTGAAAGTGGATGTTTCTGATATTGATGACTGTAGACTTTTGTAGGACAGCTGTTTTTAGGCAATGAAATGTTAAAGGACAGACCTGAATACGCCACTTTTTCGTATGTGCCTTTAGAGTTTGGGATTTTGAAGAAGGTTCGATGTCGGACATCGATTGTAAGTTGCTCCTTTCGTAATTGTGATCTAGATCTACAGTTTGGGGGTGAATGAACTGTACCGAGACAACCTGAACGCATGCCTGTGTATTCGATGTTAGCAACATGTCTGCTAAGAAAGCAAGTGCACGAAGTTGCTTGTCGACATTTCTTTGCCGTGCCTTTATGCTTTACCGCTAGCACTGTAACTATTGTCTTTTTAATTAATCACGCAATGTGGGTGTGTACGAAGTGAGTGAGTGAGTGTAGTCTGTGTGTGTGTGTGTGTGTGTGTGTGTGTGTGTGTGTGTGTGTGTGTGTGTGTGTGTGGTTACTGGTTAATTGAATCATTCATTTAACCACTGTGACTGTTGTGTGTTGTTGATTGAATAGTTGCTTGATCAACTCATTTATTTGTTGTATCTAACTGGCTTTTATTTCAAAGCTGGAATGCAAAAGTTCTGCTTCAAAGAGATAGATTAAAAAATCATTTTGTTTTTGGTGGCAGTGTCTTCTGTTTGTTTGCAGATATCATCAGAAAATGGCTAAAATATTAACTAATAACTATTAAGTTTTTTTTTTTTTCTAGCCCACTGTTAGAATTAAACCAGAAGGTGAAAAAATATTAGTTTTAGTTTAAAATACACAATGATGATATAGCTTTGGTTCTCCAGATTGATCTTACACAATTCGTATGATGTTGTTTAAAAGGAGAATGTTGTGTTATGTAGATGACCACACCTAGTTGTGACTGGTCATTTACCTTGCATGTATGTGAGTTTTGGATGCAGTTGTGTTAGTGATATGCCAAGTCATCAGTCAAAAGCTGTTTGTTTCTAAAACATACTTCTCATTCTTTACACCTGTTTATTTTGTTTGTTTCCTTTTTGTGTTTTTTTATTTGTTAGTTTTTTGGTTTTTTTTGTAATGAGCTAACTTCATTTATTTTTTTCAGATCAGATGTTTTATATACATAAAGCTTCAGCAGTGACCACAATACCTGTAATGGGAAAATTTAGGCTGAAACTAAAGAGAAGAAAAGCAAACCAAAATTAACATTAAGCTAAATCTTGGATTGTTTGTTATTAGTGTTAAAGACAGTTGAGTCAGCTCGTACAAAATTTAACGTATGTGTTCAAAACAAATTCAATACGCTGAAAGACATTGGAGACAGAGGAAAATGGGCAAATTTGAAAAAACTTAATAAACAAAGCTTGTGAAAAAATCCCCAGAGTTGAAAAAAGCAAAGAAGAACTGGATGATTAAAGAAATTTTTTGGCCTGATGGATGAATGTAAGGAAGACTTTTGATTGGGTCAGACATGAAGAACTAATCAATCACCTGAAAACTCAATATTGATGGAAAAGATAAAGAATGTAAAGAATATGTATTGGGAATAAACAGCGCATTGAGAGTAAAAAATGATATAAGGTCATTTTAAAACATCAAAAAAGGGGTTAGACAGGGATGTATTCTGTCAGCAGATTTGTTTTCAGTCTGCAGTGAAACCATCACGAGAAACCCAGAAGAATCTTTTGTGATGATGGATGAAGGAAAAATGTTAAACAGTCTTTTTTTGCAGATGACACTTTCTAATTGCAGAAAATGAAAAGACCTATTAAGTCATTGAATACAATTGAAATAGGGAGCAGAATAAAGGGCTGGAGCTAAATAGTAAGAAGACTGAAGTCATAGTAATCAGTAAAAAAGAAGAAAACCCCTCATGTACAGTAACAGCAAAGGGCACAATACTGAGACAAGTTGAGAAGTTAATAAATATCTGGGAATAGTCATCTCACCAGATGTCAGATACACATTAGAAATATCGAGTTTAAACAGCGTTCAAGAAAATGAAAAGCATTCTAATCAACAAAAGCCTATCAGTTAACATCAGAAAGAGAGTTCTTCAGTGTTATGTAGAATCAATACTGTTGTATGGATGTTGAAGCCTAGACAATCAACAAGCAAAGTGAGATCAAATTTAAGCAGCTGAAATGTGTTTTTTAAGAAAAATGTTAAGCAAAATGGACAGCAAAGAAAACAAAGGAGATGGTCTTGAAAGAACCAAACACAAAAAGAACATGAACAAAGAAGATTTGGAAAATACAAGCAACATTTATATGAAATGTTATGAGACAAGAGAAATTTAAGCACCTAGTCACAACAGGAAAACTGGAGGGATAAAGAGTACCAGGTAGACCCAGAGAGAAGATATTGAGAATTTGAGAACCTGGTCACAACAGGGATGCTGTAGGAAAAAGAGTACCAGATGGACCCAAGGAGAAGATATTGGACAGTTTTGCACAGTGGATGGGGATGGAAGGGAAGGAGATATGCTTGCATTGCAGTGACAAAAGATAGATCAGTATAGAGAGCCATGAGTGCCAGCACTATGCAGCATGGCACATGATGATGATGATGATGATGATGAGAAATAGATAGATAGATAGATAGATATATATATAGACAGTTAGATATACAGTTAGATAAATAGACTGATATATATATATATGATATATATGCTGCTTCATCTATGTATAATATATATATCAATCTTTAGATCTTCAGATATACATGTATATATATAATGTATATAATATAGAAACAGATATGTAATGTATTATATCTTATGGCTTGAGCTGATCCTTCTCTTGCAGATGATTTGGACATCAGCCTCATGTGTCGTCTGAATGCTTATCTCCATCCTGTTACTGCCAACTGTTTGTGTAGTTCTACATTTAATCAAGTGATCACTTGTGACTGAAAGTGAAACCTGTGACAGCTTCAAGTCAAAGTGGGCAGATGGTAATCCAGAGTTTTATCAATATTAGTGACACAGACAGCAGTAAATTCTGGAATGTGTGAGAGGAAGAAAAACAAACTCTCTTGAATATCTCAGCATTGCTGACATAATACACCAGTGTGATTTGTTCAAACTTGTCAGTGAGCTCCATGTCTATGAGGGGAGGTAAGCGGACTCGACCCTTAGGGTCTCTACGGCACATGCTCCCTCCAGATGATTCCAAAGTGCAGTTACCTAAGCTTAATATAACTTCAAAATCTCCAGATGAAGAAAAACTGGATGAGCATTACTCCGGCATTCAAGGCAACGCGATGGCGCTGCCAACTCCAAAGGAAACATCCCGATCAGAGGAGAGACGCAAGTCAATACCCGTCAGTGTTCAGAAAAATTCAGCAGAAAAGAACCACAGTGTTTTCAAGCCTGTGTCTGCTTCACCCCAAAGTCCTGTGTCCCATGAAGCATGTGAAAAAGAGCTAAAGGAAGTGTTGGTGAGTAACAGTAGCTAAAATGATGTTTTTTTTGATTTTAGGATGAAAATTATTTAAAATTATCTGACCTTGCCATTCAAATGAAGAATTCTCTTACCTTCAAAGTCTATTGCTACAGCCACAAATCTTAACCTTTCAAACCACCCTGTATGAGATTCCTCAGTCAGAGATGATTGAGTAGTCTTGTTTGGCACCCAAATGTATGGTTTTAGTTGTTATTATTATTGTTATTTTCATGAACTTCTTTAGAAAAAAAAAGTTCATTGTACAGTGTCATTTGGCAATGTAACATCAAACACACACTTCTCACACATTCACACCATTTCATTCTCGGTGAATATAATTGTGTTTTGTAAGTTCTGTCAAATAAAACGCTTCTCCCAAATATTGGACAGAGCATGTTGCCATGGCACAGTACTATTTTTCTCTTTCTTATTTGTTTTCCATATGTATATTTGTTTAGTGATTATTATTGTATTAGTAACATATTTTTGTTTAGTTATTATTGCTATACTAGTAACATTAAAGTGAGTTTTATACAAAATTTAGCTGAGGATAACATTTACAGTTACATGATGCACTTATGTATGCTTTATACAGGACCTCACTTTAACTTATTTGTCTCATCTGAAGGGCTGGCAACCAGGTCACAGCTTAAGGTCTTGTGGAAGGAGGGAAAACAATCCATGTCTGAGCCTGAAATTGAACCCAGATCGTCTCTCTGCCTAGAAAGCCACATCAGTGTACTATCCAGTTTGTTCAGGAGAGATTCATTACAGCCTGACAGTTCCATATGTGCTCCACCCAAATTCTAGCTCATTATCTGGTAGTCTCTTTGAGCCTGTGCAACACACTCTGCACTGGCATGGTTTTGAAATGGCGAGCTGAAGACAGGACTTGTCGGACTATGAATAGGAATCACTAAGCTGACACTGACAAAATGATAGGACCATTGAGATGGGAGTGAAGAGGGCAGTATTTATGTTGCGAATTGGGATTGAACACAAGATGTCATGGACATTTAATGCTCTGACCACTGTCCTGTGTGAGGGACACTAATCACTAGGCCACAACAACATGTAAGTGTCACTTTAGATATCAGATACACTATAATAATCTGCTTTTGTGCCACTTTCACTTCCCACCACTTTTGTGTCCAGTACAAATTGACACAATCAAGTGTTGACATTGGTTCAAGTGGTCAACACCACTTCAGTGTGGTAAAACAGCAAGAATGGGGGGGTGGGGATAAAAGTTGGCTCATAGTTATAACCCTGAGGTCATTGTGGAGTGAAGTGGTAGAGACCTCACCTCAGGACTAGCATTATGAATGTAATGCTTGTATCCTATCCTGACAGGCATGATAGTCAAGTAGTTAAAATACAATTCTTTCAATAGCAGAGTCTGAATTTGAACCTGTTAGGTACTGCCTGGCATGTAAAGGGTGGAGATTATTCTAATCTCCTAGGTCAACATACATGTAGACCTACCAGTGCCTTAACCCCCTTTGTGTGTGTAAATATGCACTCAAAACAACAAATATTGTATACTACAGATCCAAGAAGCCATGTCAATGTTTGGTAACTTATGAAAACATGACAAACCCAGCATGCACACATGAAAACCCAGTACTACCGTCATATGAAGGTGAGGTAAAAAAGAATAAGAAGAAAGGGGGAAAAAAAGAAAGAAAGAAAGAAAGAAAGAAAAAGAAAGGGAAAAAAAACAAAGAAAAAAAGGAAAAAACAACAACAAAACAGTCATACACTTAACAGTCTACTCATATACAAGTATCCCAGTATGTGTGGAAATTGTATCTCACAAACAACAAACCCTCTCCTTCCTCACTGCTTTATCTTCTGTATCTCTGAAGAAAGCCTGTGGCTGTATGCAAAATACTTAAATCGGCTGCTATGGTCTACTCTTATGCACCTTTCACCTCTAATCAGTTGAATCCCCATTATCAATTGACACAGTCCAGTGGTTGTAGACACTGGCTGAGGTGGTCAGCATTGCCTCAGTGTATGGTAAATATGTACATAAAACTGTGTACACAGGTGAGTCCTGTCTGTGTCTACACACATTATTACCTACGTAAAACTTGAGTCTACAGAGTTGTGAACATGTACAGGAATGTGTCATATGTTATAAGCAAGACCAAACTGCGTCTAGGTGTGTATTTGTATGTGTGTTTGTGTGTGTGTGTGTGTGTGTGTGTGTTGTGTGTGTGTGTGTGTTTGTGTGTGTATGTGTTTGTGTAACTTGTAAGTGTGTGTGTGTGTGTGTGTGTGTGTGTGTGTGTGTGTGTGTGTGTGTGTGTGTGTGTGTGTGTGTGTGTGTGTTTGTTGTGTGTTTGATTGTGTGTGTGTGTGTGTTTCTCTGTGTGTGTTTGTGTATGTGTGTGTGTTTGTGTGTGTGTGTGTGTGTGTGTGTGTGTGTGTGTGTGTGTGTGTATTCCTCTCTGTGTTTCTGTGTGTGTGTGTGTGTGTGGTGGTGGTTTTCTCTCTCGCTGTCTATGTGTGTGCGTTCGAACGTTTGTTCACCATTCTGTGTCTACTCCCTCTGATCTCATTAATCCTCTCTCCTCTGTCTCTTTGTCTCTTTCCCCTTCTTTCCTCTTTGTCCACCTGCCTGCCATATTTATAATGCAGCAGAGACCTTGGGTTTCACCATTAAACAGGCTGCATGTTTTATAGTGGCACATTAGCTTAGTTGGTTAGAATGCCTTGCTGATAAGGTGGGAGTCTTGGGTTTGATCCTCAGGTGTGCCGCACATTTTTAACCCTTTGACTCCCGCACTCTATCCACCAACTGCAAAAATGTGACCCTTTGATTCCCTCACCCTATCCACCAGCTTCCTGCATGAAGCTGGTGGTTAGGATGAGGGAATCAAAGGGTTAAATTTTTGCTTTGCTAGCATTGTTCACAATGCAGGATACTGATGGACAGGGTGCGAGAGTCAAAGGGTTAAGTGACAAATGAGCTCAGTTAGCTATTGTGCCATGTTAAAAGTAATATTGTAAAATTCATGGGTTTATCTATCAGGCGGGTCACAGATTTTAAAGTGGAATATTGATGTTATTTCAGTTGGCATGCCATGCTAAGATCAGGAGAGCCATTGGTTCAGTCTTCAGATGGGTCACAGATTTTAAAGTGGTGTATTAGCTCAGTTGGACAGAATGCCATCATCACACTTCACAGATTTTAAAATGGCATGTTTTAAAACCTGCTGTTAAAATGCCATACTAATAAACAAGGATCAATGGCTCAGCCTGCAGATGGGTCACAGGTTTTAAATCGGCATGTTGTAACAGTTAGTTAGAATGCTTTACTGATAACGCAGAGGTCATGAGTTCAACCCTCATACAGGCCACAAGTTTAACCCTTTAACTTCCACACCCGATCCACCAACTGCAAAAGCTTAACCCTTTTACTCCCTCATCCTATCCACCAGCTTCCTTTAGGAAGATGGTGGATAGGATGAGGGAGTCAAAGGGTTAAGTTTTTGCTTTGCTAGCATGATTAACAATGCAGGATGCGGGTGAACAGGGTGCAGGAGTCAAAGGGTTAAAGTGAAATGTTTTCTAAGTTGGTTAGAATTCCATACTGGTAATGCAGGTGTCATGATTTCAATATGCAGGTGGGCCACAGTTTTTGTAAGTGGGCTGGTTAGCTCTTTAGACAGAGCCATGGACTTGTAGTGCTTCATGTATCCAGCTCAGTCCCAGCTTGCAACATAAAAGGTGGCTTGTTGATTACCCATCTTTGTGCTTTAATCAGTCTGGTGATGTCATTGTTTTAAAGTTCTGTGCCACCCCCCACCCCCACCCCACCCATGGTCTTGTTTCAAGATCTTGTCAGTGCTGTGCATAGGGTTTTATCACAGTTTGCCATATGGAATTGTTGTCCAAAAACAACGACTCCCTCTTAAACTCCAAACTCCAAACTTTCAGTTTCATCCAGAACTATAAATATATATATATTTTGATCCAGTCAGAAATATCTCCCTACATAAAAGATAAATATTTTGCCTTCAAAGACTAAGATCTTAAGATTTTGCTGATGAGATTGAGATGAATTTTTGAATGACAGTCAGAAAACACCTTCCATGCTTTGGAATATTAATTCAGCAGAACAAACAGAACTATGAATAATTTGGTAAAACAAAGAAGAGACAAAGCTGGGACAGCAGTTTTTGACACTTGAGGCTGAGGAAGACCTTTGACCATTGTCCAGGAAACAACAGTAGGAATCCATGTTTGAAATAGGTTAAAGTGAAGGTGTCCTTGCACAGTGACAGATCACTCTCTCAGCCTTGGCAGCAGGACTTGCGATTCACAGTACTCTGTCACAGACTGGATGCTGCATAGGCTACAGTCATCAGTGTAGTAGGAACACAATCTGTTGGTCCATGCCCAGACAATAGGTGGCATGAGTTGATAGTAACGAGTGGTCATCAGCAGGTAGCAATAATACTAATAGTCGTCAGTAGGTAACAATATTTCTCGATTGAATAAGTAAATAAGTTATATAAGTGTTATTTCAAGATTGCTTTCGTTCTCACATATCTTACATTTTTTATTCTCATGTCTCTTCACAAAGTTGGACAACAGTCAGTTCTACAGTGTCTTCTTTTCCCATTGATTCTCCCAAGCCCATTCAACTGGCTGTGGGTTTTTAGATAGTAGATAGGGACTGAGGGAATTTCATTAATCCGTTCATGTGCGTCACTTGTTTAGTTATTAGATGACAAGGCATTTAGCTGCCTTAAGGTTAGAATCTCTCTGCATACCTGCATTTAATTGAATTTCTTTCCTTTGACACTCAGAGCACTAGGTAGAAATCAGTTTGCTAACATTAAGGTGTGACCAGTGTAATGTTTTGTTTTAATGAGACAGTTGGATTCCACTGGTCCATACCAGTTCTG
>JAPXFY010000022.1:60280858-60283358 GCA_030674185.1 Monoplex corrugatus
TTTGTTTGTTTATATATTTACTTATTTATTTATTTGTTTATTTATTTATTTATTTATTTATTTATTTTCAGTTTAATTTTTTCAGTTCAGTCCCAGCCTGCAACATAAAAACTGGTTGGTTCGTTGCCCATCTTAATGAGTCAGTCAGTCTGGTTGTGTCAGCTTATATTCAATAGGTCCTGTTCCCCATTCCCTTCAACCACCTGTCTATTTCAAGACCTCTCCAGTGCAAAAGGGCTTGCACAGCCTTGGAAAGTTTGCCAGATGATTACTGACAGATTTGGGTGGAGCCCTTATGGAACTGTCTGAGAGCAATGATTCCCTTTTGAATAAACTTAAAGCTCTGAATTGTACATGTATATATATATATATACACAGTTTGTCACTGTAATTCCTGTATATTATGTTGAAATTACATTTGCTGTCTCCAGATAGAATACATTGCCATAGTGTAGCACCAGCCTTCCCCCTCCCACCAGGACACTCCCTGTGTGTGTGTGTGTGTGTGTGTGTGTGTGTGTGTGTGTGTGTGTGTGTGGTGTGTCTCTGTGTGTGTGTGTGCGTGTGTGTGACTGTGTATGTGTGTGTGTGCATGCATATAATTATGTGTGTGTGTGTTGTGTGTGTTGTGTTGTGCTTGTGTGTGTGTGTGTGTGTGTGTTGTGTGTGTGTGTGTGTGTGTGTGCCTACCGTATTTTGTGAGACAAAAAAAAAAAAACTTATGAATATTAGGCATTGTTTCTCAATTATCTGTGTGTGTGTGTGTGTGTATGTGCATGTGTCTGCGTGTGTGTGTGTACAGAAAAACATACTGAACAGTATTCATTGTTTCTCATTTACCTCTGTGTCTGTGTGTGTATGGGTGTGGGTGTGTGCATGCATGCATTTGTGTGTGTGTGTGTGTGTGTGTGTGTGTGTGTGTGTGTGTGTGTGTGTGTGTGTGTGTGTGTGTGGATTCCATTTTACAAAAATTGAAGCAGTAATTTACTTTGTAATTTTAACAGTTTGCAAATAATCATTTTATGTGAGCCTGTCATTTTGGGAGCCACACTTTGCCTTCAGAGGAGATTGTACACAGTAATTGACTAATTCAGTTAAAAATTAAAGTAATCTTAAAACGACAACAACAACAACAACAACCACACATGAAAAGTGGTTTCATCTTAACAGTATCACAGCAAGCACATTTTGTTTCAAGGAATAACTGCTTGCTCTTTACACACAGCAAATCAGTTTCATGGTAGTTGTGTCAAAGCAGAGCGAACATTTCATAAGCTGTCATATCCTACTCCAGATATTGAAAGAATCGGGGAAGGTGATAGCGTACAGAATTGTGTGAAAGCAAACCAGACACAATTTCCTAAGCAATCCTTACCTATACCGCATATTAAAGACCTGTGAAGGTCACAGTTTACAAAACCAGCACCCAGCACCCATGTAATCAGACCGCCACCCTCAGTTCCCTGGATCACAGTACTGTTTACTTTTCCAGCCTATTAACAGTTCTTTCTTCAGATAACCCCGAGCTCCATTCATTTGGGTGGCAGGGCAGGTGAATAAATCCCGATAAAACATGAATTGTGCATTGACCAGGTTGTGAGGTAAATGGCAAATGATCTGTGGGGACTCGCTTTCATTTTCTGTCCCAGGTCAGGAAAGAGAAAGCGTTGAAAGGGATTACTTTCACATAACCCTCACTTTTCACATGAGCCTTTCATACAAAGCTTTAAGAGGCCATTACTGGTGTTATGTTCAAACACAAAGGAGGATGCCACTGTTGTTACAGTCAGGGTTATTACCATTAATTATTACCAGTGGACTGACAAGAGGTTATTACTTTTGCTATTTCAGACATGAAGGAGATGTTACTGTTAATATCATCGGACTTATAGGAGATTGTTACTTATACTATTTCAGACTTGCAGGAGCATGTTACTGTTGTTACGTTTAGTCATGAAGGAGGGTGTTACTGTTGTTACATTCAGACATGAAGGAGCATGTTACTGTTGTTACATTCAAACATGAAGGAGGGTGTTACTATTGTTATGTTCAAACATGAAGGAGGTTGGTACTGCTGTTACATTCAGACATGAAGGAGGTGTTACAGTTGTTATATTCAGACATGAAGGAGGATGTTACTGTTGTTATGTTCAAACATGAAGGAGGGTGTTACCATTGTTAAATTCAATCATGAAGAAGCATGTTACTATTGTTATGTTCAAACATGAAGGAGGGTGTTAATATTGTTACATTCAGACATGAAGGAGGGTGTTACTGTTGTTACATTCAGTCATGGAGGAGCATGTTGTTACATTCAGACATGAAGGAGGGTGTTACTGTTGTTACAGTCAGACATGAAGGAGGGTGTTACTGTTGTTACATTCAGACATGAAGGAGGTTGTTAGTGTTGTTACATTCAGACATGAAGGAGGGTGTTACTGTTGTTACATTCAGACATGAAGGAGGTTGTTACTGTTGTTACAGTCAGACATGAAGGAGG
>JAPXFY010000022.1:60288358-60290858 GCA_030674185.1 Monoplex corrugatus
GCTATACGGCAGCGGGACGGGTGAAAAGAGTGTGGGGAGTGGAAGGGAAGGGGAAAGATGCGCGCTATTTATAGCCGGCAGGGCAGAACCAGAACTACGGCCAACCCAAGTATCACGGATTTGTGCGCCGTGATTCTTTCAGAACATGGCAGTCCTATGTATAGTCTAAATTTAAACAATACTTTCCCCCTTTCTCCATAAAAACCATTGGCTCTTAACATTTGCTCTGGGGCAGGATTCTGAGCACGCCTGCTATTGTGCTAGAAATAAAAGATCTTTGAATAGGGATCAGCATTTTGAAAAGATCGTGGAAACTTGACACCAGAGAAAGTGGTTATTCAGGCATGCAAGTAGATTACAACAGAGGGGTCTGTCTGTTCCTAATCAATTGTTCTGTGAACTTTTGTAAGCGTCCAAGCATGAAGTCAGTTGTTTTTCATGACTTCTCAAGACTAGCGCTCCGGTAAAATCCCACAGATCTTTATCAGTTGTATAATACAATCCCAGTATGGCTCTAAGACGTCTCAGACGAGTACTTTAGTAAAACATCTCTCTCTCTCTCTCTCTCTCTCTCTCTCTCTCTCTCTCTCTCTGTCTCTCTGTCTGTCTGCCTCTGTCTGTCTGTCTCTCGCTGTCTTTCTGTCTTTGTCTCTGTCTCTCTATGTCTCTGTCTCTCTCTCTCTGTCTCCCTCTCTCTGTCTCTGTCTGTCTATCTCTCTGTCTGTCTCTGTCTCTCTCTCTGTCTCTGTCTTTATCTCCCTGTCTGTCTGTGTCTGTGTCTCTCTCTCTGTCTCACTGTCTTGCTCTCTCTATGTCTTTCTGTCTTTGTCTCTCTCTCTCTCTGTCTCTGTCTCTCTCTGCCTCTGTCACTGTCTCTCTCTGTCTCTGTCTCACTCTGTCTCTGTATGTCTCTTTCTCTCTGTCTCTATCTTTATCTCCCTGTCTTTCTGTGTGTCTGTCTGTCTCTTTTCTCTTCTCTTCTGTCTCACTGACTCTCTTTCTCTGTCTCTCTATGTCTTTGTCCATGTCTCTCTCTCTGTCTCTGTCTCTCTCTGCCTTTGTCTCTCTCTCTGCCTTTGTCACTATCTCTGTCTGTCTCTGTCTGTCTGTCTCTGTCTCTGTCTGTCTGTCTGTCTGCTCTCTGTCTGTCTGTCTGTCTGTCTGTCTTCTCTCTCTCTCTCTCTCTGACCATGCCATTCCCAAATCCGCCAAACTATGTCTTGCTGATTCCTTGAGCTCATGCAAAACCTTTTTTTATTTTGGCAAGACCTTGAAATGGAAGGGATGGGGTGTGTGGTCAGGGGGATAGGGGAGTTATCGCAGGGAGGGGCAACAGGGGCCTATAACCCACAAACTTGACACCACCAAAATAATTGGTGGTACGTTAAGATGAGGATCAAACAGGTCAGCTTTTGTTTTTGCCAGCAGGGTTTGAACTCGAGACATCAGATGTTGAGTCTATGGTTCTGTCAAATAATCCAGCCAGCGTGTGCAGAGCTAGGGATAAGTATCTGCAACAGAGGTTGACACAGATCAGTCGACAATGGAGTTGGCAGATTCAAGCTGGCCTTACAGGCATTGACTTATTTATGGAAAGCTAATGCTATTTCAGGCAAAGCTGATACTTTCACACGCTTGGACAATTACCGGTAAACAGCCACGTATGGTCTGCACAATGAAATGCCAGACTGTACAAAGAAACACCAGACGCTTTGACCCTTGACCCACATTCTTTGAGATCAGCCTTTCATTGCTGGTGAATATGAAAACGTGATCAATATAGGCCAGCTTGTTCACACACTTTTCATCAATATAGGCCACAATGTTCACACGATTTTCATCAGTATAGGTCAGAAAAATGTGTCACAGTTTTGACCAACGTAGGCCAGAATATTCTCAGTTTTGATCAATATATTCGAGAATGTTCACACAATTTTTATCAGTATAAGCCATGATGTTCACACACTTTTGATTAGTGAAGGTGAGAATGTTTACATAATCAGTAAAGGCCTGAATTTTCACAGAATTTTGGTCAGTATAGGCCAGAATCTTAACACAGTTTTGATCAATAAAAGCCAGATTGTTCACATGATTTTGCTCAGCATAGGCCAGAATGTTCACACAGTTTTTATCAATAAGGACCAGCTTGTTCACATGATTTGCTCAGCATAGGCCAGAATTTAACACAGTTTTGATCAATAAGGCCAGTACATGATGTCAATGGATAATACAGTTTTGATCAATGAAGACCAGTAGTGTCAGAATAATCAACGCGCTGATTGTGGACACTGAACAAGAAGAAGACCAGGTCATTGACATGATATTGATCAATATAGGGCAGAATATTTACGTAGATTTGCTCAGTAAAAACCAGGGTGCTCATGTTTATGTAGATTTGCTCAGTAAAGACCAGGATGCTCATGTTTATGTAGATTTACTCTGTAAAGACAAGAACATTCATATAGTTTTGATCAATGTAAGCCAGAATGTTTACATAGTT
>JAPXFY010000022.1:60295858-60348358 GCA_030674185.1 Monoplex corrugatus
CAGGGAGAGTGATGTAAAACAGAGGATGTGATGTAAAACAGGGAGTGATGTAAAACAGGTGAGTAACGTGATGTAAAACAGGAGAGTGATGTAAAACAGGAGGTGATGTAAAACAGGGAGTGATGTAAAACAGAGGAGTAGAGTGATGTAAAACAGAGGAGTGGATGTAAAACAGGGAGGAGTGAGTGATTAAAACAGGAGATGATGTAAAACAGGAGAGTGATGTAAAAAGAGTGATGTAAAACAGGAGTGATGTAAAACAGGAGTGATGTTAAAACAGGAGTGATGTAAAACAGAGTGATGTAAGGAGGTGTGTAAAACAGGGAGTAGTGATGTAAAACAGGGCAGTGATGTAAAACAGGAGTGATGTAAAACAGGAGTTGTTAAAACAGGGAGTGATGTAAAACAGAGTGATGTAAAGAGTGATGTAAAACAGGAGTGGATGTAAAACAGAGAGTGATGTAAAACAGGAGAGTGATGTAAAACAGGGAAAATGATGTAAAACAGGGAGTGATGTAAAACAGGGGAGTGATGTAAAACAGGAGTTTATGTAAAACAGGGAGTGATGTAAAACAGGGAGTGATGTAAAACAGGGAGTGATGTAAAACAGAGGAGTGATGTAAAACAGGGAGAGTGATGTAAAACAGGAGTGATGTAAAACAGGGAGAGTGATGTAAAACAGGGAGTGATGTAAAACAGGAGAGTGATGTAAAACAGGAGTGATGTAAAACAGGAGTGGATGTAAAACAGGAGAGTGATGTAAAACAGGAGAGTGATGTAAAACAGGAGAGTGATTGTAAAACAGAGAGGTGATGTAAAACAGGGAGTGATGTAAAACAGAGAGTGATGTAAAACAGGAGAGTGATGTAAAACAGAGAGTGGATGTAAAACAGGGAGTGATGTAAAACAGAGTGATGTAAAAAGGGAGTGATGTAAAACAGAGGAGTGATGAAAACAGGTGATGTAAAACAGGGAGTGATGTAAAACAGGGAGTGATGTAAAACAGAGATGTGATGTAAAACAGAGAGTGATGTAAAACAGGGAGAGTGATGTAAAACAGGGAGTGATGTAAAACAGGGTGAGTGATGTAAAACAGGGAGTGATGTAAAACAGGGAGTGATGTAAAACAGGAGTGATGTAAAACAGGGAGTGATGTAAAACAGGGAGTGATGTAAAACAGAGAGTGATGTAAAACAGAGTAGTGATGTAAAACAGGAGAGTGATGTAAAACAGGGAGAGTGATGTAAAACAGGAGTGATGTAAAACAGGAGTGATGTAAAAAGGAGTGATGTAAAACAGGAGGATGTAGATGATGTAAAACAGAGAGTGATGTAAAACAGAGGAGTGATGTAAAACAGAGAGTGATGTAAAACAGGGAGTGTGATGTAAAACAGAGTGAGTAAAAGGAGTGATGTAAAACAGGGAGTGATGTAAAACAGGAGAGTGATGTAAAACAGAGGTGATGTAAAACAGGGAGTGATGTAAAACAGGGAGTGATGTAAAACAGGGAGTGATGTAAAAACAGGGAGGATGTAACGGGGTGATGTAAAACAGGAGAGTGATGTAAAACAGGGAGTGATGTAAAACAGGGAGTGATGTAAAACAGGGAAGTGATGTAAAACAGGGAGTGATGTAAAACAGGAGTGATGTAAAACAGGAGAGTGATGTAAAACGAGGTGATGTAAAACAGGGAGAGTGATGTAAAACAGGGACGTGATGTAAAACAGGGAGTGATGTAAAACAGGAGAGTGATGTAAAACAGGTGTGATGTAAAACAGGGGGAGTGATGTTAAAACAGGGAGAGTGATGTAAAACAGGGAGTGATGTAAAACAGGGAGGTGATGTAAAACAGGGAGTGATGTAAAAACAGGGAGTGATGTAAAACAGGGAGTGATGTAAAACAGGGAGTGATGTAAAACAGGGAGTGATGTAAAACAGGGATGTAGATGTTAAAACAGAGGTGAGAGTGAAGTGAGTAAAAGAAGGGAGAGTGTGATGTAAAACAGGGAGTGATGTAAAAACAGGGAGTGATGTAAAACAGGGAGGTGATGTAAAACAGGGAGTGATGTAAAAGAAGGGAGAGTGATGTGAAACAGGGAGTGATGTAAAACAGGGAGTGATGTAAAACAGGGAGTGGTGTAAAACAGGGAGTGGTGTAAAACAGCGAGTGGTGTAAAACAGGGAGTGGTGTAAAACAGAGAGTGGTGTAAAACAGGGAGTGATGTAAAACAGGGAGTGATGTTAAACAGGGAGTGGTGTAAAACAGGGAGTGGTGTAAAACAGGGAGTGATGTAAAACAGGGAGTGGTGTAAAACAGGGAGTGATGTAAAACAGAGAGTGGTGTAAAACAGGGAGTGGTGTAAAACAGGGAGTGATGTAAAACAGGGAGTGATGTAAAAGAAGGGAGAGTGATGTGAAACAGTTGTTTGTCCGTCGTGACCGACGATGACCAAGGATCATCACAATTCATGTGTCCGGCTGTGACTGATGAGGCCGATTCGTGCGCGGAAGGCTTGGCCGCAGATGAGACGCATGTGTTCTGCTGGATTCTGGACTTGGGAGTTGGCTCGGGATTTACGCAGCTCTCGTTTCTTTTGTGCTCCACTGATATGTGTTCATTCCTTTGGCTAATTGTCTACTTTATGTGAAACAGTAAATTAGTAAATATCCTGTATATATGTTAATACCTATAACTAAACATCCAGTTAATTTCATAAGCTGAGTTCTGGCTTGTGTTTATTTCTGTGCAATTAATGAATTCCTGTTTGTGTTAATTTCATGGAAGAAAAAGTCCAGTATGTTAGTATATGTTAATTTAATTATAATTTTAAACATATATATGTAATCACATTTTAAACATTTAACATTAAAACATATAAATAAAATATGTCTATATTTATATCTGTATCTGTATCTTTCTGTCTGTCTATCTATCTATCTATCTACCTATTCTATCTATCTATCTATCTGTCTATCTATCTGTCTGTCTGTCTGTCTGTCTGTCTGTCTCTATTTATCTATATGTCTGTCTATTTATCTGTCTATCTATCTGTCTGTCTACCTGTCTATCTATCTATCTATCTATCTATCTATTTATCTATCTATCTATTTATCTACTTATCTATCTATCTATCTATCTATCTATCTATCTATCTATCTATTTATTTATCTACTTATCTACTTATCTATCTATCTATCTATCTATCTATCTGTCTATCTACTTATCTATCTGTCTATCTATCTTTATCTATCTATCTATCTATCTATCTATCTATCTGTCTATCTGTCTGTCTATCTATCTATCTATCTATCTATCTATCTATCTATCTATCTATCTATCAAATATGTCTATAATTATATCTGTTATCTGTACCTATCTATTTGTCTGTTATCTTTATTATTTGTCTATCTATTTATCTATCTATCTATCTATCTATTTCTATCTATCTATCTATCTATCTATCTATCTATCTATCTATCTATCTATCTATCTATCTATCTGTCTGTCTGTCTGTCTGTCTTATCTCTGTCTGTCTGTCTATCTATCCATCTATCTGCATACCTGTATCTATCCATCTATCTACATACCTATAAAGTAGCTAGCTATCTACCTACCTACCTACCTGTTGACCTACCTATCTATTTATCTATCTAGATATCTATCCATCTATCTATATATATTATCTGTCAGACTGTTTGTCTATCCATCTATGTATCTAGCTGAATATGTATGTATGCTTCTTCGGTTAATTGAATATCCTGTACGTGATGAGTTTATAAACTTAACCCTTTTACCTCCTTGCCCTGTCTTCCACCTTCCTGCACAAAGTTGGTAGATAGGGTGAGGAAGAAAAAGGGTTAATATCCCATATGTGTTCATTTTTTGACTAATTGTCACTATATGTGAATTTCAGTTGATGCGACAGATGACAGAGATGGCAGAAACCAAGGACAAAGAGATTGCTGATAGAGATCAGAAGTTGAACAGATTGAAGATGCAGATGGCTGATGCATTGAAGGGAAATTCATGGTGTGTTTGTCTGTCTGCCTGTCTACTTGTCTGTCTGTCTGTCTGTCTGATTTATGATACTCTTCCCTTGATTACCTGTCGCATTCTCTCCTTCTGCCTATCTTTACTGCCTCCAGGGTTTTGGGAAGGGGGGGGGGTTGTTGTTGTTGTGGTTTATTTTTTCATTCCTTTTCTTGAAAATTTTTGTTTGATTTGCACATGCCACTAAATCAGTGTCACTTAATTTTTTACAGCCGTTATTTTGTTTGAGACAAATTGGTAATCATTTGTAAAATCTGCCAGTGAATTAACTGCTTTGAAAACCTTTGTGACGCTTTGTATTTCATGCTTGCTTTTTTTCATCTGTTTTTATTGCCCCATCTTCCAAACTGCTCTTGTATCACTGTACCCACATTATTCTTTGCACACCTCCAGCACACCTCTAGACCCACTGACACTGAGATCATCATGAAGGGCTGCAGAAATGGGGAAGATTTTTTGTCATGCTATGATGATGATGATGATGATAGTGGGGCTGATAGTGATGATGTTTCGAGTTCCATTTTGGATTTAGACTGTGTGGCTGTGCTGTACTTTACACTTCCTTTTATATTGTATCCTGGTATCAGCCAGGTCTGAGAGATACAGCCACTTGTTGGTATTGGTCAATGAAGTTGAGCAACACCCTCATTGGCACATCTGTAAAGTGGATAAAACTTGACTGTGTGGTCTCATTTTTCCCAGTGAGCCCATGATTTACTCAACTCAGGGTAGGAACCAATCAGAGTCAAAAAAATCCCTCAACAATTTTTGGACTGATGGGGTTCAAATCCATGACTTCCAGTCAGAGTCTGTTGCGCTGACCACATTGATTTGTACACACTTTGAACTCTGGCACTGTTATTGTCTTAGGTTATGTTTTAGTTTTGTATTGTCACAGGGAGAGACAGCAGCAGCTGGAGGAACTCACCAAAGACCTGGCTAGAGTACAGGAAGAGAATGACGTACTGCGAAGCAAATTGAAGTCTCTGGCCAAGGGAAAACCTGTTGCAAATGTAAGTATTTTCCTTGATGATGACATTTTGAATAGCTCAAAGACATTATGTGATAGCAGCATGCTCAGTGCACTTGAAAATTAGTACATAACTCCAAGTTTGTTTGTTTTTTCTTTAGCAGAACACACATTTATTGACCACAGTACACGTGGAGACAAAAGCATTACACTTGAGTAATACGGGAATACAAGTACATGTGCACACACGCACAGTCCAAAGTTTTTATGATTTTTCTGCTGGAGATGATGGGTCCTGTGATCGACATCTTAATGTTTTGCTCGTAGATTTTGTGAATCAAAATGACTGCTAGCATTTAAGTAAATAGAAATAAAAAAACACACAAAAAAAACATGTAAACAGATAAGTAAATAGAAATAAAAAAACAAACAAAAAACATGTAAACAGATAAGTAAATAGAAATAAAAAAACAAACAAAAAACATGTAAATGGATAAGTAAATAGAAATTAAAAAAACAAAAAAAAACATGTAAATGGATAAGTAAATAGAAATTAAAAAAACAAACAAAAAACATGTAAATGGATAAGTAAATAGAAATTAAAAAAACAAACAAAAAACATGTAAATGGATAAGTAAATAGAAATAAAAAAACAAACAAAAAACATGTAAATGGATAAGTAAATAGAAAATAAAAAAACAAACAAAAAACATGTAAATGGATAAGTAAATAGAAATAAAAAAACAAACAAAAAACATGTAAATGGATAAGTAAATAGAAATTAAAAAACACACAAAAAACATGTAAATGGATAAGTAAATAGAAATAAAAAAACAAACAAAAAACATGTAAATGGATAAGTAAATAGAAAATAAAAAAACAAACAAAAAACATGTAAATGGATAAGTAAATAGAAATAAAAAACAAACAAAAAACATGTAAATGGATAAGTAAATAGAAATAAAAAAACAAACAAAAAACATGTAAATGGATAAGTAAATAGAAAATAAAAAACAAACAAAAAACATGTAAATGAATAAGTAAATAGAAATTAAAAAACACACAAAAAAACCATGTAAATGGATAAGTAAATAGAAATAAAAAACAAACAAAAAACATGTAAACGGATAAGTAAATAGAAATAAAAAACACACAAAAAAACCATGTAAATGGATAAGTAAATAGAAATAAAAAACAAACAAAAAACATGTAAACGGATAAGTAAATAGAAATTAAAAAAACAACAAAAAACATGTAAATGGAATGAGAATGGGAATTTAATTAACAAAACAATACAGGCAAACATTTTGACAACCTTGCTTTTGTCAGGTGTTCACAAAATAGCATAACAGAACAGATTAACTAAATTCAGGTAAAAAAAACAAGACCTGATAATATCTGGTATTTTGTTGTTTTGATCTGTTGTTTTTGTCCTAAATGTAGTGATTTTTGTTTGTTTGTTTGTTTTTGCCATCTTTTGTGTACACTCAACAAAGACCAATTGACCAAAATTTGCATCTTTAATGTTTCCTTGATTAAGTACACATTTTCGTTCAATTTTCATGTGTTTCTGGTTTCTTAGACTTGCATGTGTTGAGAATTTTTGCAGTGTTGTCCCATGTCTGTTATAGAGCACATGCTGCTGCTCATTCGGTCTTGCTTTTTAAATCTGACAACATGCACTATGTCTAAAAAACGTTTACCAAAATTGTATGCTCTACAAATGAAAGATTGTTGAGTTATTTTTATGTTATTTTTGAATGGCAGAATCAGAAGCAAAGCGGTGTATGAATACTGATTCTGCAATAGATTTTGTACATTGAAAGTGTGTATGTATGCGTGCACTCACATATATGTGTGCATGTCTGCCTGTATTTGCTGTATGCAATATGTGTAAGTGGCCTTGCATAACATGCTTGCATACATATACATGCGTATATTTACACATAAATATTTTTTACATATCTGATTTTATGTTGATGTCCATCACAGCAGGGACAGTGTGGAAATTGTGCAGAAGCTACAGCCAGAGCAGAGAAGCTGGCCACTGTCTTGAAAGAGCGGGAAACAACCACCAAAGAACTCAAGTCTTTGATTGTCAAGCTTGAGAAACAGATCTACCAGCAAGATGCGCAGCTCAAACACACACCAACAGCAAGGGACATAAGATTGAAGTCCCCAAGTGACATTAATCCCTTTTCTGACACAATGTTTGTGGTATGTGACATCATCCAAGTGCTGTAACACCTGTTGAAAAAACAAAGCTGAAACTTGACACAGCCAACTCCGGTGTAAATGAACTGTGTCTGACACAAGATCGAGATCCCCAAGTGATGTAAATCCCTCTCTGCTACAGTTGTTTCAGGCATAAGTTGAATTGTCTGTGTGGACAGATGCGGTTGTTTCAGTGTCACAACAACCTACTCAGACTGGTACGGTAGGTAAGGATGCTCAATGGTAGGCCGTGCACTGTACGTTTTATGTGACAGATGATTTTTTTGCATGTTTGCAACCTCAGAAAAGTCACAAGGTTAGTGTGAGATGAATTTGATCCGATTAATGCGGATGTGGCTTGCATATTTGTGGAGCTATCAACCATTTTTCCACCTTTGGATCACGAAGTGTATGTAAGATGACTTAGACTCAGATCCTATGTATACCAATTGTTTTTATAGAGAAGGTCACACGTTCACCATTAACAGATTCAGTGCACATAGTATTGTTCTTCCATCATCTTTGGGACAAGGTAATGATCCATAGAAAGGATTTTATAGCTGATGTAGTTTTAAGATTCCATGTGTGGTTGATTATTAAATCCCATGATAGAGTGACCTCAACCACAGAATCAAGCTGCAAGTAATACGGAGTTATAGATTCTTCCTTGTTGATGTGACAGAGTTTTATGTTGACAGTGTGAGGATGGTTACCTGACTGTACTACTTACAACACTAGATATCCTGCCATATGCTGAAGAACAGTCTTCTAGCTGCTAGCTTTCAGTCTCTTCATAAGATCATCACCAGGCTGTGTATTGTACCTACAGTGTGACCCGGTAGCTCTGTTGATTGATAACAGCAGGGGTCATGGGTTCCACCTTGGACAGGCCACAGGATTTTTTAGACCTTTACAGCGCATAGGACCTTGCGCAGTCTCAAAGGTTTTGCGAGATAATTGGTGGCAGAATTGGGTCAAGCACATATGGAATTGTCCAAGTGTGTTGAATCTCTCATGAATCATGAGTTCAAGCAGTTGAAAACTACCAAGATGCCCTACAAAGCTTGAAATTTCTTTCTTTCTCTCTCTCTCTGTCTCTAGTCTCTCTCTCTCATTTTTACGTCTCTTCAGTGGCAACAGAGTCTGGGACAGTTCTTCACAATTCTGTGATGATGTATGAGGTTGGGGATGATAATCATGAGGTTTTGGAAATCTGTTCTTGGTTGAGACTGTGCAACAAGGCTGTACCCTATGCTTTCTTTCGTTTATCCAGTTGTCAACCAAGCCCAAAAGATACAGACACCTGTGGTGTTGCTCTGGAAATTTAAGCAACACCCTCAGTGAAGCGTTCATGAAATGGATGAAACTCAACTCTTAGGTCCAACAGTCATCCCAATGAGCCCATAGCACGCCCGACTCTGGATAGGAGATGGTTCGAGATGAACAGTCTCACAATTTTGACAGAAAGTGGGGTTTTGAACCCATCACCTTCCAGTCCTTAGTTGCTCTAAACACAGCACCACATCAATTGATTATACAGTCTGAAGACTTAAGCAGACACTGAAAGCTAGCAGCCCAAAAAAGACACCTACTGCTGGTGATGGAATATTTAGTGTAAGGCAGTGGAGATTTTGGAAAATCACAGTGGATGTTGCAACAAATTTGAATATTATATCCACTTGATATGTCAGCTTGTATTATCTGAGTGGCATTATTCTGTCCAGATGTAAATTGCTGAAAGCATTCCAGAGGTTTCTGTCTGATTTATGTAATTCCGTGGAATTTGAGATTCTAGCCCCAACTCCAGTGGATTTTTACATTGCTCCGTCCAGCTGATGTTGTAAAGAATGGATTATGGAAAGAAATTACATTGGTTATTTGACAGTTGTTTTATGACATTGGTTATTTGATTGTTGTTGATAGAGTGTATTGTTCATGACATTGGTTATTTGATTGTTGTTGATAGATTTGATTGTTTTGATAGAGTGTATTGTTCATGACATTGTTATTTGATGTTGTTGATAGAGTGATTGTTCATGACATTGGCTATTTGATTGTTGTGATAGATTGATGTTGTTGATAGAGTGTATTGTTCATGACATTGGTTATTTGATTGTTGTTGATAGATTCTGTCCAGTTCTAGTTGATAAAGGGTAGTATGTGTAAATTATGTGCTTTTTAGTATCATAATTTTCTTGGTGACTTTATACTAATAGACGTAGATATTTTGTTGTCGTTTTCTGTTTCATTCAGTTCCCATTTAAAATGGGAGAGGTTCATTCAGATTAATGAAAGGCAAGGCTCTGTGTGTGTATGTGTGTGTGTGTGTGTGTGTGTGTGTGTGTGTGTTGTGTGTGTGTGTGTGTGTGTGTGTGTGTGTGTGTGTGCTCACGCATGCATTTGTGTGAAAGATAGCATGTGCAAGGGGGCATAAATGTGTGTGTGTGTGTGTGTGTGTGTGTGTGTGTGTGTGTGTGTGTGTGTGTGTGTGTGTCGCTTGGCCATTGTTTCTTATAGAAATGTCTGTCAGTTTGTGTCATGTCCATGTTCTATTGAAATGGTGTATTAATCCTGTTTGGTGACGAAGTTTGTGTCATGTCCATGTTCTATTGAAATGGTGTATTAATCCTGTTTGGTGACGAAGTTTGTGTCATGTCCATGTTCTATTGAAATGGTGTATTAATCCTGTTTGGTGACGAGAGTGATGTGATAGGAACAATTTAACTCCGATGTAATACGGTGAGAGTGAAACAAAAAGGATAACTCAGAATAAACTGTAATGTGGTGTCAGTTTCTACTGATGTTGAGGTAAAGCATTGTATTGCAAGGTCATTTGTGTATTGTAAAGTCATTTGATTTACTGAATGAATTTAAACATTCAAAGAATCATATTTTTGTGTATTTCATCAATTTGTAAATCATGTAACATTCAAAGAATCATATTTTTGTGTATTTCACCAATTTGTAAATCATGTATTTTGTACATTTTATTCATGTTTTGATATTTTATAAACTTCGTTATCTGCATTAGACCACCTTTTTTTATAACTTCATGATATAATGTAGAAAAAATTGGAGGTTTGTGTTTGGAAGATGTTCCTACTAAGAAAATAGGTCACTGTACTAACTATTGACCAAGTAATGTTAGGAGAGAGACTTCAGAAACATTCAAATTATGCCTGCTTTTTGCCATTTTTGCCGCTTCAAACGTCGTGTAAACACAGAAAGGAAATGGCAAGAGTATACTCCCTTTGCCGGAAAAGGATCACGTCAGCAATGCGTCATTTTCTATTTATATACTTGACTCTGAAACTACAGTTCAGGGCACGAAATCCTTGTGATGCGGTCCACGGAGAGAGAAAGCTGAGTCATGAGGATCTTGTGATGCGGTATGGAATGTGTTAAGACATAAGAGATACCAAGTGTCAGTACAGTTAAACTAGGAATCCATCTGTGCTGTTATAAAGACCTGAATGTTTTTTGTGGATGATGGTTTAGATGCATTTTTGTTGGTGGTGATTTTTGATCTTTTATGTGTGTGTGTGTGTGTGTGTGTGTGTGTGTGTGTGTGTGTGTGTGTGTGTCTGAGACAAACAGAAAACATACATGGAGAATTCATGAAGTGAATAAGAGCAAAGTCAGTGCAAATGAAAATGACATATTGGTAAATTACAGCAAGAAAATTGTACACATGTATACTGTACGAATGTCGGTCAACAGATTCATATATTAACACAAGTGTACGGTTTGAGTAATGAATAAGTCTTGTTTTTCATTTCATTGTTTATAAGTGGTTGGTATGGATAACATTTATGGTAGAAATCAATAAATGCACGGTTGTGGTTTGGAAGAGATGTAATGATGGTGGTGTGAATGCGTTATGTGAATGCAGGTTTAGATCCTGAAGTTGCGTGAGTTTGTATGAACAATTTTTTATACTTAACATTTTTGTTTTACTTGACTAACATTACCCGTTTCTGCATAAGAATTTTTGTGCGGTCTTCTTACTTTACGCATTTTTTTATGCCACAGTATGATATTCTGCAGTATGTTTAGTAATATAAGCTTCCATATTGAGATACAGGTATGTGTTTAGTGAAAACTGATGGTAAATTTTTAGATGTAATGTACATACAGTAACTGAATTCTTGCCTATTGTGTATGGTGAAGAAGTGAAATTGTGTTCTTTTGTCATATTGGCATGGTACAGAGTCAGGGACTTTCAAACAGATTTTGAAGATGGACCTGTGTTACTTTTTAAAAAAAAAATCTTTCTCGATGAGTACACTGCCCAGAAAATTAATGTTATAAATGAAGGTATTCTTTCATCCTCCTTGTACGTTCTGACTCAAGACATTTGGTGCATTTATTTAGTCATGACAAGAAATGCACTGCGGTTCATTGAAACATCGTTATAGCTACAATATTTTAGGGACCTTATGTACAATCTTTGAGTGCTACTGCTCCAAGTGTCAAGGTAATGATTGTCCAGTAGCACCAAAGTCATTGGCAAAGAGGTGATAGAAACAGCAACTTTATTCAGAGCTAGCATTGCATGAGTGGTACCAATGTCCTCTCCCAACCTGTTTTACCTTTCTTAACCCTGAGTAGGGTTATATACGCATGCATGGCACTGCCCTCACCTCTGGCTTTGAGAAGATTTGAGCTGTGTACCATCTCAATCCCATACAACCCCAAGAATATGAAGCAACCTGAACATTTACCTTTACTCATTCACAACTGGGTGGATTAGAGGTCACATACACAAAGTTTTTCTAGGGTATGATTAAAATCGATTTATTCAGACCGCAAAGAGAGGGAGCTTTTGATAATTCTTTTGCAATCTAGCTCAGAAAAGATAGCGATGGACTTATAAGCATCCAACATGCAAATGAAAGGCCCACGTTTCACCGTTCAATTTTTGGGCTGAACACGTTTTTTAACCTACCACCGTCCTTACAAGTCAGCTTTCTTTTTGTTTGTTTGTTTGTTTTTTCTGTTGTCCAACCCATTTTCTGCACAGCTTCTGTGTCTCTACCCATACGCAGCTCATTTCCACTCTCCAAACTGAGGTCATTGTGAGAGCGTGGCATGAAGGGCCACAGAATCTCGGACAATTTTTTTACAGTGCCAGGATGAGAATAGGAATGATAGTGACGACGCTGTGAAGTTCCATTCTGGTTTGGGACTTCATGATAGGCCAGTACTCTGTACATATTTTTATAATGTATCCTGATGTCAACCAGACCCAGCTGTGGTTTTGGTCAGGAAATTTTAGCAACACCCTCAAGGATACATCTGTAAAGTTGATGACTCATCTGTGTGGTCATCTTCCCTACAAACCAGTAGCACGCTCAACTCAGGGTACATGCTGGTTAGGACAAAAAAAATCTCGCAAATGTTTTTGGACTGATGAGGGCTCAAACCCACAACTTCCCAGTCGATAGTCTGTTGCACTAACTACTCAGCCATGTTGACTGGTCAACAAGTTAGTGTTTTTTGTTCCTTCTAGTGATGATTTATGTGCTACACCATCATTTTTTCTTTTATTGTAAACCAAGAAGCAGTGTGCTGCATGCACTTACAACACACTGCATGCACTTAGCACAAGACCTTGATGATTTTCCATTATTCTGATCATCAAGTTTGAGGCTCGTCTATTAATATTATACCTCCTTCAGTATCTCAATCAACAGCATTATTTTGTTGTAAACCTCTGCCTATGTCTGTCATTTTCATTGTATGTGTGCTCTTCATTTTGTAAAACTACCTCTGTACACCAAAGTTGCTTGGGTATTTCTGCTGATTTTATCATTCCATTCCATTACACTAACCACTCAAAGACCATTCTAATTTTAAATCATGACTTTAAAAAGTCAGTTCAGCATTGTGAATTTATGGTTTTAAAAAATCAATTCAGCATTGTGAATTTTGCCAAAAGAGAAAATAGGAAGTGTGTGTGTGTGTGTGTGTGCGTGCGTGTGGTAAAATGATCAAGTGGGCAGATGTTTTTAAGTCAGGTAAGGAGATGTGTATTGCAATAATGTAGCCTATAATTTTTTTGCTTAATTTTCTTTAGCATCAGATGTTCATGGTGGATTATCATGCATACTTTATTGATTGCACAGATTTGGTATTTATGTGCTTTATTTGCATGTTTGTTTTAAACTGAATAATGAAGACCATTTTTGCATTATTATTCAGAGTAGGCCTACATGTTCACTGTGATAATTTATTGTTTATTAAAGTATTACATTAATTAACTCAAACTCACAATGTGTGCACTCATAAATGTCTCTTCATTTAATGTTTTACATTCACTCTGAATTTTCATGTCAGACATCTTGAAAACAGCATGGCACAGGCCCTTAATTCATGTTGTGGATTTTAGTAAGTGGAAGAAAGCAGTTTGTTTGAATCATGTGCGAGTGGGTGACCATTTTTACATTCTCCATCCTGATCTGCATTTCAGATGACAGGATATTCAAAAGGGTAACACTTATGCTTGTGTGTACATATTCTCTCAGAGAGCTTTGCCAGTGAAGATTGGAAAATGTTGTGTCAACATATTTCATGATAATGTCTGAGTCATGACACATATGTATCTATCATTTTCACAGGGGTGTATGTTGATGCATGTAAGTGCAAGTCTCGTGCATGGGTGTGTTTTATCAAGATAAATTGAAATATGTGGTTTGGTTACAATGTTTAGTTTCAGAGACCGTCTGTGGACTGAAGCATGATAGGTTTATCCATCAATTGTGTATTCCATGTTATTTTGTTGGTCAATTTTTAAACAATAGCTGTGAAATATTTATGTTATAGAAAGATCCTTAGGACTACAGTGAAATAAAGTAGTCCCTGTACTAAGTTGATGGGGACAAATAAAAACAATTGTTTTACCTGTTGAAGGTGTGTGCATGTGATTAGAATGTGCATAATAAACACCCCCTTACTCTCTCCTCTTTAACTGTGATATAAAGCCTTTTAATTCTTCGGAGACGTAACAGCGGATATTCCGCTGCAGCTGGCCATACCATTAGAGACGTGATAGCGGACATTCCGCTGCAGCTGGCCAAACCATTAGAGACGTGATAGCGGATATTCTGCTGCGGTTTTTAAAAATAGATGCAAGCCGGTCGCTGGTCTAGGGGAACTAACTACACATATAGGAACACTCTTTGATATCTTCTGAAGTGTTTGTTACTTCCCTTGCATCGATTTTATCCCGATTAGTTAGTTTTTGCCTTTATCCAAACCAAACGGAGTGACCGTCCTTGCACCAAAATGGCAACATTTAGGCCTTCTTCTTCTTCAAAGGATCGTCATAATCATTTTGCTGCTTCACCTGTGTGAAAACAAAGCTGTGTTTGTTCTTTTATATCTTCTGGTCATACCAAGGACTTGTGATTACCTGGATTTTGGGATTACCTGGTCAAGAATGGGTGTTTTACTGACTTTATGTGTTGGATTACTGTCAATCAAAAACTTCTTTCCCAGAGCCAAAACTCTACCCCATTTCACCTTCTAGGAAGGTAAGTAGAATAGATATATTGTCCTTGTATGTAGCTTCAGCTCAAAGAGCGTAAATTGAATTTTATTTTGATATAAAATATGTTCTTGTGCTGTAAAATTTGTATTTTTGAAAATTTGTTGAAAACCCCCCAAAATCGTGCGTCTCCAAGGGTTGTGGCAGGTCCCGTTGATCGCGTCCACAGTGGTTGTGCAAGGCAACTATATTACGTCTTCAAAGAGTTAATGACACTGTATTTACAATGTAAAATTAAGACTGCTGTCCCAGGGAGAGCACATCGCCAATCATTTTTCTGCTCTAGTTTTTTTTTTGTAATGTGTATTTCTGTTTCTCTATGGAAGTGGATTTTTCAACAGAATTTTACCAGGGACACTATTTATCCCGTGGAATCTTTAACATGGCACTGAGTGCAAAAGGTTAGCACTCAGACCACCACTTAAGATCTAGTGGAAGAGGATAAACTCCTAGTCTGATCCATGATTCGAACTTTGGTTTCTCAGTTCTTAGGGAGATGCTTTCACCATAAGGCCACCTGCACTTGTGCTCCACAATGATCTTATATCAGTGGCTTGACCTGCCATATCCATTCTAGAAATAAAAAATCAATACAAATTTGAGGCATGGCAGACAGATTTATCACCTCAGTAACATTCTACATGCACCACTATTCCCATTTGTTAACATTCCACCAAACTCAAGATTCAATCCGTGTACATAGAGTTCACAGGTTCTATCACTTCAACGTAAACCTACCCATAAAATCATACTCTGATGCTGAAAGATCTGTCAACATCATCATCAGTAGCCTGCCTATCAGATGTATTGCTTATGTCAGATTTATCCTGTCATCATGTGCCACCCACCAGAACATGCATCACTGCTGTCAGATGGATCAATATCCAGTCATTGTAAGCCTACCCACCAGAAGACACCACCACTGTTGCCAGATCTATCGAGTCATTGTAAGCCCAGTATATAACACCACTGCTGCTGCCAGGTCACTTAAGCAGTTTTCAGTGGTGCCTGCTCTGGTCCTACATACATAGTGGAGCATATGACCTAGTGATTAAGGCACCCACCCAGCACATGATTGACTAGGGATTATTCACCCTCCTCCACTAGATCTTAAATGGTGGCCTAGGTGCCAAAGTCCTTTGGATGAGAGGATAAAACAACATCCCATATGCATTAAGTTAAAGATCCAAAGGCAATGAACGAGTTGTCCCTGTAAAATTCTATAGAAAAATCCATTTCATATGTAAACAGAACAACACACATACAGGTATTGATAAAAATAGTAAATATGTGAAACTGCATTGCCCAATGTGAGCAGCACCTACATCACTTGGTAAAGCTATTGTGACAAATGAAAAACCAATCCAAACAAAAAAACCACAAAATGAATACAAAAAAACCACATTAACATGCCTCTTACTGGCAATAATTGATTGTCGACCCAGACTGAAAAGATTTTTGTTGTCTGGCTGGTTCTGTTGGTAGAGCCTGGACTCAAGATCTGATGTCTCGAGTTCGATCCCAGCATGCATGCACCATAAAAACTAGCCTGTTCACTGCCCATCTTAATGCTCCAATCATTCTGGTGGTGTCAGCTTTGTGTTTCATGTCCTGTTCTTCCCTCCACCGCCACCACCCATCTACAATTTCAAGGTTTTATAGTAGGACATGCTGTTGTGCACAGGAGTGCGCCAAATAAATGCTGGCAGACTTGACTGGAGTGCACCCTTCTGGAACACACTCCAAACTTGGAAAAGCTTAGATGGCTTGGTGCAATCACATGAATGCTAGTGCACACACTCTCATAAAGAAAGAAAGAGGTAAAAAGTATCTGACAAGTACTAAGACTATGAGTTATCCCATATATAAGTATGTTCAAAGTTTAACACAGAAAAACGAAGAAGAAAGAAAACGGCTAGAGAGCAATCAATCACATCAGACACAGACAAAATGTCTGCTTTTATTTTTAACAGTATTCATTATTTCTAATACAAACTTTTCAAAACACACACAATTTCAATGAATGAAATAGTTCATTCAGTATATGTACACACTGTCCACAATACACGTTAATCATTCCATCATTCACTTCTGAATTTGTTACTTCTAAAACAAACTTTTCGATACATATACAACCTCATGAATCAGTCCATTCAAAATATGTTCACACTATCCACAACAAGCATCATTCATTACGTCAGCCATTCCATTTGCTTTGCTTTCCAGTGCATCAGCTGTCGATTCCACTGTCTATCTCGATACTGTCTGGTTCCTCAGGATCCTGAAACATTAGTAAATATTGTGCCTTAACTCACTGTAGGTGAATTCTGATTATACTCATAACAACAAACTCAAAAATCAAAACTCATCCTTATTCATTAGAACTCCATCTAGATCATGTTTACATAGTCACTTTCCTTTACCAGTCTTCCCACCTATATCTTGTATTTAGCAATCTTTCTATACATGTTTACTTCAAAGCTTTTAACAGAAAGATCTAGCTACTTAATATGTTTTTCTCAGTGTACTGGTTTGTATTTTCTTTTATGCATGTGCACTGACCACATCTGCATGTTTATAATTTACTTTCTAACTTGTCCAATGTCAAAAACAGTGCTAAAATATTTTGTTTACAAATTATGTACTTTCTAACATGGAACATGGTGGCCACTTTTCTTTGCTATGGCGACAGAAATTCTAACTACTCTAAACTAAAGCTTGATCTATTTCCTTCTGACCTGCCAAACTTTAGGCAAATCTGCCCACAATAAGAGCACAATAGTGCCTTTTGTGCCAACATCAGTTTTCTCATTCTTCTACAAAGTCTCAGACTGGAGTAATTTTGGCCTCAAGCAACAGTGTCTTGAATGGGTTAAAAAAGAAAACCAATCCATTTCTACCTGTTAAGTCAGAAACTGACAAAAACATAGCTTTACTACAGCATGTTTTTGTTAAGATTATTAATAAACACATAATATTTTTTTTTTTTCACACTAATAATGATGGGTTAAATAAAAAATAAAAAATTGCCTTCATACAGTTTAGTTTCTCATAAACCCATGCGACAGACTTATCGTTGTCATTAATTCAAAGGGCAAAAAAGCCAAGCGGTCAGGATGCCAGACTTCATTTGGAAAGTTTTAAGTTCAATCCTGCACAGGTACTGCCTAATTGGTGAATGGTGGAGATATTTTTACAATCGGTCAGGATGCCAGACTTCATTTGGAAAGTTTTGAGTTCAATCCTGCACAGGTACTACCTAATTGGTGAATGGTGGAGATATTTTTACAATTCCCAGGTCAAAGTAACGTACAGACCTGGTAGTGCCTGAACACCCTTCATGTCTATATGCATGCTGAACATAAATATGCAAGTAAAAAGATCCTGTAATTCAGTATAAGCATATCAAATGTTTGGGGCTTACTACAACACGATACCTACAATACACTTCCCCCAGTCCCAGCTGGACAGGGATTTTCATCCCTTTTCACCAGACTTAAGTGGTAGTCTGGATGCTCGTGTTTTCAATGTGACAATAAACCAAACTCATATATACATATGCAGTATGCTCTAAGCACACATAAAACAACCCATGGTAAAATTGGCTGTCCCTGACAAAAACTAATACAAAAATCAAATCTTGATAGGTGATCAAAAAGTACACGCATATTGAGTAACTTCTGTTTCATGAGCGTTAATTTTTTTTCTTGTTTGTCAATGCAGCAATTTGTGTTCAGCATCAAACCTTGTTTGTCTGAGGGGCATTTTGTGACAAAAAAGTCACAATTGCTTGCTATGTTGTAAAAAGCTTAATTCTTCGGATTTCTTACGATGGTCATCAATAAATAGTGTAAATGTCCTAATTATTTAAAAGTGTTCGTTGTAGTGCTCTGAATCTTTACAAACACCTAGCCAAATTATTCTGTGATCTACTTATGAAATTACCTGCAAATATTGTCATGTCATCTGCTATGACATCAAGTTAGGTACAATCATCCAACGTGTCATGGCACTATCCCCCTCCCCCTACCATTCCACCTGTGAAAGGTCTATTGCAGCCTACATTACAAAAAAACCCATTCGTTCCCTTCTTTATGTCCATGTATCTCACCCTTATTTCGCGGGGCTCCAAGTCCTCTCCGTACTGAATGGCGGTGTCTGCCTGTATCAACACTCATTGATACTTTCTTCATCTGTAGGGTCCAGGGGCAGAAACTTCACCAGACTGTAATCCTCCACCTTAGCAACAGAAACCAAGATATAAAATGTGATGAAATGTAACTATTGTGCTCTAAGAAAGCGGTTTCAAAGGTAATGGAACCATAAAATGCAATGCCTTTGAAGATATCATTTTCAGTTCAAGTTTATAATCTGTAAAGTCTGCAATTAGCTTGTATTCTACATAAGCCAGAATTTGATTTTGACAGGTGAGACAGTTGGTTAGTTAGGGCACTGGTCTTCCAATCAATGGACAGGGTTCTATCCTCTTTGGATACTGCCTGGTGTGTTGAGGTTTTCCACATCTCCCATGTCAACATCTCTGCAGACTTGCTATGGCTGAACCCCCTTTGTATGCATATGTATGCAGAACATCAAATATGTATTTTGGAGATCTTGTAAGCCATGTCAGTTTCAGCGGCATAAAGAAACATAAAAACACTCAGCATGCACATCCCTGAAAATAAGTATGACTGCATTAATGGTTAAAAAGCATACAGGAATCAGAAAAAAACATGAAAAATGAATCGGAGTGCATATTTAATACAACCAAGCAAGACAGGCACAAATTTTGCGGCTGAAATTTGTGCCTGTCTTGCCTGGTTGTATTAACCCTTTTCCTACTAAGAAAATAGGTCACTGTACTAACTTTTGACCAAGTAATGTTAGGAGAGAGACTTCAGAAACTCAAATTACGCCTGCTTTTTGCCATTTTTGCCGCTTCAAACGTCTTGTAAACGCAGAAAGGAAATGAAAAGAGAATACTCCCTTTGCCAGAAAAGGATTCACGTCAGCAATGCGGTCATTTTCTATTTATATACTCAAAACTGAAACTACGTTTCAGGGCATGAAATCCTCGCGACGCGGTTCATGGAGAGAGAGAAAGCGGAGTCACGAGGATCTCGTGACGCGGTACGGAATGCGTTAAATACGTACTCTGATTCTTTTTTTCATGTTTTTTTTTCTGGTTCTTAATTCTGAACAATTCAGAATATCAAAGTAGTTACCATGGTTGCCAAGGCAGTGTTGAGGGCTTTGAAGCGGTGACCAAACTTCTTATCATCAAACTCCTCAGCTAGCAGACTCTGAAGGTCAGGATCCAGGTATCTGCAACACAGCAAACAGTAATTACTTACTTTACTTTTTCTGTCTGCTCAAATAGGAAAGTGCGGGAAGATTAAGCTGATGGTCTGCAGCTAAATAAATCTTGCACAGTCACACTGTAGACGTGGAGTATGTCTGCTACTCCATCTTTCCAACATGGCCATTGTCTTCCTCTGACCAAGCATCTGGCGTTGTAAGCTTGAAAGGCCGACTGGTTGATGGCACCCTCATCAAGTGGCCAAATTGCTTGATCCACTGTTGTGTGATGTAATGGTTAACAGGTGTACTTCCACTCATCTCTTGGATCTCTTCAATTCTAATCATGTCTCCTATGGTCTTGCCTTTGGTCTTTTGAGACATCTTATCTCACAGGTTGTGATCTTTCCTTCTCTCACGTATCTTGTGCCACTGTTAGTGTGGGGATGAAGACTGTACTGATAAGCCTACTTTTTTTTCCAGTTTACAGCGTTTTTGATTTGGACTCTGACATCAATTTCTCTGTCCAACAAAGCACAAAGTAATGGTACAAATGTCAAAAAGCAATTTTCTCAAAATGGACTTATCATTCTTAGACAGTTACACACAACTGCTCGTCCTAATTCTGCCAGGAATTGATAGAACTTTCTATTTAAACCTAACAACAACAAACAACAACAAACAACAACAACAATATTCGTCATCATAATCATGATAACAATAACAATCCTACATTTTAAAATCTCATCATAATAATTATGAAATGATAAATAAATAAATGAATAAATAAATAATAACAATAACAACAACAATATTAATCACAACTGGTGTCATCATCATCATCATCATCTGCATCATCATGATCATTATGATAATGATAATAACAATCACTACATTTTCCAATCTTACAGTAATAATAATAAAATAAATAAATATGTATAATAGTAGATAATAAAGTAGTAGTAGTAGTAGTAAGTAGTAGTATGTAGTATAGTAGTAGTAGTATATAATAACAATGACTATTTGTACAGCACCTCATCAAACTAGAGCCCTAACTGCTTCATAAAAACACAAGTGACGGAGATGGAAAACAGGCATAGCAAACACGTCAACCTTTTAAACCTACATCGAATGTCAAGTCAACATACCTGTCCAGATTTTTCTTATCCTTTTTGCTGAGCAGGTCTAGTTTGGACATGACGTTGATGTGGGGAATCTCCAGGTTCGTCATGGTGGACAACGCCGTCATCATGCCTGACACAAACTTGGAAGGCTCTGTGAGGAACTGGGCATCAAGCAGAAAGACACCACAGATCCGGAAGTTCCAATGTTGAAGTTTTTCCACCAGTTGTCGCATCACTGGGATGTGGGTGTACAGCTCTACCTGACCTGCAAGTGAAGATTTTATCTTCTCTACATCTCTGAAGTCTGTACAAGAACTTCTTGATTTGTATGAGCTCATATTGTTGTTTGATAAATAGTTAAACCAGAGTGAGCTAAATCAGAGTGCTGACACAGAAAATCTACCGTAAACTTACTGCTACACTGCAGATGTTATATTTGTTGTAAAAATGCATTTTATTTCAAACAAAAAAACCTTCAATGCAAGGTGAAAACAAAATAAAAAACAAATGAGTACATTTTGTTCCTGACCTTGCCATTTAAAATCTCACATGAAAAGATGCACATTTCCAGGAGAATGTAGGTAGGTAAGTTTCAGTTTTTCAAGATAGTGTCTGCACACTTGTCAGCAAATTCCACAGATGTCTTTGATGGAGAAGATCCAAAATGATGATGGTAAAAGCCTGCACGTAATCTCTACAGGCCAAAAAAAATTCTTGAAGTCCGACCCAACATATGTGTTCTATTTTTATATTTGTACCAGTCTGTCACTGAAACAACTTAAGCTGTGGTTGTGTGGGTAAAAACAAAACATAAACAAAAATGTGGAAATGGATGAAAATGTATCCCTGCCCCTCCCCCCCCCTTTATAATAATTGCCTCATGCTCTTTCAAACTTATGCACATACTAATTACTATCTACACACATAGTACATACGCACATCATATACATGTAACATCATTATATGTATGTGTATTATCCATAAGTGTCTATCAGACACAGAAATCTGTACTACAGTATGTAAACAACCACCAATAACACACAATCACTCTGTGTCATCACATACAATGCCATGCCTTACCAATTTCATATTTCACAAAGCATCATGCCTCAAATGGTCAGTTTGGTAGGTAATTTGAAAATACTTACGTGATCTGATTGTGGATGAGAAATATCTCATACACAGAAGTCTTTCACACTATGTATAGATCTACACACACATATATACAGGCAAAATAAGCATACCTGGCAAATCAAACAAAATGTAGTCATCTTCAACCTCATCCAGTTGCTCCTCCAGCCAGTTTAAATTCTCTATCAGGTACCTGGAATTTTAACAAATAAACATGAATACAATAATGGATTGTGTGAGTTAGTGGTTGAATCATCTACATTGAATGCAAGAAAGTGGATTCCAATTACTGATCAGACAGGGATTTTTCTCCCATATCCATTAGATTACAGACTGGTGGCCTGGATGGTAGTCTTTCCAATGAGACATTAAACCAAAGTCTTGTATGCAGCACACACTCAACGCATGTGTATGATCCTATGGCAACAAAGCAAGTTTCCCTGTCACAATTCAGTGGAAAAATCCACTTTCTCACAAGTAAACTGAAATAAAGGAATATAGAAAAAAGAATAAAAAAAAAAACCCAAAAAAACACGTGATGACACACTGCAGTGACAGGCTCTTTTTACATGGTAAATCCATTGTGACAAATAGTAAATTAAGAAAAATATTCTGGTTCATGTGTGTGTGTTACTAGAAAACTTGAACAGCAGAGCTCCACACAACCCTGGTTTCGAGTATATCTGTACTGGGGCACTCTGAGTCTAAAACTCGGCAGTATTGGTATGTAGACCATGAAGTTTTTCTTGTCTTTGAAACATTTCTAAAGACAGAAGCATACAATGGTAAAGACATCATCTTGCAACCTCCCACAAAAAAAAAAAGTTTAAATAACTACAGAAACACTTCTGCAGGTGATACATTAAAGCTAAAATAAAGTTACTACTCAGCTCAGCTTACTAGAGATTTAATTACTACTGGTGCTACCGTGAATTCTGCTACAACTATTACTACTGTTAGTATAATTATTATAATACCAACTATAAAATTAAAGCTTTACAAAGAATATTCAACACACAAACACATAGATTATTAACTCTTTCAGTTTCAAAAATATAATATTTGATGGGATTTCTTCAAATATACGTCGATACAATCTTTCAGCTATCGACACCTTTAACAGATACCCAAAGTAGCAACACCAGAGAAAAAAGGATGAACTGAAGATGTCAGCTGATGCTCTTGTGGCACTAAAAAAGCACAGCATGTAGGACATCAACTGACATCCTGCAGGCACCAAACAGATCAACTATCAACTGTCAGAATACTGCCAGTGACAGTAAACTATAGTATAGTGCAGATATTCTTTAATATGCTATCATTGGTATATATAATATGCTTGAACTCAGTCAACGTCAGAATGAAACAAAATAAAAACAAACAAAAAAATATCCACCAACAAGAACAATGCCGACCAACCAACACACTCAGTGACACTACCTGAACACAAAAACAAAGTAAAAACAGTAGAAGTGATTGCTATAGTGTGTATAACACTCGTACTCACTCCATGCAGAAGACCAGGCCTCCATTAGGCCCAAAGTGCAGGGCATCATCTTCCATGGCATCATCAATGTGAATCAACTCACGAATATCTGCACAAATATTACATCGTTACTGAAGAATGATTAATACTGTCACCTGATACACCTGATCCTGCACACACACACACACACACACACACACACACACACACACACACCACACACACAATCATAGTTGACAAACACACACACACATATCCACTTTAACTCATTGAAGTCTTGATGGGCTAACCTACTCATCAAGGGCGTCAACGGTTCCAGTTTTGACGGGTAGATCTACTAGTTAATTAAGAAACAATTGAAGTCTTGATGGGCTAACCTACTCATCAAGGGCGTCAACGGTTCCAGTCTTGACGGGTAGATCTACTAGTTAAATAAAGAAACTTTTTTCCCAGTAAAATAATAAGCGCTTCCAGGGGAAATAACCACTATATTATAAAGCTAAACAGTTCTACAATCCATTCCCTCCCTTAGACCGTATTATTAGTCTATCATTAATTTAGTGACTGGCTCTTTGTTTGGACACCTCGTTGATTGCTGATATTGTGTGATAGTGATACTTTATAATGGCGCCATTATACAACTCTGACTTTCAAGTATACTTTTATATTTATAAACAAACTCCATGTCTGAAATTAATCTGTACCTACTACTATTTCTCTACTCGGACCATGTTTACCAAGTTACTTCCCATGTAAGTTGCTCTCTCTCTCTCTCTTATACAATGAAGAAATTATTTGCTGTAATTAATATTGTGAGAAAGTCTGATTATTTACAATGAGGAAATTATTCCTTAAGAGTGTCACTGCATACAGCTAATGATTTAATATTGGGGGGAAAAAAACATCATTTCTATCTGAATTCTGTTATCAGATGTATTCTAACTAGTAACTATGTGTCATTTGAGTGAAATTAACACAGATGGAAATGGCAAGACTGCCAAGAAAAACATTCATTCTGTTTTATGATTTCATCCTTGGGATATAATGAATTGGGTTTCCAGGCTAAGGGTTGAGTTACTTAAACCTGGTTTGGACAAATGCTTGGGTAAATCAACACTGGGGACAGATCCGTCTGACTATATCTTTCGTATGACTACATTAATGGATTGCAGATGGCAAGAATGAAATTTTCGTGTTCATATAACATTATAAGTGAAAGGTTTTATTTCTTCTGACAATTTTGTTCATTGCACAGTGTCTCCTGACATATTTATCAATGAAAAATGGATAGAAATTTAAAATACATAATGACAAGATTCAGATTTGTGGTTTCTGAGCTTTCAGTTAATCATTACAGTTAAACTTATGCTTACAAACAGGGCTAAGAATTATGAACGGAGTTTTCCGCTATGTAAAACTTTGGACTGAAGAAAGTGAAGTCCATTTTTTTTTCTTTTGTTATCCAGTTTTAAGTTATCTCAAATCAGTTGATTCCTTCAAATTACAATAAACAGCTTTCGTCATGTAGACTTCACCTACTCATGGCATCTGCTAAAGAAGAAGAAAATTACACTGAACAACTTGCCATTTATTTGCACAAAGCTCTCAAAACCCACAAGACATTGCAACACAAGTAAAATGATGAAACACTGCAAATATTACACTACAGTGGAGTAAGTAGTAGGCTGCCTCAGGCAGAGGAGTCCTATATGGGTTAAAGATTCCGCAACTAAATGCAAGGTAATCATAATGTTTTTCATTTATAGCTGATCATGATGTTGGACATTCAGTACACTATGTTGCGCATACCTGCATAAACAGGATAATCAAAATGTTCTGCTGCAGGATCTAGGTTGACGACCTGCACCACACGTCTGAGGGCTTCACAGTGCTTCACGATGTTGCTGCAGTAAGTTGACTGAAATGAAAGTGAAGAATACTGCCAAATCAGTCAATGTTGTAAGCACGTATACAAAATGTGAAACAAAAGAGAAATAAAACCTATAATGTTAAATGAATCAATGTACATGTTATAGGATTTTCTTAGAATAGTAGTCCTATAACCCCAAACTAGGTCATATTATGGGGGTTGAGATGGCAAAATTCTCCAAACCTAAAATCAGCATTTTAAAAGGGTGTCATTATTCTTTGCTGCTTCACATTCCTTGACAATCCAGAGGATCAGGTACCCATCTACAGCTGGGTGGACTCAAGGCCACTCACATACATAAAGTTCCTGGGATATTATTTGTACTCTATCTCATTTCTTTCATGGTGTATGTGTGTGTGTATGTGTGTGTGTGTGTGTGTGTGTGTGTGTGTGTGTGTGTGTGTGTGTGTGTGTGTGTGTATGTGTGTGTGTGTGTGTGTGTGTGTGTGTGCATGTGTGTGTGGTTGTTTTTTTGTGTGCGTGTGTGTGTCTTGTTATTCGACTCAATATTCAGTCCACGATCAATCTCTAAATGTGAACTCACCACATGAAAACAATTTCTGAAAGAGGAAAACTGAGTAATGTTACAATTGAACAAGGGACTTAATCAGCATTTGATCTTGTGAATGAATTATCTGATGCCACTGAGTCTGATGCTACTGTATAAACTTTACAGGCCAGCTACAATCAATTCCTCCTGATTTTTCATCATTATTAAGGCTACAAAACTGAGAGATAAAGTGCTGAAAGAGTGAGCACTACAGAACTGAATCTATATACAGACCCTCACAGCCTGTGCCTGTCAGGTGAGCTTGGCCTATACTACAGCTTTGCAGGGCCAAGTGGATAGGTGAGACTGTGACAATGAAATGATACAGAAATATGACAGAAAGAAAAGAGGCTAGGTGACTAGGTATGTAGCAAATACCTTTTTTTAATAGATAGGTGATTAGATCTATAGTACAGGATCCATATCATAAACAAGACATTGATCACTTTGAAGGAGTTCAAAATATGACAGTCCAATTCCTGTTCTAGATTTACACACCTCCTGAGAGTTCTGGATTTATACACCTCCTGAGACAATATTTACACTTAAAAACAAAACCAAAATGCCCCAAGATTATCAACAGCTTAAACAACAAGACTAAAGACTCCACCTACACCTGAAAGGTAAGGAGCAAAAGCTGAAAAAAGAGATTTCAACCCAATTTGACAATAACACAATGGAGGACTTTATTACCAAACTCTCAGGTAATTACAGTATTGCATGTAACTAAGATCCCCAACACAACAGTCACAATAAACAATATGAAAAATTTTTTTCTTCATAAAAAACAATAATAGTAACAGTCTATTACTAATACACTACACACTCACTGACCTTGAAGAAGCTGTCACAGCACATCAAGAAACAGCTTCAGTATACTACTGATCAGTAACCCGAAAAACTGGCCCTGTTATTAGTAATGGTCTTCTAAACAAGAACAGTACCCTTTTCCATCGCAGTTATGCCAGTCAAGGATTCTACAATATGAGATCAAGAGATCAAAAACTATGAAATATACCGATCATTTTAAACTCAAGCTTAAAATTCATAAAATAATATCTATTAACCCTTTGACTCCCGCACCATGTCCACTAGCATCTCCCATTGTCAACCATCCTAGCAAAGCAAAAATTTAATCCTCTGACTCCCGCACCCTATCCACCAACTGCAAAATCTTAACTTTTTCACTCCCTCACCCTATGGGCCTATCCATCAGCTTCCTGCAGGAAGCTGGATAGGGTGAGGGAGTCAAAGGGTTAAGTTTTTGCAGTTGGTGGATACCAGGATAGAGTGCGGGAGTAAATGGGTTAAAAAAACACACACACACACACACACAAAAACAACCAACCAAACAAACAACAACAAAAAACCACGTAACAACTAATATAGTATCAACCATGGCCAGAAACAACAACAGGTGCTTCGTGGTTGAACGCTCAAACACCACCACCTTTAGGAATTCTTTCTTCCCTCGAACGACAACAGAGTGGAATGGTCTGTCAGACGATATCATCACCTTATCGTCGGCACACCAGTTCAGGATGGCTGTGTCTGGCCTCAGATGCAGCCAAAAACCAGCCTGCTGAACGAGGAGGGGGCCCCAGCGACCATACTAGATGGTGCTGGGGGTCAGCTAGGCCAGCTGATTATACCAACTTTCAGCTGAAGTGAAACCTGCCGACGGTCAGTCCCCCTCCCCCCCCAAAAAAAATCTCTTTTTTTTAAAGTTAGGAATCCTGTGGCTGTGTGCTCTCCTCCAGTTTTTCCCCCGTTGGCGCATATATCCAGAATTGGATTCTGCCGACGTCTACACATCAAACATCAAACCCGATAATCATTAGGCTTAATCTGGCTATTTGGCTAATGTAGGTATGTCACAATCGGCGATTAGGCCTACGCGTGCGCGAAAACTGTAGCGGAAGACTGTTACTGGCGTGGCAGCACATGTGAGAGGGTAGGCAAACAATCGCTGTCTGCACATTTTTGTGATTTCTTCATTTGGCAAGCTGTAAATCAAATGTGACTACGGATTCCGTGCTTTTTTGTTTTTATATTTGTTTTTTTTGGTATGTGTGGACTATTTGTATGTAACTCAAGTAAATGTGTTTCAGAAGTTTTTTGTTTTTGCAGTACAGCTTATTCTTATACCTGGTGTTTGTGCGTGTATGTTTTTGCTAATGCCCTTTTCATCTTGTTACCTGTTCTGTGGATTTATTTTGATGTAGCATTATGGGTCAGTCTTTGTGTTTTTTGTTTGCATTTAATTTTGTTTTTTGAGTGATATACATATATAGATATTTACATAAATATATATGTGTGTGTGTGTGTGTGTGTGTGTGTGTGTGTGGTGTGTGTGTGTGTGTGTGTTTACACATACTGATACTTATATATGTATTTATACATGTATATACACATTATATTAATATAATATATACATGTATATACACATACATACATATATATATGCATATGTACACTTATAACACATACACCCACACAGATATTTACATACATAACACATTATCTTTCATGTTGTATGACACGACAGCTTATGAGAAAGTGTGTGTTTACGCAAGGAAAAAAATTACAACTTTTTCAAAAAAGTTTGCTTGTTAGGGCAAATAATTGAAAGAAACACTGTCCTTACTACCAGCAGAATTTTAAAATCAAAATTGCAAGATGAAATTTCCAGAACAGCAAGTTATAAACCAATTCAGTCTGTTAATCTTTTCTACCCCTCAGAACAGCTTAATTAGTAATTAATCTGTAATCTCTTAGTCTTGATAAAGACTCAATTTCTAAGTTACCAGGAAACTTGAGAGATCTTTTCAGTGAAATATTCAATTTTCATTTCTTTTTTAAGTGTATTTATACTACCATCACAGGCTCACAATTTTTTTTGGAGTTAATATGAATATACTTACATACATCTATACACACATATATATGATATATAATAATACACACATATTATTTATAATTAAAAACACATATAAACCAAGAGTAAATACATAATAAAAAATAAAAATGCACAGGTTGACAACTTCTTGTTTAAAGGCGGTTTTTCATGAAAAACTGTAATTAATTGATTATTACATAAAGATTGAACCTAATGGTATTGAATAACTGTTCTAATTTATCATGATAATCATCTTGAGGCTTTACTCAACAATTTTCAAGTCAGAAATTTGATGATTTTGGAAACTGTAATAGTGTAAAGATTTTAGGAATCTCAGTTGATCTTCGCTTCAGCCAGTTAAGGCAATTAATGAATTAATTGTTAATTAATGCATGGACTCAGAGATTCATGAAGGTCTTAATCATCTTGGCTAAACAAAGACCTTTCTACTGATATTTGATTTTTTTTCAATCGGTTCAGTCGTTCCAAAGTTATGGTGCTTTTTGTGATGAAACGGCACACACGCGGTCACAGTTTTTGCTATGTAAATTGTAATCCAATGAAGGAAAACGTCGAAAATTTAATTATTCAAAAAATCGTAACTTTCGTCACAGACAATCAACCGAAGAACTTTTAATACCATTTTAAAGTTCTTTTTTTGCTCTTTTCAATGATAGTAATTGCATATTTAATAAAAATATTTGAAATTTTTTGTAACAACTAGATCTAGATGACAATTCTCACCTTTCCAGACCCCGCGGGCCCCATGACAAGCTGTGCGTATCTCATTGTGTGAGAAAGTTTATGCTGGTAATAATTCCTTGACTATACTACTTTCATAAGCCAACAAACGGCAGAAAGATCCTTTCAGATGTATGGAATCCAAAGCTGCGAACAAGTGGAACTTAGGTCTTCTTTCTTGATCAAGCCGTCATGTTGTTTACAGTACTCAAAGTGCTGGCGCAGAAAGAGGGGTATTTCCAAGTTGTGTCGAGAATGTGAAATAAGGCTCTACATCATAACTAATCATGTATTTGTACAGTTGTATTTTAATATGAAGTTTGTTAAATCGGAGTACAAAAATATTCAAAAGATCATTGTGCTTGAAAGAATTGATCTCAAAATGCTTATAAACTTTATTACTACAAAGATATCTCCCAAATACCACGTGACAACTAGGAAGTCATTGAGCGGAAGTAAGCGAAGAGGGTGTCTGCTCGTCTGTCAAAGAACGTACCGAAGATGCCGGTGAGATGTTATTTCCAATTATTATTAATATAACTGTGTTTGTACTTTATATACTGGAGCGCTTCGTTATGAGGTGGCTTTTAGTTGAAATCTGGTTAGGCTATATCTTTTGTAACCGACCATGTGAATATTGAAATTGTCATCAAATACTAACAGCCTAACTCTGAAACTGGCGTTTATGACTCATTTTGTTTCCTGATTTCCACAGCTCTCGTTTCTTCCTTGTTTTCTAAACCTAATTTGTTGTGTATATATGAGTTTGAAGGCGGTTCATTAATTTGACAGGAACATGCTTGTTTGCTGAAAATTTGTTTAGATCTTACTATTCTTAGAATATCTTGCATTTGGGTAAAATTGCAGTCGGTGAGGCGCCCCTCCCACTTACACTGTTACAGGCCTACATTTTCAATTTTGTTAAATTATTCTGTTAAGTTCAGTTCGTATTGCTTATAGCCATCCAACTGCTAGAACAAGTGGAATCTGCAAACTGATATGGAAATATTACAAGATAGTGATTGCTGCTATAGCAGTAGTAATAAATTGAGGATCATAGGGATTGATACAATGACAGGGTCTTGCAAGATTTCATGTGTCCTTCCTTTGTACTCTTTAGTCTTTGTACCTCTACCAATCTTTTTCAAAATCATTAAAGTGATTTTTTTACATTATATTCAAGGTTACTATCCAGCCTCATCAAGTATCATTAATAACAAACTGACACACTTGCAGTTTGAACTACACGGCCCACATTTTTTTGCGGACCACTAGCTTTAGTCTCCTCCTGAGGTCAACAACTGACTGATCGAGTGAATGATTTTGTTTTGTTTTGTTGTTTTTGTTTTTTGTTTTGTCCATGCTGTGCTGGCTATGTGTTAACTGTAAGTTAATGTACAGTCTGCATAAACTGTCTTCGGTGGACCTGCATGCTGGCTGTTTTCATATTTTCAGAAGCCATCAGACACTGACGTAACATGATACAGGATCCTTAACAATACCAACATGCATACTTGACATTCTGGATGTATATATACACAAAAAGGGAGCTTAGACAATAACAGGTCCACACACATGTTGGCCTGGGAGATTGAAACATCTCCATCCATTATCCATCAAGCAGGAGGTACCCAGGTGGGATCTGGTGGTGCATATAGCCATTATAGGGTCGAGGATTTTCCAATCTTCCAGACCTTCCAGTTGAAAGTCTGATGTTACCTAACTGTTTATCGCACATGTGGAGTGAATGATCTGTTGATGAGGAAGTAGTGGCTCAGTTAGCTCAGTTGGTTTGAGCTTCATGGTGATAACGCAGGGGTCATGGGTTCAACTTCAATCCTGAAGTAGGCGACAGATTTTTGCCCCAGTACCCCAGTTGGTTGCAGTGCCATGTTGATAACACAGGGATCATGGGTTTGAACCGCAAGTGGATCACAGATTTACTGCCCCTTTTAGCTCACTTGGTTGGAGCGCTATGCTGATAATGCAGGGGTCATCAGTTTGGCCCTCACTCCTCAGTGGTCCGCAGATATTGTTTTATTTTGGTTTTGTGTGTGTCAGTAAAGCTGGCTGGATTTTCCTTTGGTAGAACTCAAGTCTTAAGAGTTGGGTTCAGTCTGAAACCACAGATTTGACAAAATAAAAACTGGCCATATTCGCTGCCCATCTTAGTGCTGTAATCATTCTGATGGTGTTAGTTTAACTGTTTCATAGATTTCTTTTTCCTCCCATCCTCATTTCAAGACTACCAGTTCATAGGGTTTTGTGCAGGCTCAAGGAGTCTGCCAGGTAGTTGTTTGTTTATTTTATTTATTTGTTTAGGATCGTTGAACCTCGTAGATTTTTTAGCGTATCTTTCTTTCTTGTTGTTTTGTTTTGGTCCTGTATTCCACACCCTCTGAATGGCCACAGGAACTGGCACAGTTTTTGCAGTGCAGTGATGATGATGACAATGAGGATGATAAACATGATGCTGTGGAGTTCCCTTTAGGATTGAGACTGTGTGTAACAGGGCTTTACTCTGTGCTAGCTCTCATAATATGTCCTGGCGTCAGCCAAACCCAAAAGATACAGACACAGTGTTTGTCAGACAATTGAGCAACACCCTCAATGACACATCCATGAAGTGGATGAGACTTGATCATATGGTCCCAGTCTTCCCGATGAGCCCATAACACATTCAGCTCTGGGTGGGAGCCAGTTGGAGCCGAAAAATCCCACGGTTATTTTTGAACGGACTGATGGGGATTGGAACCCACAAACTTTCAGTTGGTAATCCATTGTGCTAACCACTATACCATGGTGACTGTCTGTCAGGTAATGAATTGCTGGCAAATTTAGGTGGGGTGCCTATGGAATTGTACAAGTGCAGTGAATGATTGAATCCATTTTGAACAAATTGCAAACTTACACCAGATAAGATCATAAGTCTCCAGAGCATGTTAGCATGCTTTACAGTTTTACCTACTATTCAGAAATGAAAGAAATGAGCAATGACCAGATTGACACCTCAGAAAGAGCAGCTGTAGAGCAACACTGGGGACTCAATCAATCAAAATTATATCATTCATTCAGACCACCAGACTGTTTGAGCCATAACATTTACAATGCCTGCATAATAAACACGCATGCACGCACACAAGTGCGTGCGCACACACACACTCACACACACACACACATGCATGCACGCACGCGCGCACACACACACACACACACACACACACACACACACACACACACACACACACACACACACACACATACACACACATTCATTTGATGCATGCATGCAGGCAGGTATGCACACATGCACACACACATACACACACACCAGAAAAAAAACTTTCAATGGCTATAGTAAAGTAGGGTGTGTGTCTTGTGTCATGGGATGCATGTATTGCTCAGTGTGTTGAATAATTTAGATATATCCACTAATCCAGTTGTGTCTCTTCAGAAATGGACTTTGTTGGATGGGATCCAGTTTCCCTTGAAGTAGTGTTATTCTCCCTGGACGCAATATTGATACTTTTCTACAAGGTCTTGAGTCAGACGATTGCCTGTGTTGTGTTCCCCAACCACTCGGATGCTCAAGTTTTGTGCCAATGCTCTTACTGTTTGACCATTGTTGTCATGGTGTTATTCATCATGTAAAATATAGTAATTGACTGATGATTTTGTTGGTGATGATGATGTGAGGTTTTTGGTTGGCTGGTTTGTTGAAATTTAATTTTATGTCTTTGTATTGGATTCTTGCACTGAATCTCTGAAAGGTTTCAAGTGTCTCATTATAGATTTTCTGTAGTGCTCACAGACCTGTATGATCTTTTCTTCAAAGCAGCAAAAAAGAATTAAACTGGTCATATATGACAATTTTTATGAATAAGTGGTGCAAAGCATTATTTTGATTGTACAATGATCATGAAATTCATAGTAGCTTTACTTTGGTATCAGCTGTCACACTTAATAGTTAACTTAACCGATGCCTTTTTTTTTTTTCAGGCTTACCATTCACAGTACACCAACCCCCCAAAGTTGGTGGGGAACATGGCTCTTCTGCCACTGAAGACTTCCTACAAAGGCCCAGCACCAAAAGAGAGTGAGTAAAAGAGAGGATGGAATCAATTTTTGGATTGTAAGTAAGGCCCATTACTCGGTTGGTCGGAATGCAGAGTTGATAAAGCAGATGTCATGGGTTCGACCCCTGTGTAAGCCACTTTAAGTGGGCATGAGACCCACATGGGTAAGGTAACAGACTTCCTGTCCAGCCTTTTGTTTGCTCCTTTTTTGTAGCACCTGGTAGGTAAAGAATGAAGATTTTCTTCTGATTTTCCAGATCAACTTATGTGCTGTCCTGCTAGTGCCTGAACAGTTGTAGACATTTTTTATGTCCAGCACCACAACTGACTTTTCAGTGGTTGATTTGACTTTTTCTGTTGCATCAGAAAAAAATACTGTACTAGCTATCTTTTCCTTTTTGTTTTCATGCAAGCAAATGCTGTAACTTTGTGAAACTATAGAAATTTGATTTTATTTCAGTTTTGAAATTCTGTGGCCTGTGTCCCATTTTTTGCATGATCTTTTGCTGCTGTCTCATACACACACACACACACACACACGCGCGCACACACACATGCGTGTGCGCGTGCACACACACACACGCACATGCACGCACGCACGCACGCATGCACGCACTCGCACACACCACACACACACACACACACACACACACACACACACACACACACACACACACACACACTCTCTCTCTCTCTCTCTCTCTCTCTCACACACACACTATATATATACACACACACAAACACACACACAAACACATACACACACACACACACACACACAAACACACACACACTACACACACACACACACACACACACACACACACACACACACACACACACACACACACACACACACACACTCTCTCTCTCTCTCTCTCTCTCTCACACACACACTATATATATACACACACACAAACACACACACACACACACACACACACACACACACACACACACACACACACACACACACACACACTACACTACACTACACTACACACACACACACACACACACACACACACACACACACACACACACACACACACACACACACAACACACTTAGAACATTGAATACATATATATATATACATTAAAGATGAATTTCAGTGTTTGTAATTTACTCAGAATAGGAAAGTAAAAGCATGCACATCTCCTGACAGAATATGCAGTTCATGCAGCAAGATCATACCTGCACATTGTGGGCCACGCAAAATGCACAGTATACACATTCAAGGAACATTACTCGGAACAAGGAAACAAAAGCATAAGTTGTTTGAACAAGAAAAACACAGAAGAAAAAGAGGATCAGTTTGTAAAGAAGCATTAAGAGTTTTTGTTGTTCAGCACACTCTGGTTTGGCTGTTTTTCACGCAGTAGATTATAGTGCCCATAAAAAACAAAATCATAGAAATTACAGAATAGTTAGTTGTGGGAACTGATCCCTGATTCTAACTTTATTGTAGAATATGATCTGTTACCTTTTATACTGTCTTACTTTTGAGTTACACTAGTTACGGAATCCATAGATCTGTAATTTTACATGGTTTTACCTCTTCATGATATCATTGTATTGATTTTTCATCTTATAACGCTCATGCACATTGCATTTTGTTTGATTTAGTTTCTTTCTTTACTTTGTTTTTAGGTTTCCCTTTGACCCCCATACCCTGTCCACCAGCATCATGCATTGTCAACCATGCAAGCAAAGCAAATGATTAATCCTTTGATTTCCTCACCCAGGAAGCTGGTGGATAGGGTGAGGGAGTCAAAGGGTTATGTTTTTGCTGTTGGTGGACAGTGTGCAAGAAACACAGGGTTAATATTATAGTTGTAATCATTGATAATGTTTTAAATACTTTATATAATAGTCATTCCCACACTGGAGTTTGTCAAGTGTCAGGGAAGCAACATTTTGGTCTTCTAATGAGACTTTTGTCACATCAAGTGGTTGGCTGTGTGACTGGCCCTGTCTTTGCATGTTGAATATTTATGTTTTACATATTTTCTTCCAATGTGAATAATGTTGAAAGTAAGAAGGGATGGAGATTATGCTTTGATTGATGCAGTCACATAACATTTTTAACAGATGATGTTGTGTGTTTCAGTGGGTGATGCTGACATTATTGATGAAGCCATCTACTACTTCAAAGCCAACATCTTTTTCCGCAATTATGAAATCAAGGTGAATTGTCAGTATAAAACTATTGAAAGTGTAGTTTTGGTGGGTTGTTGGGTCTTGCCAGGGTGGTGGTGTCTTTTTATTTGGGTGGGTGGGTCGGTGGGTAGGAATTTTTCTTTTTTGTTGTTGTTGTTGGTAGTGGTGGTGGTGGTGGTAGTGGTTTGTGTTGTTTGCTTGTTTGTGTTTTGCTTTATTTGTTTTTGTTCACAGATAATTTGTTGGCAAGAAGTTGATGTATGTTTTACTGTTGTCACTGCTGGTGCCATTTCATTTTGGATTTGTTGTTTTGTGTAGCTGTTGTATATTCATTATTTGTACAAACTTGCTTGTTTTATGGTTGGATTGTTTTTAAAAGAAAGTGCTGCAACCGTACTCAGTCATACTTAAACTTGGCCTTCCGTTTGTTGTATTTGTTCATAAGTGGGAATTCTTTTTCTTTTTACCTGAATTTCAGTTTTTGGAAAATGACTTTCAGTGGAAAAAGAGTTCTGATGAAAAATGTTTTGACAAAAATGCTGAGAGTCAGTTTTTGAATGTTCATGATATCCAGGAGTAAGTACTGCATGTAGATATCAGTACAAGTATTCACTGAGTTCACTCTAAACCGTGAAACATCTTGAGACAGGCAGAAATTGTTTGATTTATTTTATGAAATCTGCAAAATCTGTGTGTGTTTGTATGTGTGAATGGCTTACTGTGTATAGTGTTAATTGAGAATGATTTGCGTTCTCATGAAATGAGATTTGACAATTTTCTTCTTCACCCATTTCCAGACCCTTTATTTATTCAAGAACCAAACATTCTTCATTTTCATGTAAGTTGAACAAAAAGTTCCAGGAGCATGCCTCTAGACCCCCTAAAAGTTTTTCTTTTTTTTACATTTTTTTCTTTCATTTCCACCAGTTCGAACCCCTGTTGTTGGTGTTGTGCTTGGCTTGTAGTCACTAGGTTATCCCATTTCCTCATGACTTGTAAGTGATTATTAACATATATGCTCATTTATTTTCATGGAATAAATGTCATTCAGGGTTTGGATGTTCATGATGATGGACTGTGTGCACATATTAGTTTTTGAATTTAAAGTTGGATTTTTAATTTTAAGAGAGATTGATTGTGCTTAGACAATTCCGTATATGCACCACCCAAATCTACCATCTGTTAATATGCAGACTTCTTGAGCCAGCAAAATCCTATGTTCAGTCAAGATCTTGAAATGACAAAGGGAGGGAGAATCCGCGAGACGCTAAGCTGACACCACCAAAGGTTTGGAGCATTAAGATTGGAAGCCAACAGGCCACTTTAACCCTTTGACTTCCTCATCCTATGTGCCAGCATCCTACATCATTAGCCATGACAGCAAAGCAAAAACTTAATGTGCTGGCTGGGATAGAACCCCAGATCTTGAGCCAGCAGTTCTATTAAGCGAGCCAGCCGGCCAGCCATAATCTGTGGCCTGCCCCAGCCAGCCAGCCAGCCAGCCGTAATCTGTGGCCTGTCCCAGCCAGCCAGCCAGCCATAATCTGTGGCCTGCCCCAGCCAGCCAGCCAGCCGTAATCTGTGGCCTGCCAAAGGATCAGAGGAACAAGCATGGCTAAAAGCAGAATGATCCAACTAAACAACATCTGGAAAGATCTCAGCATTCCTGTTCATCTGAAAATGAAAATATTGAAATGCCTAGTATGGCCTGTCATGTTATATGGCTGTGAATCCTGGACACAAAGAAAAGATGATGACAAAGGAATTGCAGCAGCTGAGATGTGGTTTTTTAAGAGGCTGCTCAAGGTCAGTTGGACAGATAGAAGAACAAATGAAAGCATACTAAACAAATTGGAAACAGCAAGAAAACTTCTGGTCATCAATAAATGAAAGAAAATGAAGATATGTAGGCCATGTGCTACTTGCTTGTACTTTTGCTAATTATTGCATATGATGAACTCACAAAATGGAAAACGTTATAGTTCTGTGTCCTCTGAGTCCCCCAGGGGGGACCTGAACTCAATGGCTACTGGGGAGGGAGAGTCCGTGTCTGTGAAAGGTAGCTGTGATGACGGTAATGGATTACCCGACGGAGGTTATTGGAAGCGGACATGTAGAAACTCCTCAAAAATGCAAAATCACAAAAAGAAAAAAATGCAAAAAAAGGATTTGAATATAGGGACATGGAATGTACAGACTATGTTAGAATTAGGAAAGCTCTACCTACTAGTCAAAGAATTAGAAAGGAGCAAGATGAACATAACAGGGCTCTGTGAGGTTAGATGGAGTGGGCAGGGACTTTTTACTGTAGGAGAGCATACAGTTGTATATAGTGGAAATGAAAAAGGTGGCTCAAGAGGAGTAGCAATTGTGCTGGACAAAAAGCATGCTGGAGCTCTGAAAAGCTATAATCCAATTAATGACAGATTTCTCACTGTCAAAATAAATACCAAATATGCTGTTTTGAACATAGTTCAAGCCTATGCTCCAACATCCACTAGCTCAGAAGAAGAAATAGAAAATTTTTACAATGACCTCCAAACTATCAGAGACAAAATCCCCAAAAAGGAAATATGCATTGTGATGGGTGACTTCAACGCTAAAGTTGGAGAGGGGGCTGACACAGAATGTGGAATAGGACCATATGGTTTAGGAGAACGAAATGAGAGAGGTGACATGCTGGCTCTGTTTTGTCAGGCAAATGAGATGAACATCACAAATACTTTCTTCCAACAACCACTGCGCAGAAGATACACATGGATCTCTCCAGGAGACAGGTGTCGTAATCAGATTGATTATATTATCATTGACAGATCCTGGAAATCAACTGTCCTCAATGCAAAAACAAAGCCTGGAACAGACTGCGACACGGATCACATTCTTGTGACAACCAAATTAAGAATGAAAATATTGAAGAAGCCTAAAACCAAATCGACGCCAAAGTTCGACATATCAAAATTAGAAAACCCTGAGCTGGCGTTAGAATTTAGTATAGAAACAAGTAATCGTTTCTTAAAGTTACTTGAAGTTTGGGATGAAAATGACTCATATCCTGATGAAATCTGGACAGACATAAAAAACACACTGACCAAAATCTCTGAAGAAAAACTAGGAAAAGAAAAGAAAAGGAGAAAAGCTAAGCCCTACATAAGTCAGGAAGTGATAGATCTGGCAGAAAAGAAAAGTCAAGCTCGAAAGCAGGGAGAGCGGGAAAAATACTCAGCACTGAAAAGGGAAATAAAAAGTAAAGTCAGAAGAGACAAAGTAAATTGGTTGGCACAAGAATGCAGTAAAATCAATGAACACAACGAAAACAGGAAGTCGAGGGAGCTCTTCAAACAAATAAAAAAAGTGAAAAAAACAAATTTCAAAGCAACAAACCAATGCATCAACAACAAGGATGGTCACACACTGACTGAACCAGATGATGTCTTGGATAGGTGGAACGAATATGGCACATCACTTTTTGGCAAGCCTGACGGCCATGAAAATAATTTAGAGCCAAATTTGGAATTGACCCCTGGAGATATGGAACCTGAACCTCTGCTCAGCGAAGTTGAATCTGCCATTAAAGATCTAAAATGCAGAAAGTCTCTTGGTCTTGACAATATTCCTGGAGAGTTGTTGAAACACTCAGGTGATGGTGGACTCAAAGTAATGCATCACTTATGCTGCAAGATATGGAAGACTTGTCAATGGCCTACAGACTGGAAGCTCCAAGAATTTGTCATGTTACATAAGAGTGGAAATGTCAAAGACTGCAACAATTATAGAACAATTGCACTGATCAGTCATGCCAGTAAAATACTGCTGATAATAATTTTAAACAGGTTAAAGCCAAAAGTAGAGGAAGAGCTATCCGACTGTCAGGCAGGCTATAGGAAAAACAGGGGAACAATAGATATGCTGTTTGTACTCCAGATATTGATAGAAAAGATTAGAAACACAGACCAAGAGATGTTCATCGTTTTCATTGACTACAGCAAAGCGTTTGATAGCGTGATTCACCAAAGTCTTTTCCACTTCATGATCAAAATGGGTTTTCCAAGACATCTGGTTTCCCTCATAGCTTCATTATATAATGATCAAAAAGCAACAATCAGATGGAATAATCAAAACTGCAAATTTTTTAACATCACTAAAGGGGTAAGGCAGGGTTGCATCCTGTCTCCACATCTCTTCAGCATATACACTGAACATATCATGAGAGAAGCAGACATAGAAGACATGGGAGTAAATATTGGTGGTAGAAACCTGTCAAATTTACGCTACGCAGATGACACAGGATTACTGGCAGACATTACAGGCTCTAGGAGGATCCTGAGCAGGGTAGACCGGGTTGGAAAGGCAGCTGGGCTGGACTTAAATTCAAAGAAGACAAAGGTTATGCATGTTGCAGGCAAATATAACACTAGACAGGACCAGATCATGCTAAACCAAGTCCCTCTAGAAAATGTCAAGGACTTTAAATATTTAGGTTCAGTCAAGACACACGATGGAACATGCTCAAAAGACATAAAGATGAGAATTGGAATGGCCAAGAACAGTATGGTTCAATTGAACAATATTTGGAAAGACCACAGCATAACAGCAGACCTTAAGATAAAACTCTTAAAATGTCTTGTCTGGCCAGTGATGTTATACGGCTGCGAGGCATGGACAATGAAGAAAGAGGATGAAAGACGAGTGGAAGCAGCAGAGCTGTGGTTTTACCGAAGACTGCTGAGGGTCAGATGGACGGATAGGCGCTCAAATGAAAGCATACTGAATGAGTTGGGTACTACATGCAAGCTCCTAGTACTCATACAACGGAGGAAACTGAAATATGTTGGACACGCAATCCGTAATGAGAGAACAGACTTGATGTCCACTGTCCTCCAGGGTAAAGTGGAAGGAAAGAGAAACAGAGGACGGCCACCTGCATCACTTGCTAGAAACATCACAAACATCAGTGGCAAGAAACTCCAGGAGGTGGTCAGACTTAGCCAAGATCGAGAGTGCTGGAGGCAGCTTGTGAGGACATCTGTGCAGCGGCCAACACTGTTCCCGGTGACGCCGACAGGTGAGACGGGTGAGTGCTACAAAACCAAGAGACTGACCTCATGAAGATTGTCTTTCAAGGCAAGACTGAGGCAAAATCAAAAAGAGGCAGACCACCAGCTTCTCTCTTTGGCAACATCACTGAATCCAGTGGCATGAGAATCCATGAAGTTAGCAGGGCCAGCAAAGACCAGAACAAATGGAGGAAAATAACCCTGTCGGTGTCATTGACTGCAGCAGCCAATATCGCACCCGGTGATGCTGACAGGTGAGGTGAGCCGGAGGATCAAATCCAAAATTGATGCATTAGCAGCATGGCATATGAACTAACAGACCTTGTGGGCCACAAATCTTGCAGTTAGTCCAGTGGTCGAATCTATGACTCATGCATTATAATTTATAAGCACGAAGTTCAAATCAACTGAGCAGATGGGGCCACTTTAATTCTTACAAAATAAGATTCTGTTTTTTCATTCTTTGTGATTTTTTTGTCTGCCTGTTTATTCTTCCAGAGTGAAGCTGACAGAACACTGATCTACATTACCTTGTACATCAGCGAGTGTTTGAAGAAACTTCAGAAGGTAGGTTGGTTTATACAAAGGTTTCTGTTTGTGTGAAATGGGATGAATGATGATATTGTGATAATAGACATAATTTTGTCCTTTCACTTCAGTAGTCCACCACTTCACTTGTGTGATGAATGTGTGCACGAATGTGTGTGAATATATGTTGTTCCCTTTAAATAGATCAGTGAAATATGGTCTTATCTTTATCTCCATTTTTATCTTTTCTATCCAGTCTTCAGTTAAACCATTGTGTTTGCTTTGGTTATACCATTTTTTTTTTGGTATACTTTTGTATTTTTGTTATACCCTGTGGGGATGCCGGGGGCTCTTTCAGTATAAATAGTATCCCCAGAAGGAAATTCTGTGGTAGAAATTTCCTCTTTTCTGTCACTCTGTCTGTTTCTCCCTTATTTTTTGGCTTTCTGTCATTTCTTCTTATCATTTTCTGCCTTGCTGGTCCATTCACCTGTACATGTTCAATAAAGTCTTATGTACATTCTCATGGGATTGATGATTGGGTACATGTGTAAAGTGCATTTTTGGCCTTAGGGAAATGAGATATGCGGAAGCAGTTTAGTTAATTTAGGCCCGTTTTTATATGTTTAGTGTCTGCAGTTATGTTTAAATTTGTATTCAGGTATGTGTTTTAAATCCACTGTGCGATAAATTGGACAGAGTGGTCAGCACCAGGGGCATCCCTGTAGATTATGTGTGCGACTGCATTGATATGTGTACTTAATTTTCTTTTCCCTTTTATTTTTTTTTCTGTTGAAGTATTGTGTATGTTTTGAAACGATTATACACAAGTAACAGTACCCTGTAACAATATTTTTGTAAACTGTTTTACTGCCCATTATGCCTTTGGCATATATGGCAGCAATGGAGATCCTCCACATCTGCCTGTTAAGGGCCAGCCTCTGTATGGTACTCCATGTGTGATTCAGGGCCTTGAGTTCTGCTTTTGGTCAACTGGTGTTCCGGAGTCTTCTTCACTTGTGTTTTCTTTCTAGTGTCCAGTGAAGGTTAGACTGGGTTATTTTGTCTGGCTCTCTTCTGATGATATGCCCAATACATCTCCATCGTCTTTGTAAACTAGTCATCCTTCATATTGATCTGTCTTTGTGGCTAGCTGTTCTGTGAATAGGCCTGTTTGGCATAGAGATAGAACACTCACCATAAAATCACAGTTGAGCAAAACTTTGTGCATGTCTAACCAGCCGTGAATGGTTTCCTGACCTCCTGAGGGAAGGTAAGGCGATGAAGGCGAGGAGATGGACATAGCTCTCATTGTGCTGGTTCTGAGAAAAGCTAAGACCTGTATTACCTACTCTTCTATGACATTACGGTGAAGGGAAAAAAAATTGTGTAATTCTGTTTCATTTTGAAGCCAGCTATTTTTTTATGCATTTTAATCATAATGATGAGGCTTTGTTTGCTCCATTTAATGATTTAATTGATAGCCACAGTTTCCTTTTACATTATCAGTGTGCATGGTAATCAAGTGGGTCAGTATTGGACTTCCATTCAGAACATCCTGCATTTGATCCATCTAGACAAAGGGTCCTTTTTTTTTTTTTTTTATCTCTCAGGTCAACATGTATGCAGTCCTGCCAGTGTGTAAAACTCCATTCATGTATGATATATGCAGAGGGGATATAGATCCTTTATAGCATGTCAGTGGCTAGCTTATGGAAACATGAAAACACACAGCATGAACACCCACCGAAGATGCAGACTATGCAATAACATACTTGAATGTGGTCAGCTCGCCAAACAGCTTTTGTTCTCTAGGCTCCATTTAAAAAGTCTGATTTTGTGTAATGTGTAATGAGTCAAATGAGTTTGTAGAAAAGTGCCCTACAAAAACAGCTTTTAGATACATTTTGATTTTTTTAGATTTTGTGTTTGTGGCCTCATTTGTTCCATTTGTTCTGCTTAAGGTTGTGCATTTCATGTATTTTTGTGTCCAGTCTTGTTGTTATTTATAGTGTTTGATATTTGATAGCATTATATTTGTCACTATTTGATAGTATTTGTTTTCTGCCTGCAGTGTTCTTCACGAAACCAGGGTGAGAAGGAAATGTACACACTCGGCATTTCCAACTTTCCCATTCCTGGTGAGGCGGGGTTCCCCCTCAACGCTATGTACAGCAAACCTGCCAACAGAGCTGAGGATGGTGAGTGCCCTGGGTGCTTTAACCTCCATAGTTTGATATTATAAAACATCAACAGAAAGTTTGGATCATGTGAGCGAAAGCTTGAGCGAGGCTTCATTGTGTAACTAGCCTTTGAATCATGCAAACATGCATTTGGCCTGACTCTTGTGTTTTGTTTTGTCATTGTTTCTTGTTTTCCCTCTGTTTGCTTTTACCACCGTGATTGCTTCAACTTGACAGTTACATGTCATTTGGATTTGCCCGCACTAAATAAACCGATGGCCCATGGTTTGTTTTTTTGTTATGGAATTCATTCCAAGCGCAGAGACGTCATTTTGAGAAACTGAAACTGAAACTGAAACTGGCCGTTTTGTTTTGTTTTGTTAGTGTTGTTGGTTTTGTTTGTGTATTCATTTTTTCCATTCTGAGCTTTCTTTTAACTTTGTTTGACCCACACTGTGGAGGCATTATGCTGCTGCACAGTATGCATGCTCTGTCTTCGGTATGCATGCATGCTAGTTTTGTTTTGTTTTGTTTTTGTTGTTTGTTTCTTTCTCTCTATCAACCATGAAACGCTGGCATGGTTTACAAAGTTATAGGATCTTTAACTTGCATATTTTATCTTTGAATTGCATATATACACATGAAGAAAGTTCACACATGAAGAAAGTTCAGGCACTTACACATGTTCACACACATTGACCTGGGAGATCAGAAGATGTTCGTCCATTTCTCCCGAGGCAGGATTGAATTCTGTCCTTCTGTTTTTGAAGTCTCACATCCTAACCACTTGGCTGTTTTGCCCTTCAGTCTGCTGATAGAACACCCACATAATAAAAGAGACATCTTGAGCTTGATTCCTAGTTAGGATAGATATTTTTCGTCTCCCTTTTACTGACTTTGACCAGCTTCCAATGTGGTATAGGTGGTATCTTGGATGAACCATTGATTTAAGATCTTAAGTGAAGTGTCTCCTGCTTGAGGTAGAACTCATGATATGTGTGTTGTCAGCGTGACACTCTGATCAAGTTTAAGTGGAAACCCCGTAAGATACCGGGGGCTCTTTCAGTATAAATAGTATCCCTACCTTCAGGAAATTCTATGCTAGAAATTTCCTCTTTTCTGTCACTCTCTTTGTTTCTGCCTTGTGTCTTTGCTTTCTGTCTTTTCTTCATGTTATTTTCTGCCTTGCTGGTCCATTCACCTGTATGTGTTCACTAAAATCTTATGTATCTTCTCTTAGGATTGATAAGTGGGTAATGTATTAAGTGCATTTTTGGCTCTAAGGAAATGAGATATGCAAAAGCAATTTTAGGTAGTTTAGGCCCGTTTTTATATGTTTTAGTGTTCTTAGGTATGTTTAAATTTGTATTCAGGTATATTTTTTAAATCGCCTGTGTGAAAAATTGGACTGAGTGGTCAACACCAGGGGCATCGCTTTAGGTTATGTGTGCAAATGCATTGACATGTCTCCTTTTTTGTTGTTGTTGTTGTTGTTGTTGAAGTAATGTGTGCGTGCATTTTGAAACGGGGTATAGCCAATATGGCCCTATGCAGTTGGCTGGGCTTTAAGCAACAATAACAGAGGTAACAAGTTTAGCAGGGCCACTCAAACCCCTTGGCCCACCTGAAGGTTAAAAGTAAGTTTTGCATCATGAACATCACAGGCTAACCAGCTGAGATAATGGTCTGAAAAAAAAAAAATGATTGGCTCTGTGGAGTATAGCAACCTTCTGTCTTCGGGGAGACAAAAACAGTCAATTGTGACGAACGGAGCAGAACTAACCAAATGGTCTTTTTGTTTATTAATATCTTATTCTTTTTAACATTGCACACACACACACACAGACATACACAGACACACGCACACACACACACACCACACACACACACACACACACACACACACACACACACACACACACACACACACACACACACACACACACACACACATACTCACACTGTCTCTCTCTCTTTCTTTCTCTCTTTTCTCTCTTTCTCTTTCTCTCTTTCTCTCATATTACCTATACTGAAGTAGTGTTTAGTCACACTGAAACCAAAACAGAAAAACTGTGTTGTTTGTAGACACAATGAGAGCCTACCTGCAACAGCTACGACAAGAAACAGGTAACAGGCTGCTGGACAAAGTCTTTGACTCCCAGACGGACAAACCCAGCAAGGTAACATTTCATTCTTCACTAATGAAGATATTCAACAAGAAATCAGATTATTTCATGATGCTGTTTTATATCTTGGGCAAAGGGGTGGGAGTTCTGTGTAATTGCTAGCATTTCTTGTTTGATAAAAGTTTATAATCAAAGGACATAACTCTTGAGAATTATCTCCCATGTTGTATAGAACTTCTCAAATCTAACACAGTTTGCGTTACCCATTCAGCTAGCATAGAAGCAGATACAAAGTACAAAAACAGCAAGCTCAGAACACTCCTCTATTTGCTTGCAGTGTTTTTAAGTTTGTTTATTGGTAATTCATGGAGATTGGGTAAGTGTATATTTTGTGTGTGATGAAAGTTAATCACTAATTCATGGAGATTGGTAAAGTGTATATTTTGTGTGGTGTAGTGGGTGCAAATCCAGAAAAATGTATTTCCTTTGTGTGACTCCAGTTTATTCATGTTATTTCTTCTGTGTAAAGAAGATTGGTTCTTTTTTTAGAATGTGTGCATGTGTGTGTGTGTGCGTGCGTGCTTGCGTGCGTGCGTGTGTGTGAATCGAGAAGCTTTGATCAGAATCAGATATTGTTAGTGAGATCTATAGGTTTCTTATTACTTGTCATAGATATTGATGACTGTGTAAGATGTGTGGTATTGCCTGGATGCATTTGTCTTTTTAATTTTTGTGGAATTCAGTATGACTGGAGGACACAGTTTGTCCATGAATGGATTATTAATACTTGTGTTGTCTCTTATGATTCTGTGAGGAATCTAATCTTACAATTTCCGTGCATGAGCACCACATGTGTTTTTATCTTTGTCATGTACAGCTTCGTCTGTGTTTTATACTGTAAGTTAGCTATCTGAAATAATTTCAAGAGGGAATCAAGTAGTCTTGTTGAGTAAAAATAAATTTTGGCTCAGATTTGAAATAAATATGGTCAGAAATCAAAACAGGTTTAGACCTAAGTTTGAAAAAATGTCAGTAACATTGAGGAAGGATTCTTGGATTTTTGCTTTCTGATGTTTGTATCTTTGTGTGCATGTACATGTTGGTTGGTTTTGTTGTTGTTGTTGTTGTTGTTTTGTTTTGTGTGTTTTCAGCATATAGCTGTGGTGTTATTTTTTCAAATGTTCATTTGTCATCTGTTTGCTTGCAGTGGTGGCTGTGCTTTGCCAAGAGGAAGTTTATGGACAAAAGCTTGTCTGCACCAGGCTACTAGAAATAATTCATCCTTTCTGATATCATAAGATGTACGTCATGATGGAACTTGTGTATGGGACAATATCTACTCTGTAGATGTATCCCCCTTGTACAGATGACTGAAAATGTGATGAATCATTGGATTCCTTCTGGAATATCCTGCTCTTTCCTTTATGCTTATTGAAAGTAGAAAATAATAAATTTTGCATTTTAATTTACATCTATGAAACCAGAGTAAGTAACTACAAAAGTTGATCATCATCCTTTTATCCTGCATTTGGTGTCATTCAAGAAACAGTCGATAAAAGGACTGCATATTTTCCTAAGGGATCAAGTATTGTGTAAATGATGAAAAGATGTGTTCTGCTGTCTGATCTGATCACATTCATACTTGTTTTGTTTGTTGTTGTTGTTTTTTTTCTATTATGTTTTAGACTGCCTTTGTCATACACCCAGAATTCTGCAGCCCTCAACAAAGCAGTTTGCATATTCTGCACGAGACAGTCAAATAATGTACATTTAGAAAACATTTTGATGTTTAATATGAATATAACAATTGGTCCTGATATTTGGGTATTGGTTTTTAACCCAAAAGTTAGAAGCTCAGAATTAACCAAAAAGTTAGAAGCTCAGAGTCTGGCAAAGAGATAGGGTTTATGTACAGTCTTTTGGAATTTGCCATGATTATTTTGATCTCTTTCTATTACATGTTGTCTGTGGTGTTTGTGATTACAGAATTACACAAGTTCAGTCTTGGCAAAACTAAAACCGAAATTATAGCACATAAGTTATAGTTTGGTCATGACTGCTGTGTGATGTATACGAGTCTGTCTGCTTTGTGAAACTGGGTTTCTTTCAAAACTTTCATGTACTTGGTAAAATAGGTGGGAATCACAATAATTCATGAAGTCTTGTATTTCAAAAGTGAAGAATAAATGGTGTGATGGGGTTTGTGTCTGCAATTCTGTTTGTCATTTTGTTTGTCATAAAAAACCTATAAATGTCATTCTGTTTTGCTCTGAAAACCTCCATAATCATTGTTGAAATGATTTACGGACATTTTCTGTTTGTCATAAAAACCTATAGATATTCTTTTTTGTATCATAAAAACCAATAAATAACATTCTGTTTTGCTATGAAAACCTGCATTATCATTGTCAAAATGATTTCTGGACATCACTATGCTCTTTACTTTTTATCCTTTATCATTGTAACCTTTGTTTATGCACAGCATCACTGTCAGATACATGCTCATGGTAAATCTATGTATATAGTGACTCTTCATCAGAACTTTGCCTTTTGAATTAAGGAAAATATCCACGTTCATAACACATAAGCATATAGGACTGTTTTATGAAGATGACCATGGAAGGATTTCTTTTCAGTATTGTTGAGAAAAGTGGTTGTTTACAGAAAAGGATTTTGTTGTCATGTTTTGTCACTGGGTGAACAAAAGGAAGACATTCAACACTGGAGAGGAACAGAAGTGATATAATGCTATGGTAGATGGTCGTACATTGTTGTACATGAGAAATTTCTTCAATAAAATTTGTAACAATTACATAAATTCGAGTGAATGACTGTCAGTTTTTTTCTTTTCAAAAGTGTTATTCAGATCTACTCAGTATGAGACTGTGCTCTCTCTCTCTCTCTCTCTCTTTCTGTATATGTGTGTGCGTGTGTGTGTGTGTGTGTGTGTGTGTGTGCTCGTGTGTGTGCACACATGCGTGTGTTAGTAGCAACTTATGCAGACGTGAATTTCTTACAATTTATGGATTAGAATATCTTGAGTACTGGCGTTACATGCTATCACTGTAATCATAAATGGCATGAGCTTGAATGGACACGAAGATTAGGAGTCATGGTAAGTCTCTTATGTCATGAAAGCTATCCCTTTTACTCCCTCAACCCATCTACAAGTTTTCCTGTACATGCTCACCACACACACACGCCCCAACCCAGATGATGACAAGGATTAAGAAACAGCTCCTATTCAGATTTTTTACTTCCTAACAGTGTTGTTTTGGATGCATGTACGCACACTGACATCATCTTTCTTCACAAACAGCATACTGTCAACTTTGTTGGGCATGAATACTGAGTGTTTCTATGTTTCAGTAAGCCACCATACACTGACACATGGCTTACAATAATTACAATATTTTTATATAGCGCAAAATCTTGATAAAATCAAATCTAAGCGCTGAAGCAGACACACACGCAGGCACGCACGCTCGCACACACACGCACGCACACATACAGACACACACACACACACACACACACACACACACACACACCCACACACCCACACACACGCATGGCTATAAATGGGGAGAAAGAATAAAAGCAATAAAAGCAAGAATAAAAGCAATGGAAAATTATAGAGAGCATAGCATACAATTATATATTATAACCATGTGGTTCCCTCCGAGCGGAGACAGGCTGCAGAGGGGAGGGTTGAGTGAGGTTAGGATTTTATGCAGGAGAGAAAAGGTGAGTTTTGAGAGCGGACTTGAAGGAGACAAAAGTAGGTTGCTGACGGACTGAGAGAGGAAGTTTGTTCCAGGAGAGTGGACCAGAAACAGAGAAGGCTCGTGGACCATAGGTATTGAGCTTAGTGCGTGGAAAGCGAAGAGTCAGAGGATCAGAGGCAGAGCGGAGGGTACGTGAGGGAACATAGATCTCAAGTAGGCTTGACAGGTAATCGGGGGCTGCGTTATTGAGGCTTTTGTAGCACATGGTGTCTAGTTTGTACTGTATGCGCTTTGATACAGGGAGCCAGTATCTTTAACATATGTATTTGATGTTCTGTGTGCATATATACATAAAGTGGGTTCAAATACTTGCAGGTCTGCACATACGTTGACCTTGGAGATGGGAAACATCTTCACACTGCACCCACCACATGATTCTCTAGCAGGCTCGAACCCAGACCTTATAATTGGTAGTCCAGTGCCTTACCCACTTATCACGTATGTCAGCACCCATTGAACCCAAAGTCACACACACGCGTGTGCCATTTACAAAGTTGATTTACACAAAATAGCATACAGGAGAGGCTGGTGAAGAGAAAAATAGACCAGTTTGAAGGAAAGACAGAGGACAATTGAAACAGACAGTAGCACAGGAGAAAATAGAAATCTGGGATGGGAGAGAACTTTCGGATCCATGGATTTCCACGGCAGAAAGAATGAATTTCCTTGGATTACATGGCCGTTTCCTTGGAAAATCTATATCCAGTTGCTTTTTTTCTTCAAAGTAGAGTAAGTTTAATGAGTAGTATTTGTGATTTGATATATGTATGTATAGAATATAAACAGTGCAGAAAAAAATGTTCATAAGCTCTGTGAATGTCTGATTTGATGCCTGAAAGTGTGTCAGATTGCACAGATATGAATTCCTTACAATTTGTTTTGCCAGGTGAGCATGCCCTGGATCTCCACTCTCTGGATTTCCTGGAATAGACATATATAACAATGGGCCTAAATTACTTAAAATTGTCTTCTGCACATCACATTTCCTTGGAGCAAAAAATGCACCTAGTATGTATGTTTGCTGAAGGAATGCATTTTAAGGAATTAGTCATAGCCATGGATTTTGGAGTTTGTTCAAGAGGGATTTATCATTCTCAGACAATCCATTTCGCGTTTAAACAAAATCCAGACAGTAATTGTCTGGCAGATTTCTTGAAACCGCGCAAAACCCTAAACACTGACAAGGTCTTGGAATTGCTTGGGGTGTGGGGGAAGAAAAAGACCTAAGAAATACTACTTGACACCACCAGAATGATTGGAGCGTTAAGACGGGCAGTGAACAGGCCAGTGATATGCAGCAGGCTAGGACTGAACTAAGACATCAGGTCTAAAGTCCATACTGGTTTGAATCCACATCCCTGCAGTATAAGCGTGGTGCTCTTACAATTGCGCCAGTGGGATAATATGAATACTAATGACATTTATTCATAAGGCACCAAATCTTGACACAGATCAAATCAAAGTGCTCATTCTCTTCGTTCGTTCACTAAAGCATTCACTCGTAGTGAAAAAGTATACGTACACGGGTGAGGTGGGGGAGGACAGGAGAGGAATGGGACGAAGGGGTGGGCACATGCAGGGGGAGATCACTGCTGGACGAGACGGTTAGACTTCAAGGAAGACAAAGTATGTGACTGTCGAAGAGATACGGGGAGCTCATTCCAGTTGTTTGAACCACACACAGACCAGGTGTGGAACATCTGTATCGAGGAATTTGTAAACAGGCAAGTATTGGACGCAGAACGGAGAAGTTGGGCAGGGGTGTACATTTGGAGATGATCTCAAAGACAAGTAGGGGCAATACCATTAATACACTTCTAGCATAATGTATTGATTATGCACATGGAATATATTCCGAGCGCGGAGACGCCATCTTGAGAAACTGAAACCGAAATTTTGTGTCAGTGTAGCCCCTCCACAGACGAGGGTTGGATGTAAAAAAGAAAAGCATGGCATTTATGTGCTTATTGCTTGTGCCACTACTGGCTCAAAAACAAACAGTTGTTCTTATTCTCTCTCCTCTTGTTAGAAACAAATGGCTTACTGCCCATTATACCAATGGTGCATACTGCAGCGACAAAGATCTTACACTCCTTTCTGTTTGGGTCAGGCTTCTCTATGGTAATGATGATGTACGCTTATAGCGCGCCTAACAGTGCTTTATCGCTTACAATTCTACAATACAAAAAACAATGAAACATACACGTAACACATTCACCATTTTTACCCATTACTAAACTGATGTGAAGCCTGGACAGTCAACACGCAAGGTCAGAACGAGACTGAGGTGGCTGAAATGTGGTTTAAGAAGAATGTTAAGAGTTCCATGGACAGCAAAGAAAACAAACAAGACAGTCTTGAAAGAAGCAAACACAAAAGGAACTTTAATGAAGAAGATAAGAAAAAGACATGCAACTTTTACCGGACATTTTATGAGGCAAGAGAAATTTGAGAACCTGGTCACAACAGGAAAGCTGGAGGGAAAAAGAGCACCATGTAGACCCAGGGAGAAAAGATTGGATGGATCTGTGGAGTGGTTAAAAACAGTAAGGGTAAGAGGTATACTTACAGCGACAAAAGATAGATTTGCATGGAGGGCCATGTTCGCCAACGCCATGCGGTATGGCACATGATGATGA
>JAPXFY010000022.1:60350858-60373358 GCA_030674185.1 Monoplex corrugatus
TGACTGATGAGGCCGATTTGTGCGCGGAAGGCTCAGCCGCAGATGAGACACATGTGTTCTGCTGGATTGTGGACTTGGGAGTTGGCTCGGGATTTACGCAGCTCTCGCTTCTTTTGTGCTCCACTGATCCTGCTTTGTTTGTAGGAGGCGGCACCTTCGCCAACGCAGCTTCTCCATGATGAGCGGTCTTGTGTAAGGGCCCCCCATGTCTTGGTGTCGATATCGAAGTTTTTCAGGGACGCTTTAAGCGTGTCCTTGAAGCGCAGCTTTGGCCTTCCTCGCAAGCGTATGCCGTCTGCTAGCTCACCATAGAGCAGTCTCTTCGGGAGACGCGTGTCTTGCGTACGCACGATGTATCCAGCCTATCTGAGCTGAGTTTCTTGGCATGGCGCTCGTATACGGTCCATGTCTCACAGGCATACAGAAGGGTTGGCAGAACGGCTGCCTTCTATACCTTCAGCTTGGTGGACAGTTTGATACCTCTCCTGTCCCATACCGATACCCTGAGGCATCCGAAAGCTGAACTTGCTTTGGCAATGCGTGTGTCTACCTCAGTGTCTATGTTCACTGATCTTGAGATCGTGCTTCCGAGGTACGTAAAATTGTCTACAGCTTTCAGAGTTTCTCCCTCGACAGTGATGCTTGGTTCAGAGTTGTGGTGCAGGCTGAAACATGACTTCGGTCTTCTTCGTACTGATGGTGAGTCCGAAGTTTGTGCAGGATGATTCGAATCGATCCATGTTCTGCTGCATTTTCGCTTCTGTGGTGGCGTTCAGAGCGAAGAGTAGGTCATGGACCCAGTCTTTTTTAACCTTGGTCTTCGCCTGAAGCCTGAGGGCATTGAGGAGCCTTCCGTCTGTCCTGTATCTGAAGCCAATGCGTGTGTCATGGTCGTCATAGAATGCGTCTGAGAGCATGGCCGTAAACATCATACTGAATAGTGTTGGCGCCAGTACACAACCCTGCTTGACACCGTTCGTGACTGAGAAAGTCTCGGAGCAATCTCCGTTGTTCAACACACGTGCCTGCATGCCGTCATGAAACTAGCGTACCATGTTGATGAACTTTGATGGGCATCCGAACTTCTCCAAAATTCTCCATAGTCCTTCATTGGCTGACCGTGTCGAAGGCCTTTGTCAGATCAACGAATGTCGTGTACAGGTCTTGGTGTTGTTCCTGACACTTTTCTTGCAGTTGTCGTGCTGCGAACATCATGTCGGTTGTCCCGCGTGATTTTCTGAAGCTGCACTGTGTTTCTGGTAGGTGGCCAGTTTCCAGGTGAACGATAAGGCGGTTGAGGAGGACTCTTGCGAGGATCTTACCGGCAATGGCGAGCAGAGAGATTCCCCTGTGGTTGTCACAGGATTGCCTGTTGCCCTTCCTCTTGTAGAGATTGACAATGGTCGCGTCCTTCAGTTCCTGGGGGATGGATTCTTGTTCCCACATGCTCTTGAACAACTCTGTTAGCTTTTGGGTCATGACTGGTCCGCCTGCCTTGTATATTTCTGCTGGAATGGAGTCAGAGCCTGGAGCTTTGCCGTTTGAAAGGTGCTTGATTGCTGCCGTGATCTGTGATTCCGTTGGAGGCGCTGCCAGTTCGGTGTTTATTGGCACCAGCGGCATACGGTCAATGGCTTCGCTGTTGCTAGTAGATGCACGATTGAGGACGCTGTCGAAGTGCTCGGCCCAGCGTTGTAGGATGGCATTTTTGTCAGTGAGAAGTGTTGATCCGTCGGCGTTGAGCAGCAGTGATGTTCCTTGGGGCTGTGGCCATATAAGGTTTTTAGGGCGTCACAGAAGCACTTGTAGTTGTTGGTATCAGCGTGCTTCTGTATTTCGTCTGCTTTTCTGCTAAGCCAGGAGTCTTGCATTTCTCTGAGCTTTGTCTGCACTTTGTTTTTGATTGATTTATAGCAGCTTCCTTGGAGGTGGACTTTGGGTCATGCTGGTGTGCTCTGAAGACTTTTCGCTTTTCTTCCAACAATATCTGAATATCGGCGTCGTTTTCGTCAAACCAGTCCTGGTGTTTGCGCTGGTTGATATCGAGTTGCTCCCGCGCTGAGTTGTAGACCACTTCTCGGAATGCTGCCCAGTCCTCATCCACACTTTTGGAGCCCAGATTTAGGGCTTCGAGCCGTGCATCAAGGTCATTTGTGAACTTTTGATACACAGAGGGTCGTTCCAGCTTTGTGACGTTCAGTCTTGTGTTGAACCCCTTTCCTTGTGGACGTCGTCTCAGCTGGATAGAGATGTTGAGTGTAGAGATGATGAGCCTATGGTCAGTCCAACATTCTGCTCCGCACATGGCTTTCGTTACTCTGACGTCCTGCCTGTCTTTTTTCCTAACGATGACGTAGTCGATGAGATGCCAGTACTTGGAGCGAGGATACATCCATGACGTCTTTTTGCGGTTTGGCAGGCGGAAGATTGTATTGGTGATGAGCAGGTCATGTGCCGCACAGTAGTAGGTGTTCATTGCTGTTGCTCTTCCCGAATCCATTTCGTCTGATAATCCCTTCCCACGTTTTGTGATCTGTCCCAACTCTGGCATTGAAGTCGCCGAGAATCAACAACTTGTCTTCATTGGGTACAGTCGCGAGAAGGGATTCCAGGTCTTCGTAGAACTTGGCCTTTGCTTCCTCTGTGTTGGTCATTGTAGGGGCATAGGCGCTGATGAGGGTGGCATGACGTTTTCCTCTTAGTGGAAGGCGCAACGACATGAATCGGTTGTTAGTTCATTTTGGGAGGTTGGTTAGTTTACCGATCAGATTTAATTTGATGGCAAAGCCCACTCCCGCCTCACGACGTACGTCGCTATCGCGACCACTCCAGAAGAAGGTATAGCCAGCTTTCGTTTCTGACAATTGGCCTTCGTTTGCGAACCTGGTCTCGCATAGAGCTGAGATTTGGATGCTGTACCTATCGAGTTCTCTTGCAATCAGTGCTGTACGTCGTTCAGGTCGGTTTGCACTTGGGTTGTCCAAGAGCGTGTGCACATTCCATGTGCCGATAGTGAGCGGAGTCACCGAGAGTTTTTTGTCTTTGTTTTTCGATCGCATGAGTGGGATCCCCGTCTGCCGCAGTAAGCAAGCCAGGTTATCCAGACCTGCCAATTCGCCACTCGCAAATCGCCTTAGGACTCCAGTTTTAGTGATGCCTTGACTTGCATGTGAATTGGATTATAGTGAGGGAGAGTTGCGCAGATCGTCAACCTCACTCTCTCGTCCCGAACCATCGTGATCCAGTGGCAAGACATGATCAAGGCGACTGGCGATGGGTAGGGATACAGTGGATGGCCAGAGTGTCCTATTGTGCCTCACAATGCCCTGTTGACGCTCCACAGCGCCGTTGCTACAACTGCCTTTCTCACGGCTGTTTCAGTAGCTCACTTTCTCGCCTTTTAGTTTGGTCGGCCAACATGGCACCAGATGTCAGATATCAACGTCCGCCCTTGCCCCGTAGCTATGTTTCCGCATTCCTTAGTCTGGTGGCAAGGGAAACAGAGGATTAATACTGCGCTGTACAGTGATTAAGCCATTTTATCATCAACTTTGGCGTTGTGTATAACGAAATTGTGCACACTTTGTCAATTCATTTTTTGGAATCCTTATTGTTTATTTATCATTTGTCTGAGTGCAGCTATTAATTATTCATTTGGTTATATAGTTTGAGTTTGTGCTTTACTTATAGAGTGTAAGTGAGTGTCATCATTTCTCACTGTGGGTGTGTTCGTTCGTTCATTGATTTAACGTCTTTTCACTATGAGTGATATTAGACGGATGTGGTGTGTGCGTGGTGGTGTGTGTGTGTTGTGTGTGTGTGTGTGTGTGTGTGTGTGTGTGTGTGTGTGTGTGTGTGTGTGTGTGTGTTTTGTGTTTGGTGATTTCATCTGCCTTTCTATACTGGAATTATTTCATGTGAAACGGGAGATAGTACGTGAGTGAAAATATTTTTAAGTTGTTGTTTTCCTGTTGTTGTCTCTTTTGTTTTTGTTGCTGTTTTGTTTAATTTCTTTTGTCACTTTCGTTTTTGTTTTGGTTTTTTTTGTTTGTTTTGTTTTGTTTGCTTTTTTGTTTGTTTTTTGTGTATGTTTTTGTTTTGTTTGCTTTTTTGTTTGTTTTTTGTGTATGTATGTGTGTGTGTGTGTGTGTGTGTGTGTGTGTGTGTGTGTGTGTGTGAGAGAGAGAGTGTGTGTGTGTGTTGTGCTGTGTTGTGTTGTGTGTGTGTGTGTGTGTGTGTGTGTGTGTGTGTTGTGTGTGTGTGTGTGTGTGTGTGTGTGTGTGTGTGTGTGTGTGTGACTCAGTTTCGTCGTTTTATTTAGATTTTTTTTAATACTGAAACTGTTTTTTTCCCTGTTATTCGTTGTTGTTGTTGTTGTTGTTGTTGTTAGTGTGTGTATTTGCCGTATTTTAGTAGTTGTGCGTGTGTATCTGTGACGGAAGTGGTAATAAGAACTGGCAAATGGATGTCTGCTGGTTCTGTATTAAAAGACAGTTAGTGTTGAGGCTACGTAAGCCTGTATAGTCAGCCTCTGCATTGTGTGAAAGAAGGCTGCTGCCTTGTACTGTGAGAGAAATCTGTGCCATATCAAAGTGATGGGATACTTACTAAACAAGCTTATAACGATCCTTGCCGACAACCAAATGCTTATTCGGTAAGTTTGGTGTTGTCCACACACATGCAGCTAACATCTCTGAAAATATGAATGTTGTCAAAACTGCAGGTGCATGAACAGTTTGTCATTTAAATTGGATTTTTTATTTTACATATGTGGTTTTCTTCTGTCAGTCATCTGATCTTTGCAAGCAAAACAGCTGTTATATCTAATTTTTTTCTGCATGCCTGATATCAGTTTCTACATGAGTCATTCCTGCGTTTGGTTATATTGTTCATATTTCTCTTGGTGAAACTCAGACTTTGTAATTTAATGTTTTTGCAACCTACCCATGCACTACAACGCTATAAAAAGTTAACTGGCCTTGCTACGAGTCTCGTATCACTGACACCTGCGGTTCCCTTTTGACAGCTCAGCGCGTTGCACTCACACACTGCCTGTGCAGAGCGCTCAACTGGCCAGCTGCCACTTGAGAGTCCACATCTGGTTATCGTTTATCTCTCCCCTCCCATCCCCCTCCCCTCCGCTGCTCCTGCTCTCAAACTAAAATCTTGCTCGGGAACAGCCGTGTTCTGCCCGTTGAACCACAGGAGTGGTTTCTTCCACGCAGTCCGCCAGATGTAGACTTTGAAGAGACTAGGTAGGCAAGCCCTAGCGAGTCACACAACAAGGGTTATATAGTCACTCCATAGAATGTAAAAGAACTTACACTCTATGCCCCACCCCCACTCCATTCACATCCCCTCCCTTTTTTTTCTTTTCTTTTTTTGTTCCAAATGGGAGACGTTTTCTAAAAGTGTTATGACATTAGACTTTACGTCATTGTATGATGACGTCACTTATCTCTGTTACGATTATTGCCTGCTGGAACTCTCTGTCGGCTTCTTTCATCACAATAACTTCAGGTCTTGGAACTATGGTGCCAGAAACAAAACTTCTCATCAGACACGAACTCATTGAAGATCGTCACATAAAAAACGTACACACTGGTGAAGTGATTTCATTTTATATCTTAATCAACTGGAAGTGTCACGTTTAAAGATAACGTTTTTTAGAGATACGTACATACATACATACATACATACATACATACATACGCACATACATACATACATACATACATACATACATACATATACATGCATACATACATACATACATACATACATACATACATACATACATACGTACGTACATACATACATACATACATACGTACAGACGGACAGACACACACACACACGCACAGATACACACACCCACGCACGAACGCACGCGCGCGCGCACACACACATACACACACACACACACACACACGAGGCCAAAAAAAAAGTGAAAAGAAATTTGCTTTTTAAATATCAAATATGAAAATGGAGAATTGCTTGTAAACAGGTAAACTGCAGTAAAAATTACATTTTATATAAAAAAATAAATCCTATTTGCACTGTACACAATATGCCCCCTCCACCATCCACCGTTCTTCGCTTTGATACTCGGAAATCAGTGTTTGTGACATGCTAAAAGCAGCTTTAACATATATGCACACGCACGAGCGTGTGTGTGTGTTTGTGTGTGCACGCACGCACGCCCGTGATTAATTATGTGGCATAGAGAAAGAGACGAGACACAATGGACAAAATGGGAATATCAACTGTATTTCGCCTGTGGCCTTTACAATGCAGTTAACACACACGTACGAAAGTGACAAATGTATGCACACACACACTTATGCACGCACACACGCATTGACACTCATACACACACACGCTCACACACACACACACACCACACACACACACACACACACACACACACACACACAAGCGCGCGCATACGCACACCACGCACATACACACACACACGCACGCACACACAAACATGCATACGCACACACACACTCGCACACGCACGCACACTCAAGCGCGCGCGCACACACACACACACACATACAAATGCATACACACACAAACACGCACAAGCGCGCATATGCACACTCACACACACACGCGCGCGCACACGCACGTAGAGGCACACATACACACAAACACACACAAACACACACACACACTCACATACACACAAATACAAACGCACACACACACACACACACACAAACACAGACACAGACACACAAACACAGACACAGACAACACACACACACAAACACACAAACACACACACACGAACACACACACACACACACACACACACACACACACACACACACACACACACACACACACACACACAGCAAAACAAAACAAAAGGTAAAGAAAAAGAGAGTTTTAACGAATCAAATACATTTATAAACAATAGAGTACAGCCTTTACGCGGGTCCAATAAAAATTGTGGCAAAAATTTGATACAGTAAATATAAAGACAGGCCTGTTTCCATTGCGTACAAAGCACCCCTCTACCAACCCATTGCTGCCCTCAGAAATCGATGATTGTGACATGTTGACAGCAACCAAACATACGTGCTCGCACGAGTGGGTGTGGCTGTGTGTCCGTACAAACGTATGTGTATGTATGTATGCATATGTGGCAGAGAAAAAGAAACAATACACACAATGGACAAAATCGGTATATTTCATTTGGCCGATGCCTTTATAATATAGTTGAACACGAACTAGAAGATAAGTACATGTACTTATATAAAAAAGAGAGAGAGAGATAAAGATAGAGACAGAGACAGAAGGAGAAAGAGGATACAACGTAATATAACATGCCTAACAATCACAGCCAAGGAGAATGAAAATATAGACTTAGATGTTTTCTCAATGCTCCCAAAGGCAAATTGTGACTTTGGCAAGATGATATAATGAAACTAGATTTGGATGTGAATGATTCAAAATAACTGTTTCACAATCCTTTTGACAAATTGTGACTTTGAAAAAATAATCATGAAACTAGACCTGAATATAAAGAACACATAATTACCTGTTTCACGATTGCATTGATTATTTGTGACTTCTATCAAAAAAAGACAATTTAATAATAAAAACAAGATTTCAATATGAACAATTCGCAATTGTCAGTTCCCTCAAGTACTAAATTTATGGGGATGTCAACACGACACGTTATTTTTCATGACCAGACAAGTTCAACCACACAGGTTGAAAACATGGACTCGACCGTGGTCTTCCTCACCAAACTCAACAACCTCCTGTGGCAGGTAGTGCCCCCTGTTCTTCTGGTCTGCGGCACTGTGGGCAATGTGATGATTGTGGTGGTGATGCGTGGGATGCGGGCTTCACAGTCCATGACCTGTCTGGCCTGGTACTTCACGGCCCTGGCTGTGTCTGACCTCTGCCTGCTGCTGGTAACTGTCACCTTCTACTGGGTAGACATGGTCTTCGCTTGGCCGCCATCTTTCTTCCGTTACGACCTTCTGTGCAAAATTCCTGAATTTCTCTGGTACACGTGCTCGCTCACGTCAGCGTACTTTTTGGTGGCCATGACGTATCAGAGAGTGATGTCAGTGGTGGTGCCGCATCGTGTGAGGGTGTTGTGTTCGGTCAGAAGAGGAAAGCTGGTCACAGCTACCATCTTGGTGGTTGCTTGTGTGATAAACTTTCATTTTCTGTTTACTTTCAGATACTGGCCTGAGTACGAAAAGTGCTATCCCGTGGAGCAGTATTTCCACCTTGTACATGTCTTCACGTGGGTAAACCTCTTCTTGGCATCGGTCATTCCATTTCTTTCCCTGTTTATCGGCAACTTGATCATTATAACCCAAGTGATCAGATCTATGCAACTGTCACGTAAAATGAGAGGGAACATTGATGAACAGAATTCTTCGAAAAGTGCAATATCTTCCATGACAACAACCCTCATTGTGACATCTTCAGCGTTTCTATTCCTGACCCTTCCAAGCTGTATTTTTGATGCCTACAGAAAGCCAATAGATATTGAAATTAAAGATGAATATTTCAGGGCACAGATCCCTTGATGGAGACGGTGTGTCTACTGTTGTGGTTCAGTAACAGCGCTGTCAACTTTTTTCTGTATTTTCTCAGTGGCAACAAATTCAGAGAGGAAACCAAACGATACTTATTATGCCTTCGTTCCAGAAACCAGCAAGCCTTGAAACTGACAGTTTGAAAGAGTGTGCAGTCAAAACAAAGACTGAATAGATACATTTTCTGGACATTCGTAATATGGCTGTATTCCAGAAAAAAGCAAGCCTAAAAAGTGACCAGTTTGGAAGATTTGCAACCAGAAATACACACAACACAGATAGGAGGGAGGATTGTGGTGTGTGGTGTGTGTGGAGAAGAGAGAGAGAGAGAGAGAGAGAGTAGAGAGTAGAGAGAAGAGAGAGAGAGAGAGCATATTTTATGTACAAAACTGCAGACAAGATAGACACAAAATTTTAGCCAACCGGCATTTGTCAAGCATACACAAAAGGAAAATACACAAATCTAAGGGTAAAAATAACGATAAAGAACAAATAATGATACACAGTTCCTACAGAGAAACCAGCACAAGCTGCCTCTCATTGACTATGTGGATGTGTCATTGACTATTGCTCAAATTTCATGACCAATGCTTCAGGTGTCTGTCTTTCTCAAGCCTGTTTGACGACAGGAAAGTCATTGAAGTTAAGCGTGGAGTACATCTCTGTTACGCAGTTCTTTGTTCTGTGACAGAACTCCATTGCATCATCAGTATCATCCCCATCATTATCCTCACAGCACTGTAAAAAAAAACGTGCCAGATTCTGTGGCCCTTGATGCCTGCCTTATGATGACCTTATGTGACCTTATGGTGATCTTATGGTGACCTCATGCACGTGTCATTTACGTGTAACCAGGATTGTTTCCACTGATAGGCTGATACAATACCAGTATAAAATATAGACTAGGTAAAACATAGGCTGGTAGGCCTCAGGACATGGCCAGCTCATGGGTTTATGCGCAAGCTTAAGGCATGAGCCATGATCACCATATACATGGCACCTGACGTTAGTACATATGGAATTCGTTCCGAGCACAGAGACGCGTCTTGAGAAACTGAAACTGAAACTGAAACTGGTGACGTCAGTTTAGATGTGCAGTGATGGAGAGCCGAAATGAGCCGCAAAGAAGTAGTGGAGAAGTTGGGGCAGCAAGCACACAACTGAACAAACAAACAGACAACTTATCACTAACAAACAACTGATCTAACAAACAGACATCACAAACAACTGAACAAACAAACAAACAAACAAATAATCAAACAAACATACAAAGAATGACAAATTTATTTCCGTCGTTGGTGCTCTTACAAAATACAGTGTCTTTATGGAGAATACATGGAAGACTGGGGACAGCACTGTAACTTTCTGCGACTGCGTTAACACAAATGCCACAAAGGGAAGTCACATCTGTGGACTCAAAATCTGATGTCTCTAGTTCAATTCAAACCTGCAACATAAAAGGTGGTCTGTTAGCTGTTCATTTTAATAGTCATTTCTCTCCATTCAAGACCTTACTAGTGCATAAATTTTTGCGTCGACTCAAGGATTTGGTGGGATACTGGAAACATTTTAGGTGGAATGCATATAGAATTTGTCTTTCTTTGTTATGTTTTATTTGTTGTTGTAATTTTGTTGTTAGTTGTGTTTGTTTGTTTGTTTATTTGTCTGCTTGTTTGCTTGCTTGCTTTTTGCTGCCGTCCACATGATCAGGCCATATCTGGCGATGACTGTGGCCACGATGGACAAGGGCCATTCTCGTCTGATATAGACAATTCATGTGGACATTTACGCTGTACAGGTATTACCTGGTACCAGGATTTGTTAGAAGACGCCTGCAGGTCTGGTACATCTGACTTCAACCCCTAGGGTTTCTGTAGGGATTACCCCGCCCTTAGCACATGGCCAAAACACCTACTCTGTGAGTGCAGAGGGCAAGGGAATAAAGTGCCCTAGTCCACCTGACTGCTCTATCATAGGCCGTAATTATAGGGTATTTTCTGTGTGTGCCTTTGCCAGTTGCCACATCCACCCTGTCCTGATTTTTGTCAGTTACCACATCCATCCTGTTCTGATTTATGCCAATTGCCACATCCACCCTGTCCTGATTTTTGCCAGCTGCCACATCCACCCTGTTCTGATTTTTGCCAGCTGCCACATCCACCCTGTCCTGATTTTTGTCAGCTGCCACATCCACCCTGTCCTGATTTTTGCCAGCTGCCACATCCACCCTGTCCTGATTTTTGCCAGCTGCCACATCCACCCTGTCCTGATTTTTGTCAGTTACCACATCCACCCTGTCCTGATTTTTGCCAGCTGCCACATCCACCCTGTTCTGATTTTTGTCAGTTACCACATCCATCCTGTTCTGATTTTTGTCAGTTACCACATCCACCCTGTTCTGATTTTTGTCAGTTACCACATCCACCCTGTTCTGATTTTTGTCAGTTACCACATCCATCCTGTTCTGATTTTTGTCAGTTGCCACATCCATCCTGTCCTGATTTTTGTCAGTTACCACATCCACCCTGTCCTGATTTTTGTCAGTTACCACATCCATCCTGTCCTGATTTTTGTCAGTTACCACATCCACCCTGTTATGATTTTTGCCAATTGCCACATCCACCCTGTCCTGATTTTTGTCAGTTACCACATCCACCCTGTCCTGATTTTTGTCAGTTACCACATCCACCCTGTCCTGATTTTTGTCAGTTACCACATCCACCCTGTCCTGATTTTTGTCGGTTACCACATCCACCCTGTCCTGATTTTTGTCAGTTACCACATCCACCCTGTCCTGATTTTTGTCAGTTACCACATCCACCCTGTCCTGATTTTTGTCGGTTACCACATCCACCCTGTTCTGATTTTTGTCAGCTACCACATCCACCCTGTTCTGATTTTTGCCAATTGCCACATCCATCCTGTTCTGATTTTTGTCAGTTACCACATCCACCCTGTCCTGATTTTTGTCAGTTACCACATCCATCAAGTTCTGATTTTTGCCAGTTGCCACATCTACCCTGTCCTGATTTTTGCCAATTGCCACATCCATCCTGTTCTGATTTTTGCCAATTGCCACATCCACCCTGTTCTGATTTTTGCCAATTGCCACATCCACCCTGTCCTGATTTTTGCCAATTGCCACATCTACCCTGTTCTGATTTTTGCCAATTGCCACATCCACCCTGTCCTGATTTTTGCCAATTGCCACATCTACCCTGTTCTGATTTTTGTCAGTTACCACATCCATCCTGTTCTGATTTTTGTCAGTTACCACATCCATCCTGTTCTGATTTTTGTCAGTTACCACATCCATCCTGTTCTGATTTTTGTCAGTTACCACATCCACCCTGTTCTGATTTTTGTCAGTTACCACATCCACCCTGTTCTGATTTTTGTCAGTTACCACATCCACCCTGTTCTGATTTTTGTGAGTTACCACATCCCCCCTTTCCTGATTTTTGCCAGTTGCCACATCCATCCTGTTCTGATTTTTGTGAGTTACCACATCCCCCCTTTCCTGATTTTTGCCAGTTGCCACATCCATCCTGTTCTGATTTTTGTCAGTTGCCACATCCATCCTGTTCTGATTTTTGCCAATTGCCACATCCACCTGTTCGATTTTTGTCAGTTACCACATCCATCCTGTTCTGATTTTTCTCAGTTACCACATCCATCCTGTTCTGATTTTTGTCAGTTACCACATCCACCCTGTTCTGATTTTTGTCAGTTACCACATCCACCCTGTTCTGATTTTTGTCAGTTGCCACATCCACCCTGTTCTGATTTTTGTCAGTTACCACATCCATCCTGTTCTGATTTTTGTCAGCTGCCACATCCATCCTGTTCTGATTTTTGTCAGTTACCACATCCACCCTGTCCTGATTTTGTCAGTTACAACATCCATCCTGTTCTGATTTTTGTCAGTTACCACATCCACCCTGTCCTGATTTTTGTCAGTTACCACATCCATCCTGTTCTGATTTTTGTCAGTTGCCACATCCATCCTGTCCTGATTTTTGTCAGTTACCACATCCATCCTGTTCTGATTTTGTCAGTTACCACATCCACCCTGTTCTGATTTTTGTCAGTTACCACATCCATCCTGTTCTGATTTTTGTCAGTTACCACATCCATCCTGTTCTGATTTTTGTCAGTTACCACATCCACCCTGTCCTGATTTTTGTCAGTTACCACATCCATCCTGTTCTGATTTTTGTCATTGCCACATCCATCCTGTTCTGATTTTTGCCAGTTGCCACATCCATCCTGTTTTGATTTTGTCAGTTGCCACATCCACCCTGTTCTGATTTTGTCAGTTACCACATCCATCCTGTTCTGATTTTGTCAGTTACCACATCCATCCTGTTCTGATTTTTGCCAATTGCCACATCTACCCTGTCCTGATCTTTGCCAGTTGCCACATCCACCCTGTCCTGATCTTTGCCAATTGCCACATCCACCTGTCCTGATTTTTGTCAGTTGCCACATCCACCCTGTCCTGATTTTTGCCAGTTGCCACATCCACCCTGTCCTGATCTTTGCCAATTGCCACATCCACCCTGTCCTGATTTTTGTCGGTTGCCACATCCACCCTGTCCTGATCTTTGCCAATTGCCACATCCACCCTGTCCTGATTTTTGTCAGTTGCCACATCCACCCTGTCCTGATCTTTGCCAATTACTACATCCACCCTGTCCTGAGTTTTGCCAATTGCTGCGTCCACCCTGTCCTGATTTTTGCCAATTGCTGCATCCACCTTGTCCTGATTTTTGCCGGTTGCTGCATCAACCCTGTCCTGATTTTTGCCAATTGCTGCATCCACCCTGTCCTGATTTTTGCCAGCTGCCAAACCACACTGTCCTGATAAAAACTATTGCTAATCGATATGGGATGGTTTAGTCGTCCAGGCCGCAGTAAGCCTGGCTTATTTCGCAGCTAACCTCTATATCTGAAAGTCCTGTCATCTCCAACCTGCCAATCTCTGGGTGGGGAATGGTCACCCACTAGTTGGAGGTAGATTTTCTCAGGGAATTGTCCAAGCGCTATGAATCTTTCGTGAAAAAAAAAGTCTGAACCCCAAACTGTAATTTTAGAGAGCCAGTATGTATTCATTGGTGGCTAGTCACATGTTTTGTTCCAGCTGACTGTGGGGGTTCTCCAACACATCACTTTGCACAGTCATTTTATTCATCTGTAATCCTATACGCAGATGACACCATGCTAATTGCAGAAAATAAAATGGACCTACAAAACCTTGTGAATATATAGCAATAGAAAGCAAAAGTAAGGGGTTGGAACTAAACAGCAGGAAGACTGAAGTCATGGTGATCAGTAAAAAAACCCATGAAATCCCCTCATGGAAAATAACAACAATCGACACAACCTTGATACAGGTTCATACGTATCTCGGAACGATCATTTCACCAGACAGCAGATGCACATCAGAAATGGCCAGCAGAATCGGCCAAGCCAAAACAGCATTCAAGAAGATGAAAAGCATTCTTACCAACAAATGCCTATCAATCAACATCAGGAAGAGAGTTCTTGAATGTTATATGTAATCGATAATGTTATACGGTTGTGAGGCGTGGACAGACAAGCAAAGCCAGAACAAGATCGAGGCAGCCGAGATGTGGTTTCTAAGAAGAATGTTGAGAGTTCCATGGAAAGCAAAGAAAACAAACGAGACAGTCTTGATGGAGGCAGACACAAGAAGATCATTTATAAGAAAGATTAGAAAAAGACAGGCAACATTTATAGGCCGTTTTATGAGGAAAGAGGAAATGGAGCACCTGTTCACAATGGGAAAGCTGGAGGGAAAGAGAGCACCAGGTAGACCTAGCGAGAAAATATTGGACGGACTTGCAGAGTGGCTGAAGACAGAGAGAGTGGAAGATGTGCTTGCAGCAACAAGGGATAGAAACAGATGGAAGGCCATGATCGCCAGCGCCATGTCGCAATGCATTTGATGATGATGATGAATCCTAGTAGCAGTGATCTCCAAACACTTGACAATATCATGCCCTCCAATACTGTGCTTCACTGCGGTGGAATTCAGGAATTACTTTTTTTACTCATGTTCGGCACCGCTCCTGTGTCACCCCCCCCCCCCCCCCCTACGCCACTTATTTTGGCTCTCTAACACACCCCCAAACACACCGTAACTGTAGTCACTATGAAGGCAGAGCATGAGGGGCCAGAGTCTGGTACAGTCTTTCACAAGCTATAACGATGAGTATGGGAGACCTGATAGTGGTGATGGCTATCAAGTTCCATTTCAGAGACTAAGGCTGCGTGACAGGGCCGTACTCTATGCTTACTTTCAGTGTTAACCAGGCCTGAGAGATACAGGCATCTGCAGTGTCGGTTAGTAAATATAAGATAAACCAAGGTTCGATTTTTGGACCAACAGAGATTCTTCCCCCCTCTCTCACTCCATTAGGCCTTGAGTGATGATCTGGTTGCTAGTCTAGTGTGTGTGTACGGTGCTACAATGCTGTGTTGTCTCCGTGCATTTTGGATCAAGTAAGTTGTTTTTGATTATTGGGTTATGGATAGATTTTATTAGACAGTAGGCTAAGATGTGTGACGTACAATAATTGGATAAGCCATGATGTGTCTTGTTAATAAACCTGTATTCTCCTCATTTTATTAACGGCTCTTGATTGGTTTGACTGTACCAAGTCCAGCGATGCCAGCCATTGACAGCCGTATGTCGTGGGTGAAGAACTACCCATACATTTAATAAACAAATATGTAACTTTATCAGTTTTAATAGCATCACGCACGCGACTGTACCAAGTCCAGCGACCCCAGCCATTGATAGTCGTATGTCGTGGACAAAGAACTACCAATACATTTAATACAAATTATGTAAATTTATCAATTTTAATTGCATCGCTATGAAATTTTATGAATTTATCAATAAAACGTTTTGGCAAGTGCTCAGCAAAAATAGTGCAATTTGCTTCGTACGAGGGTGAGTCAAAAAGTAATGCCTTTTTCTTTAGTACAAGAACAATTACCGACACAGGAACATGTATCATACATCAAAATGAAGCTAAACCTCTGGGGATCACATCCCTACTTCTCAACATAGTCACTGTTTCTCTCAATAGCAATGTTCCACCTTCGAATGAGGGAATGTATCCCTACCTCGTAAAATTCTGTTGACTGTGCTTGGAGCCACATCTTCAATGCAGTTTTCACTTCCTCGTCACTGGCATAATGTTTGCCTCTCAAACCCTCTCTCATGGGGCCGAAATGATGAAGGCGCTAAGTCTGGTGAGTGTGGAGAATGCGGTAAGGTTGTTCATCTGAATAAGGCGTTTGTCTCTCTTGTCCTGATGCTTGTGTGTGGTCGAGCATTGTCATGCAGAAGGAGGACATTATCAATTTGCAAGTTGGGTCTCACTCGTCGGATTCTTGCATTGAGCTTCGTCAGGGTCTTAATGTATGCCTCAGAGCTTATTGTTTCTCCTCTTGGCAAGACATCAACCAGAATGACACCTTGAACATCTCAAAAGAAAGTCGCCATGATTTTTCCAGCTGACTTTTCCGTCTTGAACTTTTTCGGTTTTGATGATGTAGAGTGGCGCCATTCCATTGATGGTCTCTTTGATTCTGGTTCATAATATAATGGTGAATCCATGTTTCATCACCGGTAACGAGCCTTCCAAAGAAGGTGTTGTCTCTTTGACTTTGTTCAAGAAGTTCAGTGCAGGCATTGACCCTGTCAGAATTGCGTTTGGTACTCAGCTCTTTCGGTACCCAATGGGCACACACTTTTGAAAACCCAAGTGATTCAACAATGTTAGAAGCACTTCCATGGCTCACATCAAGGTTTTCCGCCAACTCCTCAAGAGTTATGTGCCTATCTTCTCTAATCAGAACATCTGCTTTAGCTTTATTGACAGGATTCACAGAAGTGGACGGACGGCCAGAATATGGTTTATCAGCTACGCTCGCATTTCCCACCATTTCATCATTCAGACGACAGACCCATCTGCGAACATTGCTATAATCTAAAGTATTCACCTTATACACATTCTGTAATCGTCTGTGAATGTTCACAGGATTTCCTCCTCAGCAACAAGGAATTCAATCATTGCTCTTTGTTTTTGACGCAGCTCTAAGGGGGCAGCCATTTTGAATTTTCCTCACGAGTCAATGAACCGGAAACATACCAAACAAAATATTTCAGTCCGTAACAGCTGCAACAGCTACTACAAGAAACATGTAACAGGCTCCTGGACAAAGTCTTTGACTCCCAGATGGACGAACCCAGCAAGGTAACATTTCGTTCTTCACTAATGAAGATATTCAACAGGAAATCAGATGATTTTATGATGCTGTTTTATATTTTGGGGAAAGGGGTGGAGAACTGTGTAACTGCTAGCATTTTTTGTTTGATAAAAGTTTCTTTATCGCTAATTCATGGAGATTGGGTAAGTGTATTTTTGTGTAGCTTGGCAGGTGCAAATCTGGAAAAATGTAATTCATTTGTGTGACTTTGGTTTTTCGTGCTATATCTACTGAGTAAAGAAGATTGGTTCTATTTTCAGAATGTGTGTGTGCGTGCGTGTGTGTGTGTGTGTGTGCGTGGTGCGTGCGTGCGTGCGTGGTGTGTGTTGTGTGTGTATGTGTGTGTGTGTGTGTGTGTGTGTTGTGTGTGTGTGTGTTGTGTGTGTGTGTGAATCAAGAAGCTTGAATCAGAATCGGATATTGTTAGTGAAATCTATAGGGTTTTTTATTACTTGCCATAGATATTGATAATTATGTAAGATGTGTGTTATTGCCTGGATGCGTTTGTTTCTTGTCTTTTGTGGAATTCAGTATGACTGGAGGACACAGTTTGTCCATGAATGAATTATTAATACTTGTGTTGTCTCTTATGATTCTCTGAGGAATCTAATCTCACAAGAGCCATGCTTGAGTAACACTTGTGTGTATATCTTTGTCATGTACAGATTCGTCTGTATTATATACTGTTTATTAGATATTTGAAATAATTTCAAGAGGGATTCAAGTAGTCTTGTCAGGTAAAAATAAATTTTGGCTTAGATTTAGAATAGTTATGGCCAGAACACAAAACAGATTTCGGACTAAGTCTAAAATAATGTCAGTAACATTTAGGTAGGATTCTTGCATTTTTGCTTTCTGGTGTTTGTATCTTTGTGTGCATGTACATGTTGTTTGTTGTTGCTGTTGTTGTTGTTTTGTTTTGTTTTGTTTTGTTTTGTTTGTTTTCAGCATGTAGCTGTGGTGTTATTTATTCAAATGTTCACTTGCCGTCTGTTTGCTTGCTGTGGTGGCTGTGCTTTGCCAAGAGGAAGTTTATGGACAAAAGCTTGTCTGCACCAGGCTTCTGGAAATTTGGACGTCATTTCTGATATCACAAGATGTACGTCATGATGGAACTTGTGTATGGGACAATATCTACTCTGTAGATGTATCCCCCTCGTACAGATGACTGAAAACGTGATGCATCATTGGATTCCTTCTGGAATATCCTGCTCTTTCCTTTAGGTGTATGATTAGTAGAAAATAGACAAGGGGATGGAGACTGTTATGGGTAAAACTCTGTCCTTTTGCATTTTTATCTGTATGAAACCAGAGTAAATTTTGCATTTTCATTTTAAATCTATGAAACCAGAGTAAGTAACTACAAAAGTTGATCATCATCCTTTTATCCTGCATTTGGTGTCATTCAAGAAACAGTCGATAAAAGGACTGCATATTTTCCTAAGGGATCACGTATTGTGTAAATGATGAAAAGATGTGTTCTGCTGTCTGATCTGATCACATTCATACTGTTTTTGTTTTTTTTTTCATTATAATTTTAGACTGCCTTTGTCATACACCCAAAATTCTACAGTCCTTGACAAAGCAGTTTCCATATTCTGTATGAGACAGTCGAATAAAGTACATTTTGAAAACGTTTTAATGTTTAGTATGCATATGACAATTGATCCTGATAGGTGGGTACTGGTTTTTAACCAATAAGTTAGGCAGAAGCTCAGAATCTGGCAAACATATACGGTTTATGTGCAGGCTTATGGAATTTGCCATGATTATTTTGATCTCTTTCTATGACATATTGGCTGTGGTGTTAGTGATTACAGAATTACACAAGTTCAGTCTTGATGAAACTAAAACTGAAACTTATAGCACATAAGTTATAGATTGGTCATGGCTGCTGTGTGATGTGTACGAGTCTGTCTGCTGTGTGAAACTGGGTTTCTTTCAAAACTTTCATGTAACTTGGTAAAATAGGTGGGAATCACAATAATTCATGAAGTCTTGTATTTCAAAAGTGAAGAATAAATGGTGTGATGGGGCTTGTGTCTGCGATTCTGTATGTCATTCTGTTTGTCATGAAAACCTATAAATGTCATTCTGTTTTGCTCTGAAAACCTCCATAATCATTGTTGAAGTGATTTCCGGACAATTTCTGTTTCTCATAAAAACCTATAGATATTCTTTTTTGTATCATAAAAACCAATAAATAACATTCTGTTTTGCTATGAAAACCTGCATTATCATTGTCAAAATGATTTCTGGACATCACTATGCTCTTTACTTTTTATCCTTTATCATTGTAACCTTTGTTTATGCACAGCATCGCTGTCAGATACATGCTCATGGTAAATCTATTTATATAGTGACTCTTCATCAGAACTTTGCCTTTTGAATTAAGGAAAATATCCACGTTCATAACACATAAGCATATAGGACTGTTTTATGAAGATGACCATAGAAGAATTTCTTTTCAATATTGTTGAGAAACAGTGGATGTTTACAGAAAAGGATTTTGTTGTCATGTTTTGTCACTGGGTGAACAAAAGGAAGACATTGATCATTGGAGAGGAACAGAAGTGGTATAATGCTATGGTAGAATGGTCGTACATTGTTGTACATGTGAAATTTCTTCAATAAAATTTGTAACAATTACATAAATTCGAGAGAATGACTGTCAGTTTTTCTCTTTTCAAAAGTGTTATTCAGATCTACTCAGTATGAGACTGTGCTCTCTCTCTCTCTCTCTCTCTCTCTCTCTCTCTCTCTCTCTCTCTCTCTCTCTCTCTCTCTCTCTCTCTCTGTTCGTGTGTGTGCACCTGTGAGTGTGTTAGTAGCAACTTATGCAGACAAGAATTTCTTACAATTTACGGATTAGAATCTTGAGTATTGGCGTTACATGCTGTCACTGAAATCATAAATGGCATGAGCTTGAATGGACATGAAGATTAGGAGTCGTGGTAAGTCTCTTATGTCATGAAAGCTATCCCTTTTACTCCCTCAGCCCATCTACAAGTTTTCCTGTACATGCTCACCACACTCACACGCCCCAACCCAGATGATGACAAGGATTAGGAAACAGCTCCTATTCAGATTTTTTTCTTCCTAACAATGTTTTCTTGGATGCATGTACGCACACTGACATCATGTTTCTTCACAAACAGCATACTGTCAACTTTGTTGGGCATGAATGCTGAATGTTTCTATGTTTCAGTAAGCCACCATACAGTGACACATGGCTTACAGTATCTTTAACATGTGTATTTGATGTTCTGTGTGCAGACACTTCCAGGTCTGCACATACGTTGACCTTGGAGATGTGAAACATCTTGACACTGCGCCCACCACATGATTCTCTAGCAGCTCGAACCCAGACCATATAATTGGTAGTCCAGTGCCTTACCCACTTATCACGTATGTCAGCACCCATTAAACCCAAAGTCACACACACGCGTGTGCCATTTACAAACGGTGATTTACACAAAATAGCATGCAGGAGAGGCTGGTGAAGAGAAAAATAGACCAGTTTGAAGGAAAGACAGAGGACAGCTGAAACAGACAGTAGCACAGGAGAAAATAGAAATCTGGGATGGGAGAAAATTTTCGGATCCGTGGATTTCCACGGCAGAAAGAATGAATTTCCTTGGATTACATGGCCGTTTCCTGGGATAATCTATATCCAGTTGCTTTTTTTCTTCAAAGTAGAGTAAGTTTAATGAGTATTATTTGTGATTTGATAGATGTATGTATAGAATATAAACAGTGCAGAAAATACTGTTCATAAGCTCTGTGAATGTCTGATTTGATACCTTAAAGTGTGTCAGATTGCACAGATATGAGTTCCTTACAATTTGTTTTGCCAGGTGAGCATGCCCTGGATCTCCACTCCCTGGATTTCCTGGAATAGACATATATAACAATGGGCCTAAATTACTTAAAATTGTCTTCTGCACATCACATTTCCTTGGAGCAAAAAATGCACCTAGTATGTTTGTTTGCTGAAGGAATGGAGTTTACGGAATTAGTCATAGCCATGGAGTTTGGAGTTTGTTCAAGAGGGATTTATCATTCTCAGACAATCCATTTCGCGTTCTACAGAAACCAGACAGTAATTATCTGGCAGATTTCTTGAAACTGCGCAAAACCCTAAACATTGACAAGGTCTTGGAATTGCCTGGGGTGTGGGGGAAGAAAAAGACCTAAGAAACACTACTTGACACCACCAGAATGATTGGAGCGTTAAGACGGGCAGTGAACAGGCCAGTGATATGCAGCAGGCTAGGACTGAACTAAGACATCAGGTCTAAAGTCCATACTGGTTTGAATCCACATCCCTGCAATATAAACGTGGTGCTCTTACAATTGTGCCAGTGGGATAATATGAATACTCACCTGTCTCACCTGTCTCACCTGTCGGCGTCACCGGGAACAGTGTTGGCCGCTGCACATGATGTCCTCACAAGTTGCCTCCAGCACTCTCGATCTTGGCTAAGTCTGACCACCTCCTGGAGTTTCTTGCCACTGATGTTTGTGATGTTTCTAGCAAGTGATGCAGGTGGCCGTCCTCTGTTTCTCTTTCCTTCCACTTTACCTTGGAGGACAGTGGACATCAAGTCTGTTCTCTCATTACGGATTGCGTGTCCAACATATTTCAGTTTCCTCCGTTGTATGAGTACTAGAAGCTTGCGTGTAGTACCCAACTCATTCAGTATGCTTTCATTTGAGCGCCTATCCGTCCATTTGACCCTCAGCAGTCTTCGGTAAAACCACAGCTCTGCTGCTTCCACTCGTCTTTCATCCTCTTTCTTCATTGTCCATGCCTCGCAGCCGTATAACATCACTGGCCAGACAAGACATTTTAAGAGTTTTATCTTAAGGTCTGCTGTTATGCTGTGGTCTTTCCAAATATTGTTCAATTGAACCATACTGTTCTTGGCCATTCCAATTCTCATCTTTATGTCTTTTGAGCATGTTCCATCGTGTGTCTTGACTGAACCTAAATATCTAAAGTCCTTGACATTTTCTAGAGGGACTTGGTTTAGCATGATCTGGTCCTGTCTAGTGTTATATTTGCCTGCAACATGCATAACCTTTGTCTTCTTTGAATTTAAGTCCAGCCCAGCTGCCTTTCCAACCCGGTCTACCCTGTACAGGATCCTCCTAGAGCCTGTAATGTTGTCTGCCAGTAATCCTGTGTCATCTGCGTAGCGTAAATTTGACAGGTTTCTACCACCAATATTTACTCCCATGTCTTCTATGTCTGCTTCTCTCATGATATGTTCAGTGTATATGCTGAAGAGATGTGGAGACAGGATGCAACCTTGCCTTACCCCTTTAGTGATGTTAAAAAATTTGCAGTTTTGATTATTCCATCTGATTGTTGCTTTTTGAATACTAATGACATTTATTCATAAGGCACCAAATCTTGATACAGATTAAATCAAAGTGCTCATTCTCATCGTTCGTTCACTAACGCATTCACTTGTAGTGAAAAAGTATACGTACACGGGTGAGGTGGGGGGGGGGGGAGAGGGGGGAGGACAGGAGGGGAATGGGACGAAGGGGTGGGCACATGCAGGGGGAGATCACTGCTGGACGAGACGGTTAGTCTTCAAGTTAGACT
>JAPXFY010000022.1:60378358-60383358 GCA_030674185.1 Monoplex corrugatus
GTAGATCAGAGTGGCTCTGTGCTGGAAGAAGGTGTTGGTGACAATAAGATCATGCTCTGCACACAGTTCCAATACATGGTTGCCATTGTAGTTGCATGGTGTTCTGTGGTCACTGCGTGGACCAAGGTGTTTTGTCCATGGTGTTCTTCTTTCTCCGACTCTGCCATTGAAATCTCCCATGACGTACAGGTCTTCTTGGTCCGGGATGCTGTTGATGGTGTCCGAGAGTTTTTCGAAGAAGGAGTCCTTATCCTCATCTGAGTAGGAGTCATTACATGGTGCATACACTTGAATGTAGTTGTTGATCTTGTTGTCCTCTCTAATGCCGATCTTCAAGAGTCTCTCTGAAATGAACTCCGTACTCACTAGGTCTTTTGCTTGTCATGTTGTACGACGAAACCCACGCCATGTGCTGCTCGCTGTTCCTTGCTTACACTGCTCCAAATGAGAACATAGTTGGCGTCTATTTCCTTTGTTCCTGTTCCTTTTTTCTGGTGTCTGCAATGCCAGTATGGAGATCTTGCGCTGGGTCATGAACTTTACTACTACTATCTCTGGTTCTTTGTTTTTCAAACCGCAAATGTTCCAGGTCCCAACCTTTTCGTTTTTCTTTAATGGTTGTCCGTTTTCCTCGCCGCGCCGTTTTCCGTTGTAATCAGTCCGTTTGTATCTCCTTATGTTGTCTTGAGCAATTTGTTTATCCACTGCCGGCCTGCTGAGCCAGTCACAGCTTCACCAGTGCCCTGTTGGCCAGCATTACCTGTTTCCACCTCCCACGACGAGGACGAGGGGATACATACATAGATACATACAATACATACTTAGTTACATACACACACGCACGCACGCACGCACACACACACACACACATACACACACACACACACACACACACACACACACACACACACACACACACACACAAACACACACACACACACACACACACACACACACACACTAGTAAAAAGAAATGCGCTTTTTAAATATCAAATGTAAAAATGGAGCATGGCTTGTAAACAGGTAAACGGCAGTAAAAATTATATTTTATAGAAAAAATAAATTCTATTTCCACTGTACACAACATGCCCCCTCCACCATCCACCGTTCTTCGCTTTGATACTCGGAAATCAGTGTTTGTGACATGCTGAAAGCAGCTTTAACATACGTGCACGCGCACGAACGTGTGGGTGTGTGCGCACGCACCGCACGCATGCCCGTTGCGTATACGTGAGCACTATTATGTGGCAGAAAGAAAGAGACGAGACACAATGGACAAAATGTGAATAATTATCAACTACATTTGGCCAGTGGCCTGTACAATGCAGTTAATACGCACACAAAGTGACAAACAAACCTACACACATACACACACACATATACACACGTACGCACGCACGCACGCACACACGCACACACACATACACACACAAGCACCCGTACACATACTCACACACACAGGCGCGCATAGCACACTCACGCACACACACATAGACACACACACGCAAGCACGCACACTCACATACACACACACACAAACACACACACACCACGCACACACACACACATACAAACATGCACACACACAAACACACTAACAAACACACACACAAGCGCACATACGCACACTCCAACACACACACTCGACACACACACACACACACACACACACACACACACACACAACACACACACACACACACACACACACACACACACAAACAAACACACACACACATTCATACAGCAAAACAAAACAAAACAAAATGTAAAGAAAGAGATTTTAACGAATCAAATATAAAAAACAGAGCACAGCCTTTACGCTGGTCCAATTAAAATTGTCGCAAAAGTATTGATACAGTAAATATAAAGACAGGCCTGTTTCGATTGTGTACTTTATGCTCCTCACCCCCCTCCCCCCCCCCCGCAACCCCCCACACTACCAACCATTGCTCACCTCAGAAATCGATGATTGTGACATGTTGACAGCAACCAAACATACGTGCTCGCACGCATGGGTGTGGCTGTGTGTCCGTACAAACGTTTGTGTATGTATGTATGCATATGTGGCAGAGAAAAAGAAACAATACACACACTGGACAAAATCGGTATATTTTATTTGGCAGATGCCTTTATGTTATAGTTGAATACAAACTATAAAATAAGTACATATACTTAATAAGAGAGAGAGAGAGAGAGAGAGAGAGAGAGAGAGAGAGAGAGAGAGAGAGAGAGAGAGAGATAAAGACAAACAATCAAAGAGGATTCAACGTTGTATAAACATACTTAACAAATACAGCCCAAGGAGAACAAAAATATAGACTCAGATGTGTTTGTCTACGCTCCCAAAGACAAATTGTGACTTTGAAAAAGAAAATATAATGAAACTAGATTTGGATATGAATGATTCACAAGTACTTGTTTTCACAATCTCTTTGACAAATTGTGACTTTGAAAAGATAATGTCATGAAACTAGACCCGAATACGGAAAACACATAATTACCAGTTTCACGATCTCATTGACATTTTTGTGACTTTCATTAAAAAAGATAATTTAATAATAAAAACAAGATTTCAATATGAACGAATCGCAATTTTCGATTCCTTCAAGTATTAAATCTGTGGGGATGTCAACACAACACGTTATTTTTCATGACCAGACAAGTTCAACCACACAGGTTGAACACGTGGACTCGACCGTGGTCTTCCTCAATGACCTCAACAACCTCCTGTGGCAGGTAGTGCCCCCTGTTCTCCTGGTCTGCGGCACTGTGGGCAATGTGATGATTGTGGTGGTGATGCGTGGGATGCGGGCTTCACAGTCCATGGCCTGTCTGGCCTGGTACTTCACGGCCCTGGCTGTGTCTGACCTCTGCCTGCTGTTGGTAACTGTCACCTTCTACTGGGTAGACATGGTCTTCACTTGGCCGCCATCTTTCTTCCGCTACGACCTTCTGTGCAAAATTCCTAAATTTCTCTGGTACACGTGCTCGCTGACGTCAGCGTACTTTTTGGTGGCCATGACGTATCAGAGAGTGATGTCAGTGGTGGTACCGCATCGTGTAGGGGTGTTGTGCACGGTGAGAAGAGGAAAGCTGGTCACGGCTACCATCGTTGTGATTGCTTGTGTGATCAACTTTCATTTGCTGTTCACTTTCAGATACTGGCCTGAGTACGAAAAGTGCTATCCCGTGGAGCAGTATTTCCACCTTGTACATATCTTCACGTGGGTAGACCTCTTCTTGGCATCAGTCATTCCATTTCTTTCCCTGTTCATTGGCAACTTGATCCTTATAACCCAAGTGATCAGATCTATGCAACTGTCACGTAAAATGAGAGGGAACATTGATGAACAGAATTCTTCGAAAAGTGCAATATCTTCCATGACGACAACCCTCATTGTGACGTCTTCAGCGTTTCTATTCCTGACCCTTCCAACCTGTATTTTTGATGCCTACAGAAAGCCGATGGATATTGAAATTAAAGATGAATATTTCAGGGCACAGATCCACTTGATGGAGACGGTGTGTCTACTGTTGTGGTTCAGTAACAGCGCTGTCAACTTTTTTCTGTATTTTCTCAGTGGCAACAAATTCAGAGAGGAAACCAAACGATACTTATTACGCCTCTGTTCCAGAAACCAGCAAGCCTTGAAAGGGACCAGTTTGAAAGAGTAGCAGTCGACACGAAGCCCTCAAAACGAAGACTCAATAGATACATTTTCTGACACATTCGTAATATGGCTGTAAACAAGCAAGCCTAAAACGTGGTCTGTTTGGAAGATTTGCAACCAGAAATATACAGAGAGAGGAGAGAGAGAGAGAGAGAGAGAGAGAGAGAGAGAGAGAGTATATTTTATGTACAAAACTGCAGACAAGATAGACACAAAATTTTAGCCAACCAGCATTTGTCAAGCATACGCAAAAGAACAAATACACAAATCTAAGGTGTAAAAATAATGATAAAGAACAAATAATGATACACAGTTCCTACAGAGAAACCAGCACAAGCTGCCTGTCATTGACTATGTGGATGTGTCATTGACTATTGCTCAAATTTCATGACCAATGCCGAAGGTATCTATCTTTCTCAAGCCTGTTTGACGACAGGAAATATTATTAAAATTTAAGCATGGAGTACAGCTCTTTTATGCAATTATTTATTCTGTAACAGAACTTCCATAGCATCATCAATATCATCCCCATCGTTATCCTCGAAGCATTGTAAAATATTGTCCCAGATTCTTTGGCCCATGATGCTTGCTTTATGGTGACCTTATGGTGACCTCATGTTCGAGTCATTTACATGTAACTAGGATTGTTCCACTGATAGGCTGATACAAAACCAGTATAACATATAGATGAGGTAAAACATAGGCTAGGTAGGGCCTTAGGACCTGGCCAGCTCATGGGTTTATGCGCAAGCCATGATCACCGTATTCATGGCAACTGACGTTAGTGCATATCGAATTCGTTCCGAGCGCAGAGACTCGTCTTGAGAAACTGAAACTGAAACTGATGACCTAAGTTTAGATGTGCAGTGTTGGAGAGGCGAAATGAGCGGCAAAGAAGTGATGGAGAAGATTGGGGCAACAAACAAACAACTGAACAAACAGACAACTTATCACAAACAAACAACTGAACAAACAGACAACTTATCACAAACAAACAACTGAACTAACAGACAACTTATCACAAACAAACAACTGAACAAACAGACAACTTATCACAAACAAACAACTGAACTAACAGACAACTTATCACAAACAAACAACTGAACTAACAGACAACTTATCACAAACAAACAACTGAACAAACAGACAACTTATCACAAACAAACAACTGAACTAACAGACAACTTATCACAAACAAACAACTGAACTAACAGACAACTTATCACAAACAAACAACTGAACAAACAGACAACTTATCACAAACAAACAACTGAACTAACAGACAACTTATCACAAACAAACAACTGAACTAACAGACAATACATC
>JAPXFY010000022.1:60388358-60433358 GCA_030674185.1 Monoplex corrugatus
CTCATTCTGTGGTATTCCATAGTGAGTGGGGATCCACTGGATGATTACTCTTCTGGTTCTTCTGGCCGTGCTGGAAGGTCTTTGTCAGGTGGGGTAACTTGTCATTCTCCAGGACCTGGGGCACAGGGAAGGCATCTGAGAGGAAGACCACCTGACAGCATTGTCATCTGTACTCTGAATAGTTATTACTTACTTATTTACTACCTACTATGTCACTGGCATGTAGGAATGCAGCGAAAGTTTTAAATGTCTGCCTGTTCTGGGCCAGCCTCTGCACACCAAGTGTGTTTAAGAGCCTTTAGATATCCTTCTCTCCTCCTCTCCCCGCCCCCCTTCCCCCCTCCCCTCCCATGGAGATACAGGGGGCTCTTTCAGTATAAATAGTATCCCACCATCTGGAAATTCTGTGCTAGAAATTTCCTCTTTTCTGTCACTCTCTTTGTTTCTGCCTTCCTCCTTTGTTTTCTGTCATTTCTTTCTATCATTTTCTACCTTGCTAGTCCATTCACCTGCATGTGTTCGATAAAGTCTTAATACTTTATCTCAGGATTGACAATTGGGTACATGTATTAAGTACATTTTTGGATCTAGGGAAATGAGATATGCGGAAGCAATTGTAGAAAATTTAGGCCCATTTTAATATATGTTTTAGTGTCCATAGCTATGCTTAAATTTATATTCAGGTATGTTTTTTTAAATCCCCAATGTGATAAATTGGACGGAGTAGTCAACACTAGGGGCATTTCCTTGGATTATGTGCTTGAATACATTGATATGTGTACTTAATTTTCTGTTCCTTTTTTTTCCTGTTGAAACACAGTGTGTGTGTATTGAAACGGTTATAGCCCTGATATGGCTCTATGCAGTCCTCTGGGCTTTAAGCAACAATAACAATAATAATAAGATGTCCTTCTTTTGTCTGCCATCATGTGTTCTTGGATCTTCCTCTCCTATATCTTTCTTCGGGTATTCAGCAGTGACGGGCAGTATCACTCTCTTCAGATGATGCGTCCAATTCATCTCCATCGTATTTTCATGGTGATCGTATACATAATTTCTTGACTGTTCTGCGCAAGTAGTTGCTGGGAGGAGATTGTGTTTGGCCAGACGATTCGCATGATTCTAGGTAAGTTCTCTGTATGGAAGGCAGGGTCACAGCTTTGAAAGGTCACTTTTTGTCATCTTCTAGCATTCTGAGCCGTAAAGTAGGGTATTATGAATTGTATTCTGAATTACATGTAAACGAGTAATTCTTTTTCACATGTAGACCAAGAATGTGTATGTACTAGTCACCATCATCATCATGTGCCCTGCCGCATGGCGCTGGCGATCATGGCCCTCACAACGAATCTATCCCTTGTCGCCGCAAGTACATCTCCCATCCTCTTTGTCCTCAGCCACCCTGAGAGTCTGTCCAGTATTTTCTCCCTGGGTCTACCTGGTGTTCTCTTTCCCTTCAGCTTTCATGTTGTGATCAGGTGCTCCAATTCCCCTTTCCTCATAAAATGGCCTAAAAACGTTGCTTGTCTTTTCCTAATCTTCTTTATGAATGATCTACTTGTGTCTGCCTCCATCAAGACTGTCTAGTTTGTTTTCTTTGCCGTCCATGGAACTCTCAACATTCTTCTCAGAAACACATTTCGCATGTACTAGTACTATGGAAATAATTGTGAATTCGTTTTAGAATAGCCGGGTGTATCAGAGGCACAGATTTTGAATTTTAGCCTTGCAGTCTGCCTGTAAGACTTCTTGTCTGGCTTGGGGAAACTTTCTACATATAACCTCCAGCCACCCAGCTGTAAATACATGTAGATATCTGACCCTGTTCAACTGTGGGGCGTGAATCATCAAAGCAAAACCTGAAAACAGGCACTATTGTGGTCTGGGTGCCAGTTGTTTCGTTGAGATGACAAACCGATGTCCTGTGTGCAGCACACTGTTAGAATACGTTAAAGACCCCATGGCAATGAAGTATAAGAGAAACAAAGTGTGTGCGTGTATATGTATTTGGGGTATCCAGGAGTTATGACCTGGATGCGGCCCAGCCCCCTCATGCCAGCTCATGGGTTTATGCGCAGGCTTAAAGCTTATGCTATGATCACCATTCACATAGCACCTGTGACGTAAGTGCCTATGGAATTCGTTCCGAGCGCGAAAAAGGTCGTCTTGAGAAATCTCAGACTGTCAGGAGTTAAGGGCCGAAGCACTTGCTTGACGGGGGTTTCTCCTCTGAGGACCTTCTGCTGTCGGATCTCCCTAGAGTTTCTTACTGCTTTGGTTGTGTGTACGAGTCTTTGCGTTTTCGTTTTCTGGTGTTTTGGTTATAATAAAAAGATTGAAATCATTGTTTTGATAAATAAACTGTTTCTACAGTTGCGTTGTTTTTACGAGTTTGCCTGTCCGTTTCCGGTTGTGTGTGTGTGTGTGTGTGTGTGTGTGTGTGTGTGTGTGTGTGTGTGTGTGTGTGTGTGTGTGTGTGTGTGTGTGTGCGTGTGTGTGTGCACGCGCGCGCGTCTATGTGCGTGAATAAGTGTGTGGTTGTGTGCGTGCACGTGCCAATGCATGTGTTCAGTATGTGGGTATGTGTGAATTTATCTGGTGTTCTTAAACAAAGATTTCAATTCCCCATCGTTCTTATTCAATGGCTGAGAGTCCATGATGATGTAAATGAATACTGTGTTAGTGATTGTGCATCCGACTGCTCTGTATGTGCATCCAATGTCTTCATGCATGTTGTGAAAGATTGGTATTCATTTGCCAAACACACAGGGCCACACATAATATTATGCACACTTCAGTTTTCCAGTGTTAGTATATTTAACTCTGTCTCACACACACACACACACACACACACACACACACACACACACACACACACACACACACACACACACACACACACACGTGCAACCCACTTCCAAACACACGCACACACACTAACACACTAACACACACACACTTGCAACCCAGCTCCAAAACACACACACACACACACACACACACACACACACACACACACACACACACACACACACACACACACACATACACATACACATACCTTTGCAACCAATGAGAAATTCACAAGCACAAAAACAACAAAATTACAGATATTTCTTTATTAACTGAATGACTCCGATTTTTGCCATCACAGTATTGCAAAACACTATTTACATGTAATCTTTTCCACTTTCCCATGAGAGGAGGGACCGTCAAGCGGTACTAACGATAGGAAATTTTCCTTCTAAAACTACGTTTAATCTAACATACTTACCGTGGCTCACTGATGCAATAAGCGGCAGCGATTTGCCATTTCTGCCTCATAAACAATAAAGTCCGAAGGGACTATAACTCTGAGAGTATCCATGTCTTGCGCATGCGCATGTGCTCTTCCTCTTTTCGAGGAAACCAAGACCCTGACTGTGAACGGAAGGAACCAGGAAGGCGGGGAGGACGGGAGGGACTCTGCGTGAGCCACGGTAAGTATGTTAGATTAAACGTAATTTTAGAAGGAAAATTTCCTTTTAATTACACATACTGTACCGTGGCTCACTGATGCAGAATAGCGCTACCCGGAAGGAGGGCTTACCTGGTTAACGCCTGGAGGAATGAGACAAGTCAGGGCGTGCAGCAGAGATGGGGTGTTGAGCCACCACAGTGGAAGCGATACCCATAGATCCATCGTCGCGCAGACGGTATACATCGCGCCGGTAGGATGGAATGAACGTGCCCAGAGAACGCCAATGGGGGCTGGCCCTGAGTGAACGCCAGTGACAAGGCCCATGCTCTAATCTCATGGGGCCTCAGGGAGAAGACAGCCGAATCTGAGCCCGGCCTGGCATACGCATCCTTGATGACTGTTCACAGCCATCGAGAGGGGGATGCGTGGCTAATGGCCTTCTTATAACTTTCGTTGTAAGAGAGAAACAGGTGGTGCTGCTTCTGGCGAGAAGATTTCGTCATCCGGAGCAAGGATAGACGTCAGGGGATGAATGGAGATAGAGTAGGAGAACCTGGCGACTGGTTCTTGGCCAAGAAGTCCGGGAGTAGGCGGAGAGACATTGAGCCCTCCGGTTCAAAAGCAACATCCCCGGGGAGTCCGCCAAGAGCGTGCACTTCGCTACAGTGCCTCCCCGACGCTACAGTGAGTAGAAAGGCCGTCCGAAATGAGAGGAAGTTGGGAGAACACTCCCTGATGGGCTCGTTAAGGCGAAAGTCCCAGGGAGGAGAGGACGAGAAGGAGATCCCCGGCTGGGTGCCGCGGGGGGTCAGGCTTCCCGAAGGGAAGCCCTACGGACAATATCCAGCAGGACAGGGTTGTCCACGAATGAAGGACTACCCGACTGGCTGATGGTATTGCAGATGGCTGCCCTACGTCCCTTCACTGAGGACAAAAGGTTTTTCCCCGACGAAGAAGGCCGTGGTAGTTGGCCCACTGCGAGCGCGGGGGTGACTGGAAAGTTGAGGAGCACCCAGAAGGCCAACTGTGTCAGTGGGCACTATACGTTCCCTGAGTGTCCGGTCTGTGTGCTTGCACCACAGGGCCAATCACTGCCGAGGACAAGCCTAATGGAGACATTGAGGCCTGCACAGCAGTCAAGCAGGAAGGTTTAGAGCCTCCGGGTTGCTGTGCGGAATGCGTGACCTTGGTTGAAGCAAGGACCGGCCTGTGACAGTGTGTTTTATTGGAGGCACATGGAACAGGTGCAGCAGTTCCAGAAATCATGTTTGGGCAGGCCATCGAGGCGCCACGAGAACCATCGTGGCAGAGTCTGCCCGCACCTTCCGCGGAACTTTCCCAGTTAGGGGAACGGAGGGAAGGCGTAGCCTGACAGGACTGACCGTGGGATGGACTGAGCATGCACAGGCCAAGCCAAAGGATCCGGGACTGGAAAGACCTACAGATGAAGGCGGCGGTGGAATCTGGTGGCAAACAGGTCACCTTGTGATTTGGACCACGCTGCCCACACTGGCTCCAGAACTGCACAGACCCGTGCCTGTTCTGAGGGAAGAATCCTGTGGGAGCTGCGGACGGAGGCCGCAAGTATGTTCATCTTTCCCGGGACATGCATCGCTGAGATATGAAAGGATTGTTCTGCACACCAGAGTGGAAGCTGTTCCGCTCTCCGAGACAAGGATTAGGAGCGGGCGCCCCTTTGCTTGATGTAACAAGCCATAGTAGTGTTGTCCGTGTCGATGCGAACATGTTTTCCCTTAAGAAAGGGGAGAAAGTCTCTGGGGGCTTGAAAAAACTGCCTCCGGTTCCAGAATGTTGATGTGACAGGAAAGGAGGTCTTGTGACCATTGACCTGCTGCTGTTAGCAGGCCCACGTAGGCCCCCCACCCGGATCAGGACGCATCCGTGAACAAGTCCGCTGAGGAGGGGGGGGTGTGATAGGGACTCCCTGGGCTAACCGGGACCGGGAGTGCCATTTGCTCACTGATGATTGGTCCCAAGCAACCCTGGGGAAAAGCCCTGAACTGGAAGAATCGGTTCCTCGAAACGAATTGGAGGTACGTCCTGTCCCTTGGGTGAATAAAGAGATGGAATACGCATCTCTGAGATCAATGGAAATCCCCCAGTTGTCCGGGAGCAAGGCATCACAGATGGACCTAGAGGTTTGCATCTGAAAGTGTCTATGTGTCGGGACAGACTGCCCACAGGATCGCCTGTGGGTGGGGGGGGGGGGGTGCTTGCCCTAGCCCCTTTGGGGCTGAAGAAGGCGCAAAAACATCTCCTGTGGAGGCCCCTGGAAGGTGGGGGAGCCGCCGGAGCAGGGCGCTTTGCCGCGGGGCAAGCGGGACCAGAGTGAAGGGCGAGGTCTCTCCTGATTTCGTCCTGACTCTTGATAGTGGCCTGCACGTGGGTCCCGAAGAGGGAACCAGACCTAAGTGGCACATCTCTCGAGGAAGCTCTGGCAGATGAAGAGCGGGTGACCAAAGATGGTGAGAGTACTGCATTTGGCCTTGACAGGACTGAATTGAGGTACAATCTGGTGAAGGGCATTGGCCGAGTGCTTGAGGTCTTTCCGCCATGGAGTGAATGGGAGCAACCATTGCGGGAGAGACAGGTGACTGACGGAGAGAAGCGGGCTCGTAGTCTGGGTCCTGAAGAGCGGACACCAGACCACACCCAAGAAGGAATCCACCACTGGATCCACTTCCAGATCCCTCCTGGCAGTCTCCTCCCAGTTTGCCAGGCAGCGCTGCGAGAGGGAGATATGCCGCTGCTGGGCCTGAGACCTCTCTTGCGCTAAGAGGAGGTTATCCTGTGTGAGGGAGAGTGGCGACTCTGGAATGGCCTCATGGACCGTGAGGACCACTCTGTGGAAAGGGAGTTTCTCTGGCCTCAGGAATTTCCCGTAAGCCAGAGCTCCAAGGAAGTCGGGCACAGAGCCTGGAAGGATGTCCTGTGCCTCAGTGCCCCTCACCTTGCTATGGGCCCTCCTCACCGAGTCAGCCACCAAGCCTGACTCTTTTAGGAAAGGGGAGGCTGGGGCTGTGGAGTCAGTGTACCCCCGGCCCGCCTACAGAGGAGGCGATGGACTGTGGAGTGCCGAAGTGTGGGCAAACTCCAAACGGACTGGGGTCAGAAGCCCCGGGGAGGTCCCCTTGGGGAGGAATCCGACCTGGGGGGGGGGGATCCAGAGGGGTGGTCAAGGCAGACGCCTGCGTGGGTGGGGCGCCGGGCATAAAGCAGGGCTATCAAGTATACCCTGCGAACGAGGCAAGGGGAAATTCCATAGATGGGTAGTGCTGCCATGGCGCCATGTACGGTGCCATGGAAGGCGTCATGGGCTGAGCCGATGGGTCCCCGGATCCCCAGTGCCCAAGGGGCCAGTCTGCTGGGGGTCGGTTGTCATTTGCCAAGACGACTAAGCGCTCTGTCCACAATGGGACAGAGATGTGCCAGCCCACAGTGGGTCGCTTGGCATTTGCCAAGGCGACCAAGCACTCTGTCCGGATGGGACAAAGAGGTTGGAGCGGGGGCACAAGCAGGCTGCAGGGGAGGAAAGGAGACAACCTGGGCGGATCTACGATCTGACGCCCGTAATAGGGGGGTTGTCTCCCTTGGCCCGCCTGGCGAACCAGGGGGTGAGCCATTTTCTGCCCAAGTGCTGGCCTTCCTGCCTCCCGAAGGAGACCCATACCCATGTCGCCCTTCAGCCATAGGGGCTGAAGCAGTAGCAGCTGAACCGGGGTTGAGCTGTACGGAGGGGGCGAGTACGGAATAGACAGAACCGCAGCTGAGTTGATTACCGTGAGGGGCAGTGTGAAGGCCGCAAAATAACAAAAAGTCAACAGAGCCGAAGCTGAGTTGAGGGCTCGTGGTCATGGCAACAGAACCGTAGTTGAGTTGTGATGACCAAGCCGGGGCGGACCTAGGTCTGACGCCCGCGGCAGGGGTGTTGTCACCCATGACCCACCTGGCTAAGCAGGGGGTGAGCCTTTTTCAGAGCCGCAGCTGCGTTGAGGGCACCAGCAGGCTGCAGGGAGGGAGAGAACCTGGGCGGATCTATGATCTGACGCCCGTAATAGGGGGGTTGTCTCCCTTGGCCCGCCTGGCGAACCAGGGGGCGTCCCGCCTGGCGAACCAGGGGGTGAGCCATTTTCTGTCAAGGTGCTGGCCTTCCTGCCTCCCAAAGGAGACCCATACCCGTGTCGCCCTTCAGCCATAGGGGCTGAAACAGTAGCAGCTGAACCGGGGTTGAGCTGTACTGAGAGGGCGAGTACGGAATCGACAGAGCCGCAGCCGAGTCGATTACCGTGAGGGGCAGTGTGAAGGCCGCAAAATGACAAGAAGTCAACAGAGCCGCAGCTGAGTTGAGGGCTCGTGGTCATGGCAACAGAACCGTAGTTGAGTTGTGATGACCAAGCCAGGGCGGACCTATGGTCTGACGCCCGCGGGTAATGGTCCCCGTGGGTCGGGGGTTCCCCAGTGCCAAAAGGGCCAGCCTGCTGGGGGCCGCTTGGCATTTGCCAAGGCGGCCAAGTGCTCTGTCCGGAATGGGACAGAGAGGTGCCAGCCCGCCGTGGGTCGCTTGGTATTTGCCAAGGCGCCCAAGTGCTCTGTCCGGAATGGGACAGAGGTTGGGGCGGGGGCAGCAGCAGGCTGCGGGGGAGGAAGGGAGGCAACCGGGGCGGATCGACGATCTGACGCCCGTAAAGAGGGGTTGTCTCCCTTGGTCCACCTGGCGAAACAGGGGGTGTCCCGCCTGGCGAACCAGGGGGTGAGCCAGTTTCAGTCAAAGTGCTGGCCTTCCTGCCTCCCGAAGGAGACCCACACCCAAGTCGCCCTTCAGCCATAGGGGCTGAAACAGTATCAGCAGAACCGGAGTTGAGCACAGAATCGACAGAACCGCAGTTAAGTCAATAACTGTGATGGGCAGTGTGAAGGCCGCAAAATGACGAAAAGTCAACTGAGCCGCAGCTGAGTTGAGGGCTCGTGGTCACCGCAACAGAACCGTAGCTGAGTTGCGATGACTTGTCGAGAGAGTGAGAGAGAGAAGACGTAGAAGGGAGAGACAAAGATGAAGAGAGAGCGGGTTTTGGTGCGCCGGTCGAACCACCGGTCTGTGGGTTGGAGAATTCGGCGGGCGAAATCTTCTTAACCCTCGCTTTGCCACCCAATCGCTTCACATAAGTTTCTCCCTTAAACGAAAACATAGGCAAGACACAAAAACAGCAACGAGAATCGATCGATCGCGTAGCGAAATCGAAAAATACTTAGCTGCTCAGAGAGTACGAGGCGAGCTGGAAGATGGCTGCCGAGAAAAGAGGAAGAGCACATGCGCATGCGCAAGACATGGATACTCTCAGAGTTATAGTCCCTTCGGACTTTATTGTTTATGAGGCAGGAATGGCAAATTGCTGCCGCTTATTGCATCAGTGAGCCACGGTACAGTATATGTAATTAAACTTCCCTTTTCCCAACAGAAAATGAAAAAAAAAAACACAACTACATAAAAACACTTAAGCAACAAAACAAAACCAAAAAAACAAAAAAACGGGGGGAGGGAATCAGTTTGGCATTTACATAAAAAGTAAATACAGAATTTTTAGGCACCATTTTACTTCAACCAAGTCAAGATTTTCATTTAAGTTAAACATTGGGCTTAATTTTTGCTTTGTGTTTCTTTCCTTCTTTCTCACTCACACACACACACAGACATGAATGTGCACACATACATGGACATGTATTCATACACATACCATTTCAAAATATTTATCAGTTATTCACATCAATTGCACGACATTCCTCCACCTGGACATAATTCTCTCTCTCCTCTCTCTCTTTTTTTTTTTTTTTTTTTTTTTCCTCATTCAAGTTTTGTCTCTTAGTTGAGCACAGAGTTGAACATTGCTCTACAAAGGTTCTCTCTCAATCTTTCCTATCTATTATTCCTGTAATCTTTTCTATCTTACAGAAGTTCCCATTCTGACTGAATTTCTCAAATGCTTAGAGAAGCGACATTTCAGTCTCCTCGTCAGACCCAATTTGTCAAGACTCAATGGTTGACTGTGTGGCTGGTTCTGTGTTTACTGCCCAGACAGTGATTATTTGGTGTAACCAATTGTTTATACATGAAGGAGGAGTGGCAGAATGGTTCAGACGTTCGCCTGCCAATAACTAAACTCCAGGTTCCAGGGTTCACTCCCCGTAGAGGCCTCTACCTTTTCTCCTCAGATTTACAGGAAAATTGAACTGAAAGTCTAGTCTTTCGGCAGGGGATGAAGAATGAGTCAGACCCATGTGCCTTCTGGTTGTGCACACAAAAGATCCCACGGCAGTTGAAAATCGTGAAGAGCTGGACATTGCCGGCTGCCTTGGTATAAAACATTGAAGAGAGGTTGATTTTCCAGGTCCCTCCCCTTGAGAACCAATTAGCCTTTGTGCCTTTCTGAAGTCTTGGTAACAAAAATGAACATGAATATGAATATGAATCGAGGGAGAGGAGATCGGTACTACCCTCATAATACTGGACCCGAGAAAGATTGAGGTCTCTAGCATCTCACTCCCCTACGACTCCAAGATTATGGGACAATCTGTCTATCGATCTACTTGTTTGTACAAGCTTGGTGGCTGAAACCCAGTGTCTCTGTCTCCAAATACAGAAGCACTGGACTTCAAGAAAGCCAAGCTTTCCTTCTTTCTTGAGCTGCTTTACAAGCATATAACATAAAGAAGTGCTCACACCAAGTGATCACGGACAATCAGCAAAGGTCGGATCAGCTGTAAATACAGCATTCTACAAACCCTGGTATGGTGAAAGTGTTATTATCATTATCATTATTAATGTTTACAGCCCAGCTGACAGGGCAGAGCCATATCAGGACTACAACCATTCACAACACACACAACTTGCCAACCCTGAAAAAAAAATCCTGGAAAATAAACTAAGTAACATAACTCTTGAGAGCCACGTTACTCTCAAGAGTTATGTCACTTAGTTGATATTTAAAATTCTCCCTGCTTCCCTCTTATTTCCTCTAGAAAATAAAGTCAAGCAGATACATCAATGCATTTGCACACACAATCTAAGGATGTGCCCCTGACATTGACCATTCCACTCTATTTATCACGAAGAGTTTTTAGAAAAAAAGGTAAACCAGAATACAAATGTCTAAACACAACTGAGTACACTAAAACATAAAATAATATTACCAAAGAAATAAGAGGGAAGCAGGGAGAATTTTTATAATATAATCAAAGGACATAACTCTTGAGAATTATCTCCCATGTTGTATAGAACTTGCACTACCCATTCAGCTAGCGTAGGAGCAGATACAAAGTACAAAAACAGTAAGCTCAGAACATTCCTCAAAATATATAACTTCTCAAATCTAACACAGTTTGCGCTATTGTGTTAGATTTGAGAAGTTCTATACAACATGGGAGATAATTCTCAAGAGTTATGTCCATAAAATGATATATTCAAACTGGTCTGAAATACCGAATATTGCTTTTGCACATTTTCTTAGGGCCAAAAATGCAGTTCATACATGTATCCGAGTATGAATCCTACCACAGAGAATGTGAGGTTTTAAAGACCACAGATGAATGGACTTGCAAAGCAGAAAATGATAGGAAGAGATGACAAAAAGCAAAAGGAGTTAGGCAGACAAAGAGAATGACAGAAAACACTTTTCAGTACAGAATTTCTAGATGGTGGGAATGCTATTTAAACTGAAAGAGCATCTAGCATCTCCATAAAAGCAAGGTAGACATGTGACCAAGAGGACCAGGCATCTGCCTTAAAAAGTGACAGGTCTGAGAAAGCCAAGGTGTGATACCTGATTTTTCTGTTTCTTCCACTGGACTTTGAGTAGTAGTCTGGGTGCTGGTCTTTCAGATGAGACAACAAACCAAGATCTTGAGTGCAATATACATACATGTAAGAGATCCCATGGCAATAAAAGAGATCTTTCTAGAAATTTCTGTAGAAATATCCACTTTCAGTTTTTTATAGGTGAGCAAAAATCAGGCACACTGGGAAAAAAGTAAACATAAAATAAAAATGAAAACATAAGGGTGGACAAGGAAATGAAGGTGGATATGATGGTCTCACGCCTCCCCAATCCAACCAAATCCAAAATGATCAGGAAACTTCTATTACATAAAGGACAGCGGAGTCAAGTATCAATCAACATTCACAAAGCTGGTGTCATGTTGTCAAGTTTCATCTCTCAATTTGCCACACTGCTGAACATTACACTGAAAGGGCCTCTTTTTATCTTTCTTTCTCTGAACAATACTTTACACTAAAACAGCCTCTTTTTATCTTTCTTTCTCTGAACATTATTTTACACTAAAACAGCCTCTTTTTATCTTTCTTTCTCTGAACATTATTTTACACTAAAACAGCCTCTTTTTATCTTTCTTTCTCTGAATATTATTTTACACTAAAACAGCCTCTTTTTATCTTTCTTTCTCTGAACATTATTTTACACTAAAACAGCCTCTTTTTATCTTTCTTTCTCTGAACATTATTTTACACTAAAACAGACTCTTTTTATCTTTCTTTCTCTGAACATTATTTTACACTAAAACAGCCTCTTTTTATCTTTCTTTCTCTGAACATTATTTTACACTAAAACAGCCTCTTTTTATCTTTCTTTCTCTGAACATTATTTTACACTAAAACAGCCTCTTTTTATCTTTCTTTCTCTGAACATTATTTACACTAAAACAGCCTCTTTTTATCTTTCTTTCTCTGAACATTATTTTACACTAAAACAGCCTCTTTTTATCTTTCTTTCTCTGAACATTATTTTACACTAAAACAGACTCTTTTTATCTTTCTTTCTCTGAACATTATTTTACACTAAAACAGCCTCTTTTTATCTTTCTTTCTCTGAACATTATTTTACACTAAAACAGCCTCTTTTTATCTTTCTTTCTCTGAACATTATTTTACACTAAAACAGCCTCTTTTTATCTTTCTTTCTCTGAACAATACTTTACACTAAAACAGACTCTTTTTATCTTTCTTTCTCTGAACATTATTTTACACTAAAACAGCCTCTTTTTATCTTTCTTTCTCTGAACATTATTTTACACTAAAACAGACTCTTTTTATCTTTCTTTCTCTGAACATTATTTTACACTAAAATAGCCTCTTTTTCAACTTTCTCTCTCTTTCCACATTCCCATATTTTCTTTTATCTAAACACTACTGCTGAAAGTCACTCCAAACAAAAATACATCTTTGGGAAAAGAGAATAGATGAAGGTCCTAAGTGCTATAAAGTGTGCTTAAAACAACTCACAGCAACAACTGAGTTGCCTTTGGCAAAATGATACATAAACTCTTAAAAAGGTCAATAAAAATATCCACACACCAAACAGAAAGACACAAAATGGATGGCACTACACTGCGGTGGCACATGATATAAAATACATGATACTTTACAGCCAAGCATGAAGAACAAGATTCTGTTTGGCGACATCTCTGTTCACTACGTTCACATTCACATCATGTTCACTCATTATTCTCCCTCTCCCTCCAACTAACCCCATCCTGTCATCTCTCCTCCTCCTTTTTACCCTCCCACATTCATCACATGCCAATTAAAATCAATAAAATAAAAACTGACACACTCTCCATGAGAAAAACAGCCCCACTTTTGCACAAACAATCCACTGTGACAAAAAAAAGTCTGGAGTTTGCAAAAAAAAGGATTTATCACACTCGGTCAAATCCATACACACCACTCAAATCTGCCAGCAATTATCACGCAGACTGTAAAAAATCCCCATGTGCTGGCAAGATCTTGAAATGGAGAGGGAGGCAGGGAGGCGAGTGACCTGTGAAACACTAAGCCGACACCACCAAAATGACGGAAACATTACAATGGGCAGTGAACAGGTCAGTTTCCAATGTTGTGGGCTGGGACTGAACTTGAGATATGAGATCTTGTATCCACAGCCCTCTCCAAAGAACCGACCAGTCCACATATAATAAAACAATTACAAATAAATACAATAGAACAAATCATCATGGTCAAGCAGTCAGTGCAACAGAACAATGCAGAGGTTGCAGATTCAAATCACATCAGTCGTGTTTAACCCTTAGACTCCTGCACCTTATCCGCCAACCGCAAAAACTTAACCTTTTGATTTCCTCACCCTATCCACCACCTTCCTGCAGAAAGCTGATGGATAGGGTGAGGGAATCAAAAGGTTAAGTTTTTGCTTGGCTAGCATGGTTGACATAGCAGGATACCGGCAGACAGTCAAAGGATTAAAGAAGTGTGGGATTTGACTCTGCTATGGGCTCAATGGGAAGATTAAGACCACAGTCGACTCATATCCAAATAAAAAACCCAGATCATCCACTTTGGGAGAAGGGTGGCAGAGTGGTTCAGACGTTCCCCTGCCAATAACTCGAGGTTCCAGGTTCGCTCCCCATACAGGCCTCAACTTTTCTTCTCAGTTTGACTGGAAAATTGAACTGAACTTCTAGTCCTTCGGAATGGGATGAAAAATGAGTCAGACCCATGTGCCTTCTGACTGCACATGCTTAAGATCCCACAGCAGTTGAAAATCGTGAAGAGCAGGGCATCGCCCAGCTACATTAGTATAAAACATTGGAGAGATAGGCTGATTTTCCAGATCCCTCCCCTTGAAGACTAATTAGTCTTCTTGCCTTTCTGAGATCTTGGTTAAAAAAAAAGTGAATGAATATGAATATGAATATGAATATGAATATGAATGAGGAGTGAATGGACATCAAGCGGCAAGAAAGATGGCTCTCTACCACCTCACTCCCCTACGATCCCAGGGTTATGGGACTATCTACCTATCTACCATCCGCTCTGTAGTTGTATTACTGAGAGTGCTGCTGAAATTCCCTGACCAAAACTACAATGGTCTGTATCTCATCTTTTGGGCCTGGTAGATGCCAGGATATAATATGAAAGATAGCAGCACACAACACAACCCTGACATGCAGCATTAACACTTTCCGGACTTGTCAGCAGAATATCTGCTGACACGTAGTCTTGCCATAGTGAGGTGTCAGCGAATGTCCGCTGACGTTTTTAAAAACTCGCCATACTTAGCCAATGGTCGACGCATGATCTTTGGGCACTGTAGCAATGTTCTGTTATTTCCCTTTTCATAGTTTTGTCACTTTGATGGCTTTGTTTACTTTTTTTTTTTTTTAAGACACCTGTGGTGGTGAACTGTTGTCAAAACGGCGACTTCCACAAAGTGACCACGTGTTAGACTTTTCTATGCTTCATACCACTGTGGAATTCATTCTCACTTTTCTGCTGGACATTCCATGGAGGATCTGACTCTGGACTGATGTGTATTCCAGCTGGATTGTCTGTGTATGTGTTGGATACCTGACCGCCATGCTGCAGTACTTTTTGTTTTGAGCTGCTTGGATACATTTTTTCCTCGTCTGCTGAGATAAGATGCATGATCTGTGTGCATGATTGTGCATGTTTTCCGAAACTTTAAGATTTAGATTTTTGTTTGATATAAAGTTTGTTTTCCAGATACGTCTCTGAATTTTTCTATATTTTTTTTAAAAATGCCCAAAAACGTGCATCACAGGGGTTCAGCTGCCTCCCAAACTCTGTGGCTGGAAAGAGTTAATCTGACATGAAACTTCGCCACACCATTATCAAAAACCTCGTTTTCATGTAACATCACAGCAGTGTAGAAACAACCATCCCAAATAGGTGGTCACTGAAGCAGCATGGAAAACAGGACAGTAAATACAATAATACTGTATACCAATGATTATTCACTGACATAGCGCAAGCACCCACGTCAAAAGCGCACATGCTGCACTTTCTAGGAACAGAATATCATCACACACCCTCAAGCAAGTGAAAATAGAAAACAAAACAAAAAACAGAACAAAAAAACCTGAAACAAAACACAGACACACACACAGACACAAAACAGGCACACACGCACACACACACACGGGCACACACACACACACACACACACACACACATGCACACACTCACACACACAATGAAAACAAGCACTATGGAATAATAGCAACATAAGCATCAAAAATATCATATGAATGTACACACATACGCTCTTCCCTCCTCCCTTCCTCCCTCAGCGCGCACGCACACACACACACACACACACACACACACACACACACACAACACACGCACACACACATACACACACACACAGACCATTCCCACAAAATGTTCTCTCTTGATATACACATCATTCCCACAGCAATGTCACTCTACATGTATATGAATCTGAAGTCTGGAGTTCGAGAAGAATTCATCCCACTCAGACAATGCCATATATGCTCCACCCAAATCTGCCAGAAATAATCTGGCAGTCTCCCTGAACCTGAGCAGAACCTTATGCACTGGCAAAGTCTTGAAATGAGGAGGGGAAGGGGGAAAACAAGACCAATGAAACACTAAGCTGACATCACCAGTATGATTAAAACATTAACTCTTTCAGCCCTGCACCTGACAATTTGTCGGGCATGACTGATTGCCTCTCAGCTCCTGCACCCAACAATTTGTCGGGCGCACACACCCATTCACTTTCGGTTTCATTTGTACGAATATTCATTACAGAAGGGACGTTACTCCGTCACTCTTCCCTTCTGATAACTTCGAAGATTCCGCCAAGTCATTTTGAAGCAATTTTACGCAGTTTTTTTTTTTTTTTTTTTTACGTCAAGATGATTAAACAAGCTCGCTACACAGTGCAACAAGTTTTGGATGAAATCCTCCTTGATAAAGACAGTGATTTTGAGCCTGAAACAGAAGAAACGGCTTCTGAATCGTATCTTTGTCGATCGGCACTTCACTCGACAAAAAGCCCTCGCAACGATCAAAAACTGATGAAATTGATGAAATGGACGTGGAAAATCAAACATCAAGTGGGCGTATTCATATTGATGCTTCTAGAATTCTCCGACATACTGTACGGCAAGAAAGTGACTGTGACAGTGATAATGAGAATGAAGGCTCCTTTTGTCACCATCTTGCCGTACAGTATGTCGGGGCGATCTCTGGCCCCACTACCACCACCAACCACCATCCTCAACTCATGATTGGGCCTCTGAATCAAGTGTATCCCACATTTGCAGAAAAAGTGTTCCTTTTTCCTTAATTTTTTCAACATTGTGGATACTATGGGATTTAACACAATTTCAAATTAATAATACCCATTTTGTAGAATCTCCTTAAGCATTCACTTGTGTGCATTGTGATTTTGGCGTGCCTCTTTAATTGTGAATATAAATAAATAATAAAACACAGATTTTTTGTAGTTTTTGTAAATTTTCATAAAAATTTAACCATGATTAAAAACATCAAAAATTCATCATGAAAATTAATATGAAAGAACATTTATATATTAGCAAGCATGCAAAACTTCAGTGAATTTCATCAAGTAGTTTTTGAGATATAGGTGTTTTATTGGGGTACCTGTTGATTGTACAGTTCCCCCCCAACCCCACCCCCCCCCCCCCCCCCCCCCCCCAGGCTGGGAGTGCATTTCTCTTGTAAAACAGACAGGGCTGAAAGAGTTAAGATGGTCAGCGAACAGGCCAATTTTCATGCTGCAGGTTGGCACTGAATATCGAATATAAAAATTTTGCAGCTGACATCGCTCGACATTAAGACTGTTCACCAGCATGTCTGCATATACACTCGCTCTCACACACATACACACACACACACACACACACATCCACACTCACACACACACTCACACACACACACACACACACACACACACACACACCACATACACACACACACATACACACACACACACACATCCACACTCACAACACACACACATACACACACACACACACACACACACACAAACACACACACACACACACACATACACACAAACACACACACACATACACACAAACACACACACACACACACACACCACACAGACACACACACATAACACAGCCGCATGTGCGAGCACACGCACACACACGCGCACACACACGCACACACACCCACACACTCTCACTATCTTTCACTCACTCATGAACAAATGCATGTATGCATGTGCACATATTCACATCATTAAGCCTTAAACACATGCAAACTCTTTCACTCACTGTCCTTCTCATTTTTAAGAGTTACTTCACTGATCAATGAACAAAACCAGCAATACGTTGCTCCACATGGAAACTGTTGACGATCATGTAGCGTGACAGCAAAATATACAGGAACCTGAACCACTCCAACTGACTGCGATGTGCCAACATAGCTCTCTGCACAAATCATACATTTCATATGATAAATTTACACACACACACACCACACACACACACACACACACACCACACACACACACACACACACACACCACACACACAAAATACAGAAACAAGATTGCTTCTTCATATATACAATTAAAAAAATACATTATAGCAGGAAGATTGCTTTCTGCCATTTTATATCATCATTACAATAAAAGTATTGTTCATGGTTTACGTGGACATGATCATGTGAGGGCAAAGCTAGACCCAGAATCTTTGAATAGGATCTTGTTTGCCAACAATCAGAGCCACACACAAACAAGCGAGAAAAATTTACACCACTTAACACCTGGGAACAGTCATTTCATCAGCGGCAGATGCACATCGGAAATAGCTGGCAGAATCGGCCAAGCCAAAACAGCATTCAAGAAGATGACAAGCATTCTTACCAACAAATGCCTAGGAAGAGAGTTCTTGAATGTTATATAGAACCAATACTGTTGCTAGGATGCGAGGACAGTCAGCAAGCAAAGCCAGAGCAAGATTGAGGCAGCTGAGATGTGGTTTCTAAGAATGTTGAGAGCTCCATAGACAGCAAAGAAAACAAATGAGACAGTCTTGATGGAGGCAGACACAAGTAGATCACTCATAAGGAAGATTGGAAAAGACTGGCAACATTTATAGGCCATTTTATGAGGAAGGGGGATTTGGAGCACCTGGTCACAATGGGAAAAGCTGGAGGGAAAGAGAGCACCAGGTAGACCCAGGGAGAGAATGCTGGACGGACTTGCAGAGTGGCTGGGGATGAGGAGGGTGGGGGAGATGCTAGGGGCAACGAGAGATAGAGATGGATGGAAGTCCATGGTCGCCAACGCCATGCGGCAGGGCACCTGATGATGATGAATGATATCACACCACTTGTGAAAAAACGCAGAACACAAAGATCACCAACAATAAGGTCAGTAGAATGAATGATGTAACCTTAGCATCCACATCAATGGTACTTAAGTCAAACAAGTGGATGAATTCAAATATCTCTGCAGTGTTTTCACAGAAGACAGAAGATTCTTGTTATTTTCATTTCCGTTTAAAATCCAGCCGACTGTGTACAGCCATATCAGGCTATAAGCATTCAAAACATACACAATACTTCAACAGGAAGAAAGAAAGGAAAAGAAAATTAAAGTACACATATCATTGCAATCACGCACATAAACTAATGAGACGCCTCTGGCGTTAATCATTCCATTCAATTTATCACACAGGGGATTTAAAAAACATACCTACATGCAAACTGAAATATAACTAAGGACAGTAAAACATGTATAAAAATGGGCCTAAATTACCTAAAATTGCTTCCGCATATCAGACTTCCCTAGAATCAAAAATGCACTTAATACATGTACCCAATTATCAATCCTATGAGAAAGTACATAGACTTTATTGAACACATACAGTGAATGGACCAGCAAGGAAGAAAATGACAGGAAGAAATCACAGAAAGCAAAGGAGGAAGAAAGAAACAAAGAGAGTGACAGAAAAGAGGAAATTTCTAGTACAGAATCTCCAGAAGGTGAGGATACTATCTGTATAGGAAAGGTCCCCACGGATGATTAGAAGATTCAACAAACAGACTGAAACTAGAATCCAGAAAGCAAACACTTATCAGCTTTTTCAACATTGCCCTGTTCCTCAAACACCAAAACATCCCTGATGAAACAGAAGCCAAGCTCATCAGTTCTATTGTCATCCCCATACTGACATACCTGTACCGGACCTGTACCCTGACCAAGCCTCTAGAACACAGAACTACCACCTGTCAGATGCATTGTTTGAAAAGAGCTGCCAACAAGACAGGACGCAACACGTCATGCACAAGAAACACAAAGTTCAGACAAAAGGTGGGAACAACATCAGTCCATCACTATCTTCATTCACACAAAAGGTGGGAACAACATCAGTTCACCACTATCTTCATTCAGAGAAATAATTGGGAACAACACCAGTCCATCACTATCTTCATTCAGACAAAAGTGGGAACAACATCAGTCCATCACTATCTTCATTCACACAAAAGGTGGGAACAACATCAGTCCACCACTATCTTCATTCAGACAAAAGGTGGGAACAACATCAGTCCATCACTATCTTCATTCACACAAAAGGTGGGAACAACATCAGTCACCACTATCTTCATTCAGACAAAAGGTGGGAACAACATCAGTCCATCACTATCTTCATTCAGACAAAAGGTGGGAACAACATCAGTCCACCACTATCTTCATTCAGACAAAAGGTGGGAACAACACCAGTCCATCACTATCTTCATTCAGACAAAAGGTGGGAATCACAATACCCTTCAGACCTCCACCACTATCTTCATTCAGCACAAAAGGTGGGAACAACATCAGTCCACCACTACCTTCATTCAGACAAAAGGTGGGAACAACATCAGTCCACCACTATCTTCATTCAGACAAAAGGTGGGAACAACATCAGTCCACCACTACCTTCATTCAGAGAAAAGGTGGGAACAACATCAGTCCACCACTATCTTCATTCAGAGAAAAGGTGGGAACAACATCAGTCCATCACTATCTTCATTCAGAGAAAATGTGGGAACAACATCAGTCCACCACTATCTTCATTCAGAGAAAAGGTGGGAAAAAACACCAGTCATCACTATCCTTTCATTCAAACAAAAGGTGGGAACAACATCAGTCCACCACTATCTTCATTCAGACAAAAGGTGGGAACATCATCAGTCCACCACTATCTTCATTCAGAGAAACGGTGGGAACAACATCAGTCCACCACTACCTTCATTCAGAGAAAAGGTGGGAACAACATCAGTCCACCACTATCTTCATTCAGAGAAAAGGTGGGAACAACATCAGTCCACCACTACCTTCATTCAGAGAAACGGTGGGAACAACATCAGTCCACCACTACCTTCATTCAGAGAAAAGGTGGGAACAACATCAGTCCACCACTACCTTCATTCAGAGAAAAGGTGGGAACAACATCAGTCCATCACTATCTTCATTCAGAGAAAAGGTGGGAACAACATCAGTCCACCACTACCTTCATTCAGAGAAAAGGTGGGAACAACATCAGTCCACCACTACCTTCATTCAGAGAAACAGTGGGAACAACATCAGTCCACCACTACCTTCATTCAGAGAAAAGGTGAGAATAACATCAGTCCACCACTATCTTCATTCAGACAAAAGGTGGGAACAACATCAGTCCACCACTGTCTTCATTCAGAGAAAAGGTGGGAACAACATCAGTCCACCACTATCTTCATTCAGACAAAAGGTGGGAACAACATCAGTCCACCACTATCTTCATTCAGAGAAAAGGTGGGAACAACATCAGTCCACCACTACCTTCATTCAGAGAAAAGGTGGGAACAACATCAGTCCACAACTACCTTCATTCAGAGAAAAGGTGGGAACAACATCAGTCCACCACTATCTTCATTCAGACAAAAGGTGGGAACAACATCAGTCCACCACTATCTTCATTCAGAGAAAAGGTGGGAACAACATCAGTCCATCACTATCTTCATTCAGAGAAAAGGTGGGAACAACATCAGTCCACCACTATCTTCATTCAGAGAAAAGGTGGGAACAACATCAGTCCACCACTATCTTCATTCAGACAAAAGGTGGGAAAACATCAGTCCACCACTATCTTCATTCAGAGAAAAGGTGGGAAAACATCAGTCCATCACTATCTTCATTCACACAAAAGGTGGGAACAACATCAGTCCATCACTATCTTCATTCAGAGAAAAGGTGGGAACAACATCAGTCCATCACTATCTTCATTCACACAAAAGGTGGGGAACAACATCAGTCCATCACTATCTTCATTCAGAGAAAAGGTGGGAACAACATCAGTCCACCACTACCTTCATTCAGACAAAAGGTGGGAACAACATCAGTCCACCACTGTCTTCATTCAGAGAAAAGGTGGGAACAACATCAGTCCACCACTATCTTCATTCAGAGAAAAGGTGGGAACAACATCAGTCCACCACTATCTTCATTCAGACAAAAGGTGGGAACAACATCAGTCCACCACTATCTTCATTCAGAGAAAAGGTGGGAACAACATCAGTCCACCACTACCTTCATTCAGAGAAAAGGTGGGAACAACATCAGTCCACCACTACCTTCATTCAGAGAAAAGGTGGGAACAACATCAGTCCACCACTATCTTCATTCAGAGAAAAGGTGGGAACAACATCAGTCCACCACTATCTTCATTCAGACAAAAGGTGGGAACAACATCAGTCCATCACTATCTTCATTCAGAGAAAAGGTGGGAACAACATCAGTCCACCACTATCTTCATTCAGAGAAAAGGTGGGAACAACATCAGTCCACCACTATCTTCATTCAGACAAAAGGTGGGAAAACATCAGTCCACCACTATCTTCATTCAGAGAAAAGGTGGGAAAACATCAGTCCATCACTATCTTCATTCAGACAAAAGGTGGGAACAACATCAGTCCATCACTATCTTCATTCAGAGAAAAGGTGGGAACAACATCAGTCCATCACTACCTTCATTCAGAGAAAAGGTGGGAACAACATCAGTCCATCACTATCTTCATTCAAACAAAAGGTGGGAACAACATCAGTCCACCACTACCTTCATTCAGACAAAAGGTGGGAACAACATCAGTCCACCACTGTCTTCATTCAGAGAAAAGGTGGGAACAACATCAGTCCACCACTATCTTCATTCAGACAAAAGGTGGGAACAACATCAGTCCACCACTATCTTCATTCAGAGAAAAGGTGGGAACAACACCAGTCCACCACTATCTTCATTCAGACAAAAGGTGGGAACAACATCAGTCCATCACTATCTTCATTCAGACAAAAGGTGGGAACAACATCAGTCCACCACTATCTTCATTCAGAGAAAAGGTGGGAACAACATCAGTCCACCACTATCTTCATTCAGAGAAAAGGTGGGAACAACATCAGTCCACCACTATCTTCATTCAGAGAAAAGGTGGGAACAACATCAGTCCACCACTATCTTCATTCAGAGAAAAGGTGGGAACAACATCAGTCCATCACTATCTTCATTCAGAGAAAAGGTGGGAACAACATCAGTCCACCACTATCTTCATTCAGAGAAAAGGTGGGAACAACATCAGTCCACCACTATCTTCATTCAAACAAAAGGTGGGAACAACATCAGTCCATCACTATCTTCATTCAGAGAAAAGGTGGGAACAACATCAGTCCATCACTATCTTCATTCAAACAAAGGTGGGAACAACATCAGTCCACCACTATCTTCAATCAGAGAAATGATGGGAACAACATCAGTCCACCACTATCTTCAATCAGAGAAATGATGGGAACAACATCAGTCCACCACTATCTTCAATCAGAGAAAAGGTGGGAACAACATCAGTCCACCACTATCTTCATTCAGAGAAATGTGGGAACAACATCAGTCCACCACTATCTTCATTCAGAGAAAAGGTGGGAACAACATCAGTCCACCACTATCTTCATTCACAAAAAGGTGGGAACAACATCAGTCCACCACTATCTTCATTCAGACAAAAGGTGGGAACAACACAGTCCACCGCTATTCACAGAACTCAAAGGTGAGGAACATCTATGAAAGGTCCCCACGTATTCAGTTCAACAAACAGATTGAAACTAGGAATCCGAAAGCAAACATCAGCTATCAATGCCCTGTCTCAAATCAAAAAATTGATGAAACAGAACCAATCATCATTCTATGTCATCCCATTCATACGAAATGGTACCCGGACCAAGCATCAGAACAAAAACTACCTACCTTCAATGCAGTTGAAAAGAGTGGCAACAAACACGATCCAACACTATGCACAAGAAACACAAAGTTCAGACAAAAGTGGGAACAACATCAGTCCATCACTATCTTCATCACACAAAAGGTGGGAACAACATCATTTCACCACTATCTTCATTCAGAGAAATAATTGGGAACAACACAGTCCACCACTATCTTCATTCAGACAAAAGGTGGGAACAACACTCAGTCCATCACTATCTTCATTCACACAAAAGGTGGAACAACATCAGTCCACCACTATCTCATTCAGACAAAAGGTGGGACAACATCATCATCACTATCTTCATTCACACAAAAGGGGGAACAACATCAGTTCACCACATCTTCATTCAGACAAAAGGTGGGAACAACATCATCATCACTATCTTATTCACACAAAAGTGGAACAACATCAGTCCACCACTATCTTCATTCAGACAAAAGGTGGAACAACACCAGTCCATCACTATCTTCATTCAGACAAAGTGGAACAACACAGTCCACCACTATCTTCATTCAGACAAAAGGTGGGAACAACACCAGTCCACCACTATCTCATTCACACAAAAGGTGGAACAACACAGTCCACCACTATCTCATTCAGACAAAAGATGAGAACAACACCAGTCCACACTATCTTCATTCAGACAAAAGGTGGAACAACACCAGTCCACACTATCTTCATTTAGACAAAAGGTGGGAACAACACCAGTCCATCACTATCTTCATTCAGAGAAATAATTGGAACAACACCAGTCCATCACTATCTTCAATCAGACAAAAGGTGGGAACAACACCAGTCCACCACTATCTTCATTCAGACAAAGGTGGAACAACACAGTCCACACTATCTTCATTTAGACAAAAGGTGGGAACAACATCAGTCCACAACTATCTTCATTCAGACAAAAGTGGGAACAACACAGTCACCACATCTTCATTAGACAAAAGGTGGGAACAACATCAGTCCACCACATCTTCATTCAGACAAAAGTGGGAACAACACCATCCACCACATCTTCATTCAGACAAAAGGTGGGAACAACATCAGTCCCCCACTATCTTCATTCAAACAAAAGGTGGGAACAACATCAGTCCACCACATAACCTTCATTCAGACAAAAGGTGGGAACACATCATCCACCACTATCTTCATCAACAAAAGTGGAACAACATCAGTCCACCACTGACCTTCATTCAGAGAAAAGTGGGAACAACATCAGTCCACCACTATCTTCATTCAGAGAAAAGGTGGGAACAACATCAGTCCATCACTATCTTCATTCAGAGAAAAGGTGGGAACAACATCAGTCCACCACTATCTTCATTCAGAGAAAAGGTGGAACAACACACCATCAATCACTATCTTCATTCAAACAAAAGGTGGGAACAACATCAGTCCACCACTATCTTCATTCAGAAAAGGTGGGAACATCATCAGTCCACCACTATCTTCATTCAAGAAAAGGTGGGAACAACATCAGTCCATCACTATCTTCATTCAGACAAAAGGTAGGAACATCATCAGTCCATCACTATCTTCATTCAGATAAAAGGTGGGAACAACACCAGTCCATCACTATCTTCATTCAAACAAAAGTGGGAACAACATCAGTCCACCACTACCTTCATTCAGACAAAGGTGGGAACATCATCAGTCCACCACTATCTTCATTCAGAGAAACGGTGGGAACAACATCAGTCCACCACTACCTTCATCAGAGAAAAGGTGGGAACAACATCAGTCGCACACTATCTATTCAGAGAAAAGGTGGAACAACATCAGTCCACCACTACCTTCATTCAGAGAAACGGTGGGAACAAATCACTCCACCACTACCTTCATTCAGAGAAAAGGTGGGAACAACATCAGTCCACCACTACCTTCATTCAGAAAAAGGTGGGAACAACATCAGTCCATCACTATCTTCATTCAGAGAAAAGGTGGGAACAACATCAGTCCACCACTACCTTCATTCAGAGAAAGGGTGGGAACAACATCAGTCCACCACTAACCTTCATTCAAAAACAGTGGGAACAACATCAGTCCACCACTACCTTCATTCAGAGAAAAGGTGAGAATAACATACAGTCCACCACTATCTTCATTCAGACAAAAGGTGGGAACAACATCAGCCACCACTGTCTTCATTCAGAGAAAAGGTGGGAACAACATCAGTCCACCACTATCTTCATTCAGACAAAAGGTGGGAACAACATCAGTCCACCACTATCTTCATTCAGAGAAAAGTGGGAAAAACATCAGTCCACCACTACTTCATTCAGAGAAAAGGTGGGAACAACATCAGTCCACCACTACCTTCATTCAGAGAAAAGTGGGAACAACATCAGTCCACCACTATCTTCATTCAGAGAAAAGGTGGGAACAACATCAGTCCACCACTATCTTCATTCAGAGAAAAGGTGGGAACAACATCAGTCCACCACTATCTTCATTCAGGAAAAGGTGGGAACAACATCAGTCCACCACTATCTTCATTCAGACAAAAGGTGGGAAAAACATCAGTCCACCACTATCTTCATTCAGAGAATAATTGGGAACAACACTAGTCCACTCACTATCTTCATTCAAACAAAAGGGGGAACAACATCAGTCCATCACTATCTTCATTTAGACAAAAGGTGGGAACAACATCAGTCCACACTGACTTCATTCAGACAAAAGGTGGAACAACACCAGTCCACCACTATCTTCATTCAGACAAAAGGTGGGAACAACATCAGTCCACCACTATCTTCATTACAAACAAAAGTACATGGGGAACAACATCAGTCCACCACTACCTTCATTCAGACAAAAGGTGGGAACAACATCAGTCCACCACTATCTTCATTCAGACAAAAGGTGGGAACAACATCAGTCCACCACTACCTTCATTCAGAGAAAAGGTGGGAACAACATCAGTCCACACACTATCATCATTCACAGAAAAGGTGGGAAAAACCATCAGTCCATCAAACTCATCTTACATTCAGAGAAAATGTGGGAACAACATCAGTCCACCACTATCTTCATTCAGAGAAAAGGTGGGAAAAACACCAGTCCATCACTATCTTCATTCAAACAAAAGGTGGGAACAACATCAGTCCACCACTATCTTCATTCAGACAAAAGGTGGGAACATCATCAGTCCACCACTATCTTCATTCAGAGAAACGTGGGAACAACTCATCAGTACCACCAACACTTCATTCAGAGAAAAGGTGGAAACAACATCAGTCCACCACTATCTTCATTCAGAGAAAAGGTGGGAACAACATCAGTCCACCACTACCTTCATTCAGAGAAACGGTGGGAACAACATCAGTCCACCACTACCTTCATTCAGAAAAAGGTGGGAACAACATCAGTCCACCACTACCTTCATTCAGAGAAAAGGTGGGAACAACATCAGTCCATCACTATCTTCATTCAGAGAAAAGGTGGGAACAACATATCCGTCCACCATCCTTCATTCAGAGAAAAGGTGGGAACAACATCAGTCCACCACTACCTTCATTCAGAGAAACAGTGGGAACAACATCAGTCCACCACTACCTTCATTCAGAGAAAAGGTGAGAATAACATCAGTCCACCACTATCTTCATTCAGACAAAAGGTGGGAACAACATCAGTCCACCACGTCTTCATTCAGAGAAAAGGTGGGAACAACATCAGTCCACACCACATCTTCATTCAGACAAAAGGTGGGAACAACATCAGTCCACCACTATCTTCATTCAGAAAAAGGTGGGAACAACATCAGTCCACCACTACCTTCGATTCAGAGAAAGGTCGGAACAACATCATCCACAAACAAACCTTCATTCAGAGAAAAAGTGGGAACAACATCACACACTATCTTCATCAGACAAAAGGTGGGAACAACATCAGTCCACCACTATCTTCATTCAGAGAAAAGGTGGGAACAACATCAGTCCATCACTATCTTCATTCAGAGAAAAGGTGGGAACAACATCAGTCCACCACTATCTTCATTCAGAGAAAGGTGGGAACAACATCAGTCCACACTATCTTCATTCAGAAAAAGGTGGGAAAACATCAGTCCACCACTATCTTCATTCAGAGAAAAGGTGGGAAAACATCAGTCCATCACTATCTTCATTCATCCACAAAAGGTGGGAACAACATCAGTCCATCACTATCTCATTCAGAGAAAAGGTGGGAACAACATCAGTCCATCACTATCTTCATTCACACAAAAAGGTGGGAACAACATCAGTCCATCACTATCTTCATTCAGAGAAAAGGTGGGAACAACATCAGTCCACCACTACCTTCATTCAGACAAAAGGTGGGAACAACATCAGTCCACCACTGTCTTCATTCAGAAAAAGGTGGGAACAACATCAGTCCACCACTATCTTCATCAGAGAAAAGGTGGGAACAACATCAGTCCACCACTATCTATCATTCAGACAAAAGGTGGGAACAACATCATTCCACCACTATCTTCATTCAGAGAAAAGGTGGGAACAACATCAGTCCACCACTACCTTCATTCAGAGAAAAGGTGGGAACAACATCAGTCCACCACTACTTCATTCAGAGAAAAGGTGGGAACAACATCAGTCCACCACTATTCTTCATACAGAGAAAAGGTGGAACAACATCAGTCCACCACTATCTTCATTCAGACAAAAGGTGGGAACAACATCAGTCCATCACTATCTTCATTCAGAGAAAAGGTGGGAACAACATCAGTCCACCACTATCTCATTCAGAGAAAAGGTGGGAACAACATCAGTCCACCACTATCTTCATTCAGACAAAAGGTGGGAAAACATCAGTCCACCACTATCTTCATTCAGAGAAAAGGTGGGAAAACATCAGTCCATCACTATCTTCATTCAGACAAAAGGTGGAACAACATCAGTCCATCACTATCTTCATTCAGAGAAAAGGTGGGAACAACATCAGTCCATCACTACCTTCATTCAGAGAAAAGGTGGGAACATCAGTCCATCACTATCTTCATTCAAACAAAAGGTGGGAACAACATCAGTCCACCACTACCTTCATTCAGACAAAAGGTGGGAACAACATCAGTCCACCACTGTCTTCATTCAGAGAAAAGGTGGGAACAACATCAGTCCACCACTATCTTCATTCAGACAAAAGGTGGGAACAACATCAGTCCACCACTATCTTCATTCAGAGAAAAGGTGGGAACAACACCAGTCCACCACTATCTTCATTCAGACAAAAGGTGGGAACAACATCAGTCCATCACTATCTTCATTCAGACAAAAGGTGGGAACAACATCAGTCCACCACTATCTTCATTCAGAGAAAAGGTGGGAACAACATCAGTCCACCACTATCTTCATTCAGAGAAAAGGTGGGAACAACATCAGTCCACCACTATCTTCATTCAGAGAAAAGGTGGGAACAACATCAGTCCACCACTATCTTCATTCAGAGAAAAGGTGGGAACAACATCAGTCCATCACTATCTTCATTCAGAGAAAAGGTGGGAACAACATCAGTCCACCACTATCTTCATTCAGAGAAAAGGTGGGAACAACATCAGTCCACCACTATCTTCATTCAAACAAAAGGTGGGAACAACATCAGTCCATCACTATCTTCATTCAGAGAAAAGGTGGGAACAACATCAGTCCATCACTATCTTCATTCAAACAAAAGGTGGGAACAACATCAGTCCACCACTATCTTCAATCAGAGAAATGATGGGAACAACATCAGTCCACCACTATCTTCAATCAGAGAAATGATGGGAACAACATCAGTCCACCACTATCTTCAATCAGAGAAATGATGGGAACAACATCAGTCCACCACTATCTTCATTCAGAGAAATGATGGGAACAACATCAGTCCACCACTATCTTCATTCAGAGAAAAGGTGGGAACAACATCAGTCCACCACTATCTTCATTCACACAAAAGGTGGGAACAACATCAGTCCACCACTATCTTCATTCAGACAAAAGGTGGGAACAACACCAGTCCACCGCTATATACATCAATACAGAATTAAATAGTTTGGTCATATGACAAAAATTGCAACCTCATCAGCTGGCTCGAAAAGCACACAGCAAAAAGATAACTGGATTTAAAGCAAGATGCTGAGCAAGACAGTGACCAATGGCATGAAAAAGACCTTGAAGTCACTCTCATGGTATTTCTCCACATAGTATTTCTCCACTTCGGGTCTTTCACCTCCCTGCTGACTGTCAACTCTTTCTTCCCCCGACACCCACAATGGTACAAGTGGACAGACTACAGAAAAAATATAATCACAAAATTACATAACAGCAGTAAGACTGGTTCCTTGCACTTGCCATTAAAGAAAGATGAAATTCTCACCTGAAAAGTTGAAACTGCCATGGTTAAGTTAAATGCATCATAATGATAACAAGGACGATAACAGTATAATGATTAATGATAATATTATGATAATAATGATAAATAAAATAATAAAACAATAGTAGCAATAATAATAATGGCAATAATGATAATAACGATGATAACAACAACTGCAATGATGATGATGATGATGATGATGACGATGATGACAAAGATGATAAAAAGTTGAACATAAACTTAAAAATTAATTTATTTCTTTTCTGTATCCACTGTTATGTATAATATCCACTAACCTGAGCACGTAAACTACTCAAAGGTGAAACCAGACAAGCATGGGAAGAGAACAGGTAGGTGAAAGGCAGATCCAATATGCCTAGGAATTTTCTCCACAAACTGACACTCTCCAGATAGTACACAGACTCCACCCCTGGAAAAATACACATATAAAAGATAGTTACATGAAACTGAAACAATGAGTGGACAACATAAAAAATGCACAAAAAATGACAGTAATATATCAAACGAATTAACTTTGCCCAAGTCAGTTGTTTGTGAAACTGACCAATTTCATTTTCTGTTCTTTTTTTTTTTCTAATTTTTTTTTAGCATTCTGATTTTTATTAGATGTGTGTATACATATTGTTTTGCCCATACTGTGCAGTCAGTTTGTTGCTGCACAGTCTGTACACTCTGTCTTCAGTGGGTGTTCAAGCTGGGTGTTTTCATGTTTCCATCAGCCACTGAACACTGACATGATTAACTCACTCGGTACGACGGAACGCTATAGCGGTCATGATGAAAGGCACGGTTGCGTACGACGGAACGCTATAGCGGTTTCGATAATTAAAATTTTTTCGACGCTCCCCTTTAGACCTTGCACGCCTACCATAGCCACACTGGTCACTGCAAACGTGTCAAGGGTCAAGGGGAAAGTTGCTTCGTGAGATTCCGTAGTCATACACTCGTCAGAAAACGAATGACTTCGGCACCCCACGAAATTGGCGTTGCAGGCGAGTAAGAGTTTTCGAACAAAGTAGATCACGACGGGGGCGTTTTACTGCTGCTGAAGTGACTGAAGTGCTTCAGACTGAAGGATTGGACATCGAGGAGTATGCTGAAGATAATGATGAAAGTGTATCAAGTGATGGAAGCTGCCAGCAAGAAGGTACTGACAGTGACCCAGTTTCAGATGACAGTGAAGTGGGAGGGAGGTGGGCATACACGTCACGAGAGGCGAGCGGTCAGCGAGCCAAGTAAAGTGAGTCGCATGCCTGATGGAGGTTTCATTCACTTTCCTATGCATGACTGGCACGAAGATTTTAGTTTTTCTCCCACTTTGCCTCCTTCTCTGGCTCTTGTGGCCTGCATGTCTCATTTGAGTGCCACGCCCCCATAACTCTCCTGTGTAACAATTTGTAACATTTATTCATATAATATCACTAATAATCTTTTTTTTTTTTACCCTGAGCAAAGTCTACTTTATTCATGTTGTTTTGTGCATACAAAGACCTTCTCACCTTTGACTGTGTGTTCATGGAGCTGATCAAAGTGTGTGACTGTACGGTGATCCTGACCACAAAATTTGGGGTATTTTCAACGTGGCACATGAAGAAGAAAAAATTCAAGGAAGAACTTCAATATTTTGGCATGAACTAACCCAGCATGTAAATATTCAGATCTGAAAGTTTCATTTTGTTCCTTTATGTTTTGTATTTTTTGTGATTTTTTTCCTAACCCTTCAAAATGGGCCGTCCCTGGGGAAACGCAAGGGGAAAAACTCTCCGTACCGAGTGAGTTAACGGGATATTTAATGTGCACAGTTGTTGTTCTGCATGCATATAGGCACAAAGGAGGTTTAAACACTAACAGCTTTGCACACATGTTGACGAGGGAGATAGGAAAAATCACCACTCTTTGTCTGTTGGGTGGGCATTAACCTATGCAAGATCAAACCCAGACCCTCCGACTGGAAGTCCAAGATCATACCCACTTGACTATGGCAGCCGTCATCTATGTTTCACCTCACCCCAGGCACTCCTCAGGACAAGCGCTGGCTATGTGTATAGCTCTGTCCTAGCTGGGCTTCACTCAATCTGCAGATGAGTTCTCACACTGTGTGACCACCACACATCCAACACAAGACAGAAACAACCACACAGCCAATGCTTGTCCTAAGAAGACCTTAGGAACAGATCAGTGAAACTCTACCAAACTGACCCACAGCAGTGCAGGGTCCCCTCTGGTAGGTGACCCCATGGCTGCTTTACATCTCTAGTGCACATTGGCTTCCTCACAATGAGAATTTGACTCAACTTTTTGACTCGCACACCTATCCACCACTGGAAAAACTTAACCCTTTGACTCCCTCACCTTATCCACCAGCTTCCTGCAGAAAGCTGGTGGATAGGGTAAGGGAATCAAAGGGTTAAGGTTCTGTTTTGCCAGTGTAGCTGACAATGCAGGATGCTGGTGGTCAAGGTGTGGGAGTCAAAGGGTTATTGAACTTGGTGGTGTATTGAGGAGCTGGAATGAGCAGTGTGGAATTAACACATCCCGTACCACGTCACGAGATCCTCGTGACTCAGCTTTCTCTCTTTGTGGACCATGTCATGAGGATTTTGTGCCCTGAACCGTAGTTTCAGTTTCGGGTATATAAATAGAGAATGACCGCATTGCTGATGTGAATCCTTTTCTGGCAAAGGGGTATACTCTTGTCATTTCCTTTCTGCCTTTACACGACATTTGAAGCGGCAAAAATGGCAAAAACAGGCGTAATTTGAGTGTTTCTGAAGTCTCTCTCCTAACATTACTTCGTCAATAGTTAGTACAGTGACCTATTTTCTTGTTAGAAAAGGGTTAATGCCATTGAGGCAGCACAGAGACTGGGACAGAAAGAGAAAAAAAAGATCTTGGGAGAGGTGGAAACACCCATAAGCTACAACCTACAGACTGCCATAAGGATTATTCCGTTTTACAGATCAGGGCAAAGGCTAGTATGAATCTACATTCCTCAAATTCTATTATTCAAATGCTTTTTTTTTTAAATTAATAACAAAAAAACATAACAGTTTAATACACCGACTGATGTGACTATGTTACATAACAAACACATTCAATTATATACACAATGTAAGCATATGAACTTCTATATTCAACCACAAAATTACGCTTTCATTATAACATGACCCCTCACCCTAACCCCCTTGGCATCCAAAATAGAACAATTCCAGAACCAGTCAGTATAGTGAAATGGTTACTGCAATGGACTGTACGATGATGGTGACACTGTAGGTCTGAACCCCCCATCAGTCAAAAACATCACTGCGGGATTTTTCGACCCTAACCAACACTTACTCATAGTTGAGCATGTCATGAGCTTAATAGGAAAACTGGGAATTAACAGTTGATTTTTCGACCCTAACCAACACTTACTCATAGTTGAGCATGTCATGAGCTTAATAGGAAAACTGGGAATTAACAGTTTAAGTTCATTCATTTGACAGATGTGTCACTGAGGGTGTTGCTCAGATTTTCTGACCAACACTGCAGGTATCCGTATCTCTTGGACCTAGATGGTGTTGCTCAGATTTTCTGACCAACACTGCAGGTATCCATATCTCTTGGACCTACATGATGTTGCTCAGATTTTCTGACCAACACTGCAGGTATCCGTATCTCTTGGACCTACATGATGCCAGGATATATTATGAAAGCAAGCACAGCATGCAGCCCTATCACACAGAGCCCTATCACGCAATCTCAATCTGAAATGGAACTCCACAGTAAAAGCGGGCTAGTTGGTAGAACCATGGACTCATGATCTGATATCTTGAGTTCAATCCCAGCCCGCAACATTAAAACCTGGCCTGTTCACTACCCATACCAATGTTTCCATCAATCTGATGGTATCAGCTTAGTGTTTGATAGGTCCCTTCTCCCTTTTTGCTGTTTCAAGACCCTGTCAGCGCATAGGCTTTTGTGCAGGCTCAGGAAATTGTCAGATAATTGCTGGCGGATTTGGATGGAGTGCATAAGGAACTGTCCGAGCATGGTGAATCCCTCTTGAAATAATTCCAATAATAACTCCACAGTACTATCAATATCATCCCCATTATTATCACCATATCATTGTGAAAAAAAAACTATACCAGATTCTTGGCGTTGCCCTGACTCATGAAGACATCAGCTTCAGTGGATTTGGAAGAGGGTTGGGGAGCCCTAATGAGTGATGTGGGGATAGTGTCAGATGATCAGGCAGCAAATAACAAATTAAAACAAGAGAGGAGAGCAGATGATTAGGCAGTATATACCAGATCAAAAACAAAAGTTCCAGCTATATACCAGATCAAAAACAAAAGTTCCAGCTACATTATACAGACCTACTCACCACTGAAATTGCTGCCATTTCGAAAGATATTCCTGAAAAAATGAACAAAACAAACATTACATGATTTACTACAACAAACATCACATTAAGCAGCAGGACTGTGCAAATACATTCATTCATTCCTGCCCCTGATTTCATTGCTGATTTATTACATACTTTATCTTATTGCAATGCACTAACAGAAAGCACTTAAAGTGCCGAGTTTAACCTTCGCAAAGAGATTTTACAAGCATGATGTATAAAACCTATGACAGCAAAATTCAAATATGATTCTTCCAAAGCTTCATGCTCCGGCGAGCTGATTTCCATAGAGTATGAATACTTCTCATATAACAAAATAAATGAATAAATGATCTAACAAAAGAAGAGAAAATTTTTATTTGAATATAACACAACCATAAACTTTCTAACACACACACACACACACACACACACACACACACACACACACACACACACACACACACACACACACACACACACACACACACACACACACAAACTGGGGCAGATATATGGGGATGACGATCTAACATATAAAAAAATCAATTCCCCTGTTTGTTTAACTGGCTTTCAACACTTTTTTTGATACATGTGACATTTAAATATGCCATAGCCAGTACTGATTATCTTCTAAGCCAAACATTTACTTTGATTTTGGTGATAACCTATACATTAACCCCACCCCATCCCTCCTGGAAAAAAAGAAAAGCATTGCATCCTATTATCATATTTTCATAATGATCCAAAGAACATAGTCATGCACATTCCATATGAAGTATTAAAACAGTATATCCGAATAGATCTTTGACTCAAATCTGACAAGAGTCATTCCATACATGGCCAACTTTTGTTTTCCTCGAAATATGTGTGGGTCATGGACAGGCATGCACCGACAAGAGCCACAGGTAGCAAATAAGGTTACTTGTATTACTTTAAAGCGATACCTTTTTAAAATTCTAAATCAGTAGGATACTAGGAATATGTTTGTTTTTTTCTCTCTTCTCTCCAAGAATCTGAGGAACCTGTATATTTTTTCATGATCGTTTCCCTGGACAATAGAAGATATGAGAATTCCTGCGGTTGCGTTAGTGGTTTCACTAAAACTTACTGATGTTATTTGACTCTGATCATTCTGTTTGAACTGAAGTCTGAAATAACTGTGGCAGCTCGCTATGCATTTCTGGCCCAATTAGGTCTGAAAACCATGTTATAACGCAGGGTTGTGGGTTTGACCTTCAGGTGAGGTACAAGCATTGAAGGCCTATTTGCTCAGCTGGTCAGAGTGCTACACTGATGATGCATAGTTCATGGGTTTGATCTCATGTGGACCAAGCAGAGACTGAAAGTGCTATGCAGTGAACTACTGTTGCCACTGGCAGTGAATGGATCAACATTTATTGCACACACAAACCTGACAGCTTTTGACACAGTGATGTGATTGGCGTGACCGCTCACTCCATAGTCATCAAATGTCACAATCTGCAACAGACAATCAATACTTATTTACAAACTGTAAGAAAACATCATAAATGACTGTCTAGTAATAGGGCCTTACAATACTCAAATACTGTGTATAGCTGAACAAGATTCATCAATTTTCATGGTCACAGGGTTTTGTTTTTGTTTGTGTTTTCATCACATCAGGTGCCTTGCCGCATGGCGTTGGCGATTATGGACTTCTATCTGTCTCTATCACTTGTTGCCTAAATCATCTCTTCCACCCTCCTTGTCCCCAGCCACTCTGCAAGTCCGTCTAGTATCTTCTCCCTGGGTCTACTGGTGCTCTCTTTCCCTCCAGCTTTCCCGTTGTGACCAGGTGTTCCAATTCCCCTTTCCTCATAAAATGGCCTAAAAATGTTGCCTGTCTTTTCCTAATCTTTCCTTATAAATGATTTACTTGTGTCTGCCTCCATCAAGACTGTCTCATTTGTTTTCTTTGCTGTCCATGGAACTCTCAACATTCTTCTTAGAAACCACATCTCGGTGCCTTTATCTTGTTCTGCCTTTGCTTGTTGACTGTCCACGCCTCGCAACTGCACAACAGTGTTGGTTCTATATAACATTCAAGAACTGTCTTCCTGATGTTAATTGATAGGCATTTGTTGTTTGTGTTTTATGTTTCATTTTCTCTGCCACTTTAGTAGCCACAGAGTCCACAAAATATTTTTTCACAATGCCATGATGATGCATGATGATGGGGATGATAATCATGATATCATGGAGTTCCATTCTGGATTAAGATGCTCAACACTCCTTTTCATGACATAGTCTAGCATTTACAAGGCCCTAGAGGTATAGACACCTGCAATACTGGTCATGAAATTTGAGCAACACTTTCAATGGCAAATCTGTGAAGGGGATGAGATTTGACTGTGTAATCCCAGTCTTCCAATGAGCTCATAAAATCTTCAACTCTGGGCAGGAGGCAGTTGGGGTCAAAAATTCTAACACTGATTTATGACAAGTCTGATGGTATTCAAACCACAGCTTCCAAGCTGTAGGCCATTATGCTAATCACTGCACCTTGTCATCTAGTCCATGGTGACAGTTTGTAAACAGAAAAAGGATGCCAGAAAAGGACAACTGCATGCTGAATGCTGATAATGCTGATAATGCTGATAATGCTGATAATGCAGGGGCGATGGGTTTAATATTCAGGTGGGCCACAATTTACCCATATACTGGGCAGGATCTTAAGAATTTGCCGAGCATAGGGCATACTGCTGGTTTATGACTTATAACATGATCATTTTGAATCTTCTCCATCACATGGCATCAGTGGCATGAAGTAAGTACACTGTGACCAAAGAAGACCACTAAAGCAATACAAGGATACTTTAAAGGTTAACCTCATAGCTGTGGCATCAACATCACCAACTGTGAAGACACTGCCCACAACAGAGCATGCTACTCACAGCAGAGCATGCAAGGCACAATTATATTTGAAGAGTGCAGAAAAGCTGCAATTTAACAGAAGAAAGACTGACAAAAGCAGAACACAGGACTCCTTCCCATGTACAGCCTGCAGAAGACAACATGTGCTTGCAGGACTGGACTAGTATCCCACATGCAGACCTACATCAGGCGCTGAGAAACAGTATGTCAACTCATCTGCTGGATCGATGGGAGAGTCCATTATCATCACTGTCATCATCATGAAGTGAAAAGTTCTAAAAGTCCACGAATCAGTACCTGGTCAAACAGTGAGCAATGGTCTGGATGCTGGTCTTTCACAAGGGATGATAAGTTAAGGTCTGAGGACCAACACACACACACTTTCACATTCAAAAGAACCCCTGTAAATTTTTGCGAAAATTCCACATTTACATGTGTACAAAAATTATTGTCACTGTTATTTTTGTTTAAGGCCAAGCCGACTGTGTAGAGCAATATCAGGGCTTTAGCCTGTTTCAAAACAGACACAGTACTTCAACAGGGGGGGGGGGGGGGGGGGGGGGGAAGAAAAGAAAATTAAGTACACATATCAATGCATTTGCGCATGTAATCTCATTTCCCTAGAGCCAAAAATGCACTAAATACATGTACCCAATTATCAATCCTAAGAAAAAGTATGTAAGACTTTATCAAACATATACAGGTGAATGGACCAGCAAGGCAGAAAATGATAGGAAGAAATGACAGAAAGCAAAGGAACAAATCAGAAACAAAGAGAATGACAGAAAAGAGCAAATTGCTAGTACAGCATTTCCAGAAGGAGGGGATACTATTTATACTGAAAGAGCACCGGCATCCCCACAAGGATTGAGGGAGAACAAAAATACATGCAAACAGAAAAATGGTCGCACTGCACTGGGGCAAAACACTTATCTACGCAGAACAGTTCTGTTTTTCGATAAATCTTTCTGACAAGAATAAAAATATCAAATACAATGATACTTAACAGTCTCACCTGTTGTGGCTGCACCCTATTCACAGCAGCAAACAGCTGAGTCTCGAGAGTGCTCATATCCCATGATGCCTTGGGGTCATCTGGTAAACGGCTGTACACATGAAACAATAAACACATTTTAACAGTGATGAATTTTCAATTTGGCTGACTGATATCGGCTAAACTTGTCTTATTTTGGATATCTTCATGTGACTTTATACTGGGGTGTTTTCTCCGTTTGTAAAGGAGATAGGCATGAGGTTTTATGAGTGGAGTTATGGCATGTGCCATAATTGCTTTCAATCTTCTGTGAGAGTGAGAGAGAGAGAGAGAGAGAGAGAGAGAGAGAGAGAGAGAGAAAGAGAGAGAGAGAGAGAGAAGAGAGAGAGAGTGTGTGTGTGTGTGTGTGTGTGTGTGTGTGTGTGTGTGTGTGTGTGTGTGTGTGTGTGTGTGTGTGTGTGTGTGTGTGTGTGTGTGTGTGTGTGTGTGTGTGTGCGTGCATGCGTGCATGCATGTGTGTGTGTTGGTGTGGTTGGTGTGTGTGTGTGTGGTGTGTGTGTGTGTGTTGGTGTGGTGTGTGTGTGTGTGTGTGTGTGTGTGTGTGTGTGTGTGTGTGTGTGTGTGTGTGTGTGTGTTGTGTGTGTGTGTAAATCATTCTGGTGTTGACCTTTCCTAACTCTGCCACATTATCAATCTTATTACTTAACTGTAAAAATAGAACTATTAGATCATTCTGGTGTTGACCTTTCCTAACTCTGCCACATTTCAATCTTATTACTTAACTGTAAAAATAGAACTATTAGAAAGCTCAAATAAGTTGGTGGTGTACTTTTGTATAAGATATGATTCACTGAAGTGCTTCCATTTTTTACATGATTATGACAGATCTGCATTGTCTTTTATGTAGACAGAATGATGTATGCACGGTGTAGGTCCAGTGTATGCATACTTTAATTTCCAATATGGATTAAAAGGGATTGCTGAACAGAAATGAACAGAATTTCACAGGTTAGATCTGATAAACAGTGCTATGACTAAGATTACAGGGGACCTTGACAATCAACAACAACTTTACTACTACTACTATTATGAACAATTACTATTACTGATGATGATGAAGTACTATGAATTACTACTTGCTACTATATGTTGCTACTTTTCAAGTCTGCTATTAAAGAACTATTAAATCATTAAATATTAAACCATCATCATCATCATCATCAGGTGCCCTGCCGCATGGCGTTGGCGATCATGGACTTCCATCTGTCTCTATCTCTCGTTGCCCCAAGCATCTCCTCCACCCTCCTCGTCTTCAACCACTCTGCAAGTCTGTCCAGCATTTTCTCCCTGGGTCTACCTGGTGCTCTCTTTCCCTCCAGCTTTCCCGTTGTGACCAGGTGTTCCAAATCCCCCTTCCTCATAAAATGGCCTGTAAGTGTTGCCTGTCTTTTCCTAATCTTCCTTTTGAATGATCTACTTGTGTCTGCCTCCATCAAGACTGTCTCGTTTGTTTTCTTTGCTGTCCATGGAACTCTCAACATTCTTCTTAGAAACCACATCTCGGCTGCCTCAATCTTGTTCTGGCTTTGCTTGTTGACTTAAACCATACTACTAGTTAACTGGATTTTGTGACAAACTGCGACAAATTTGATCTAAATACCTGCCCCCTCCCCCCTTCCCCCCACTCACCCACCCTGCCCTTCCTTTCTGCGTTTATCTCATGCACAGCAAGTGACTGCACGTGACAAGCTATTGAAGATCTATGACAGACAAATACTATTATTAGTGCTTCTGTATGTACAAAACTCTGGGTGGGTTTTGAAGTCAAAACTGAGCCAAATCAATCAATCAAAACAAAACTCTGCATAATGTAAAGTAATGCACTGTGATCCAAATAAGATTGAAAAACTAAGGCTACACAAGAATGATTATTATAATTATTATCATTACTTTGTGCTCAGCCCCATGAACATGCTGCTGTTTGTTACCTGTTGTTGATGACAGTGACATGGTCCGCAGGAATACCCAGTATCTGACAGCTGTTTACTATCTCCTTCTCTCTCACTTGTCCCTGTCCATAGTAGTTCCCTGGAACAAGAATGACTTAATAAAGCAATAGATACTGAGATAATTGGCTTTCAGTTTCTTAAATAAGATTTCTGTTATCTTTTTTCATGTCCATGTCCAAATACCTTCATCTGACCAAATAGTCGGCTCTGTGGCAGAGACAAAAAAAAACAAATTAATCACAAAACAAATGAGGTAGATTCTGTAATACCATTTATTTCACTATATCAAAATCTGGCACCAGCACACAATCACCAAAAAGTGAGTTAATTATTGCAGGCTTAAACCTTTCACTCCTGCACTCTGTCCACCAGCATCCTGCATTGCAAACCATGCTACCAGAGCAAAAGTTTAGCCCTTTGATTCTTTCACCCTATCCATCACTTTCCTGCAGGAAGCTGGTGGACAGAGTGAGGGAGTCAAAGGGTTATGGTTTTGCAGTTAGTGGATAATGTGTGGGAGTCGAAGGGTTATGATAATTTTTTTCTGTCTGGACAATTCCATAGCGCTCTATCTAAATCTGCAACCTGCCAGCAATTACCTGGCATACTCTTTGACCCTATGGTAATGAGTGTTGGAGGCTAGTGCCAGGTTATCTGCAAAGTCAAGATCTTCCAGTGTTGGCTATTGTTGAAAAACAGAGCTCATCTGATGCCTCTTGGTTGGTGCTCAGTCATTCATCTCATCACCCAGTGAACAGCCATGCTGAAGAGCAGTGCTGATATATTCTTGCCTTACTCCCTAAATAGTTTGTTTCCTACTTTACAAATAAAGCTGGCATAAAAGCTCTTGATGAGATCGTAAATATTATGTGGAATCCCACAGACTCAGGGCTTTTGCTGCAGACTGTCCCTGAGTATGCTGTCAAAAGCTCTCTCAAAGTCCACATAGTTCATGTAGTGAAGTCTGTGCCACTGATGCATAATGGTGAAAAGCATTTACTTCAATCGAAAGTTTACATAGGCAACAAGCAAACATAACAGCTGTTTATGCTCATGACATGAAATGAGCAAAGTCATGCACTGACATAAAGTTCTAACTTCCCAGCATGCAGAGTTGTTTGTGTGTATGGTGGGATTTTTTTACCCTACAATTCTGTGATGCAACTTCAGAACAGCATTATACTTTATAGCCTCAACTTGTTCAACTCATCCAAATGCCCGCCACATTTAACAGCAAGCCACAGATCAGGGGTAGGGGAGGGATAATTAGACCTATTGCCATTTATTCTGAACAAGCAGCATAGCACTGCCATGGCATGCCATTACTCAGTAATCTAATGTCTTTCAGTAATAATCACATACTGTGACAGTGTGAGCTTTCACACCCATGATCACCCAGATTATCTTGCACACCATGCTGACTGCTGTGAAACTGTCTATGTGTTTCACAGATACAAAGAAAGTACATATAAATAAAAAAAAAGGAACCATCCTTTTGTGTTCATTGGTTCACTGATAAATAATCAAACTTGGGGAATCATAATGATGTTGAAGTTCATAACATTGTGTGTGAGAATGAGTGTGTATGTGTGTGTGCGTGTGAATGCATGTGTATGTGTGTGTGCGTGTGAATGCATGTGTGTGTGTGTGTGTGTGGTGAGTGTGTGTGTGTATGCGCGCGCATGCACACATGCATGTGCGCATGCTGTTGTATTAGTTACTTTAAAGCCCTTTTCATTTTGCACATGTCACTTTAAGCTTTTATGTATATGCATGAGTGTATTTGTATATGTGTGTGAGCGGTGTGTGTATATATGTGTGTGTGTATAAAAAAAATTTTATGCATGCTTGTGTATGTGGAAGTTTTTGCACATGTCTGTGTACAAGCCTGCATGATGTACAAGTATGTGTATGTATGTGTGTGTACTGCTACACTGCATGAATGTGTATGCACATTTGATGAGAATGTCATAATAATATTTAACAATAATGAGCAGTTGTTCTTCTTCTTCCGTAAAGTCTCCACAATCAACAGGCTGATTATTATGGGGTTCAGTGCCTCATGCAAACCTCTGGACCCATAAAAAAATGTAGGCCTTTATTTATTTCAACCCTTTGACTCCGGCACCCTGTCCACCAGCATCTTGCATTGTCAACCATACTAACAAAGCAAAAACTTAACCCTTTCACTCCCTCATCCTGTCCACAAGCATCCTGCATTGTCAACCAGAGAGCAAAGCAAAAGCTTAATCCTTTGATTCCCTCACCCTATCCACTGGCTTTCTGCAGGAAGCTGGCGGGAGGGTAGTGTGAGGAAGTCGAAGAGTGAAGTTTTTGCAATTGGTGGCTAGAGAGTGCAGTAGTCAAAGGTTTAACGTGTGTACTTGTTCTGCATGCATATACACATATGAAGAAGTCGTTCAGGCTGACCTGGAAAACAGGGCAACATCCTAACCTTAACCACCAGGCAGCACCAGGATGGAGTCAAACTCACATCTTCCAGATGAAAATATGATGTCTTAACCCTTTGACTCCCACACCATATCCACCAACTGTAAAAGCTTAACACTTTGATTCCTTCACCATATCCACCAGCATCATGCAGGAAGCAGGTGGACACAGGACAGGGTGGGGGAGACAACGGATTAAGTTTTTGCTTTGCTAGCATGGTTGACAATGCAGGATGCTGGTGGACAGGGTGCAAGAGTCAAAGAGTTAAGGGTTAAGTTTTTGCAGTTGATGGATACAGTGCAGGAATCAAAGGGTTACAACAAATCTAGAAAAACAGACACGGTAAGTGTATGCTTTTATCGGTACAAAATAAAAAAAACATTTAAAATCAAAAGAAATGTTATGCAGGATATCATAATTATGATAATGAACTGGACCATACCATTAGTCAGACACAGGACATGGACACTTGGCTGATGGACGCTGTCACTGTAGCCGCCGCTACTTGCAGAAAGTAGAAACGGGGAGAAGAACATGCATTCATCGTCAGGGTGAGCTGTTATTAAAAGTACTCGTCTACTGATTTTTATCCACGGTAATTTTCCTTTCAGTCTGTCGCCGAACAGAAAAACTGCAAGGAACAATAGAGCAGAAACCCCAGCATGTATCAGGATTAACAGTTTTGTGAATTCAAAGAGCCCGAAGCTGTCCGAACTTTCTCTAGCAGACGCCATTTTCAAAGCATAACAATAGAGTGCTGTACCTTGCTTTAGGGTTACTTTCGTTTTCAGGGTGTTATGTATGATCATCGGAGTCACACCATGTCAAGTTTGAAGTTCCTGGCTAATTTGTCCTTTGAATCAGTGTGAGTTTAGACATAGACCTAAGAGTGAATTACTGGTAAATAATTATGCTTCATAACTTTTAATTTTGGTATACTTGTTTTAAAAGATTAATTTAAATGAATTTATATGTATTCTGACTTTAGTTGCATGATTGATCAGTAGTTGTTTTGTTTTGTTCTGTTCTGTTCTGTTCTGTTCTGTTTTGTTTTGTTTTGTTTTCGCATGTGAGTTTCAACAAAACCATTAGTGATAAAAGTTTTTGGTATGAATACGTAAAGCTTTAGGCAGTGAGCTTATTCATTTATTTACACGGACTAATTCCTTGCAGCAAAAATCATAAAAGCACAAGATCCTCTGATATCCCCAAGATGTCCTCTTGATAGGCTGCAAATCCTTGACAGTGTACGATAGCCTTCTGACAGTCTTGTCTTACCAGAACGAGAGCTTGCACACACTATGCCTGTAACGGTGAAGTAAATTACTGCCCACTGTGGCATTTGTTGAAATGCGCAGGCCGACCATCATGAAAAATAAACTTCAACTCTCAACATATCAGAAATGATCCTATCCAATAGTACTTTGAGTGGCAACGACAATACCGTCTTCTTTCTGAGGACTGGATGTTGCCGCCGACTCTAACGTATGTGTTGGATGATGTATCAAAGGCAGGCACTCTCACGGAGTCTAGAACACATTGTTCAGTTGCGTTCACTTTTCTGTAAATGTATCGGCACAACCAGACAAGACAGGCGCAGATTTTCGGCCAAGTGACCTTTATCCAGCGTAAACGTAAGATCACAAACGAACAAACACAAACAAATACAAAAATTAATTAAGAGAAAAAGACTTTAAAAGAAAAAAAAAAAAGAAAGAAAGAAAAGAAATTCCCTGCTGCTTTGTCCAGTGGTTGGCCGAAAATTGCACCAGTCTTGTCTGGTTGTATTACATACGAGAGAGAGAGAGAGGGAATGCATGCACTACCCCTGTCCACCAAATTTCATCATCTTTGAATCATATAAAAGATAAATAGCAAGATTTTCAAAATATATATAAAAAAAAAGAAAAAAAAGAAAAAGAAATACGCGTTCCAATTCTATTTTCGTGGTTTTCTCGTTTCTGTTCGCTTTAACGCGAGCTGTCGCACTTGTTCTGAGTATCGTCACAAATTTGTAGTGCCCAATAGACCAGTACCTGTAAAACAACAGCATTTGTTCAGACATACGTACGGTGTGCACCTTTCGCTGCATGTCTATATTTTCTATTCTCATTATTTGATTATAAATTAACGCTTCCAAACAGTTGAAAACGCATAAGAAATTGTTTTTGCATACTCCTAGGGTTGTTTGGCCCTAGTGGGTAGAAGAACAACATTTCTAAATTAAACGACTCCGGATTACTATACTTTAAAGTAAAGGTTTTGTAAAAGTAATTATTATATAATCTAAACTTTCTTTATAAG
>JAPXFY010000022.1:60440858-60453358 GCA_030674185.1 Monoplex corrugatus
CTGCGTAGAGCCATATCAGGGCTTTAACCATTTCAAAACATACAAAACTTTAACAGAAAAAAAAATTAAGCATACATATCAATGCATTCGCGCACATAATCTAAGGACATGCCCCTGGCGCTGACAACTCCGTCCAATTTATCGTACAGGGGATTTAAAAAAAAAGTGAATACAAATTGAAACGTAACTAATGGCACTAAAACATACATAAACACGGGCCTAAATTACCTAAAACTGCTTTGGCATATCTCACCTCCATAGAGCCAAAAATGCACATAATACATGTACACAATTATCAATCCTAAGAAAAAGCATGTAAGACTTTATCGAACACATACAGGTGAATGGACCAGCAAGGCAGAAAATGATAGGAAGAAATAACAGAAAGCAAAGGAGGTAGAAAGAAACAAAGAGAGTGACAGAAAAGAGGACAGTTCTAGCACAGAATTTCCAGAAGGTGGGGGGCACTATTTATACTGAAAGAGCTCCCGGCATCCCCACGGGGGATGTTCCAGAGAAGGAGATGGTTGCCTTAGATATGTCTGATCTTGGTCTTGGAAGATAAAACGTTTCTTGAATTTGTGCAGAGTGACATGAGAGTAAACAGCTTTGTTAAATCTTGGGGGAGGGGGGGGGGGGGCGGATCTGTGTATAGTTTTATACGTTTGTGTATTTTTGTCAATTAAACATGAACTAAGTAACATAACTCTTGAGAGTCACGGAGTTATCTCCCATGTAGAATTTCTCAAACCCAACACAGTTTGCGCTACCCATTCAGCTAGCATAGACGCAGCCACAAAGCATAAAGTGGCAAGCTCAGAGCATTCTCTCTCTCTCTCTCTCCCTCTCTCTCTCTCTCTCTCTCTCTCTCTCCTCACACACATGCACCACACACACACACACACACACACACACACACACACACACACATGTATACACAGAGAGACAGACAGACAGACAGAGGCAGAGAGAAACAGAGAGAGATAGAGAGACAGTACGTGAGAGACAAAGAGAAAGAGAGAGATCTGGGGTCAACTTTTTGAGGGCAGATGTCACACCACTCTCCTCTTGCTTTACTGTTCTGAGCTTACCACTTTATGCTTTGTGGCTGCGTCTATGCTAGCTGAATGGGTAGCGCAAACTGTGTTGGGTTTGAGAAAATTCTACATGGGAGATATTTAAAATTCTCCCTGCTTCCCTCTTATTTCCTTTGGTATTAATTAAACATGAGCCGGTTTAAATGGGGACAGTAAAGCAAGAGGAGAGTGGTGTGACATCTGCCCTCAAAAAGTTGACCCCCAGATCTCTCTCTTTCTCTCTCTTTCTCTTTGTCTCTCACGCACTGTCTCTCTCTCTCTCTCTCTGTTTCTCTCTGCCTCTGTCTGTCTGTCTCTCTGTATATACATGTGTGTGTGTGTGTGTGTTTGTGTGTGTGTGTGTGTGTGTGTGTGTGTGTGTGTGTGTGTGTGTGTGTGTGTGTGTGCATGTGTGTGAGGAGAGAGAGAGGGGAGAGAGGGAGACAGCAAGAGAGAAAGAAAGAAAGAGAGAGAGAGAGAGACAGAAAGAGAGTGGATTTTTTTCCCATCGTAAATACGAGTTCTCATTTTATTTTCTTGTGTTTCTGGTTTCTGTTTGTATTCAGTTACATTCCCACGAACATGGGGAAATACCATTTACACTGATAACCAAACAAACGAACGGAAACAAAGTTCAAAAGACATTTTTGTTCAGTCCTTCATCTCAAGATGGCGAAAGGCTCGCAGAAGGCGGTGAATATCCTGCTGCGCTTTGTTCGTCGCCTTCTCCAATCGATCGTTACGACGTTTGGACTGCGATACAATGGGGTTGACATGTCTTGGCCGAGCTGGATGACGTTTTTCTGACGTTTTTTGTTGATGACGGAACCTGGAAAACGGACTACTTTCCTCCGAGCGGTCTGATGCAGTGGAGAGAGGTAGACGTTTCTCTCGGAGTAGCTTTTTACCGTACAAGGGCGTAAATGTTTTGAACCTTTATCGGGAGGCGCGTTCTTTGCCACGGGTGAGGACTTAGGCAGATCTCCGCCTGACGATCTGGAGAAAGCTGGTTCTTGCCACAGGGGTGTTTTCCCGAGGCGTCCAAAGTCTGAATCTTGAAACTGTTTGTCGTCGGATTTTGACAGTGTTTCACTGAGACTGCCGACAGGCATTCTCTCTTCCATCTGAAACACGGAATGACGTCATTTTTCAATTAGAAACGAAATAACAACAACAACAACAACGCAATGATGATGATGATGATGATGATGATGATGATGATGATGATGATGATGATGACGACGACGATGATGATGACGACGACGATGATGATGATGACGATGACGACGACGATACTGATGATAACGACGACGATAATGAGAGATATGATGATGATGATGATGATGATGACGACGACGACCGATAATAACAATCATAATCATAATCATCATCATCATCAATTATGAGGAGGAGGAGATGATGATGATGATAATCATTGTTATTATCGTCGTCCTCGTCCTCGTCCTTGTCGTCATCATCATCATTCATCATCATCATCATCATAAGGAGGAACCAATGGTTATGTCCTTTCATTGCTCTGGCAAACTATTTTGTTCCGCCTCAAGATGCTTCGCTTTAAAATTTCGGCTTGTGCAGTAATTATAACTGGTCAGACGCACACAGATATGTATTTTCAGTCGTTCTTTCCCGTGAACTTGGACAGAGTTTGGAGCTTGGGGCTTGCTCTGCGGGAGTGGGGGGGGGGGGGGGATGTGTGATTCATTCACTCAGACATTCCTTATGCGCTCCACCCAAATCTGTCAACAATTGTTTGGCAGGCTCCTTGAGCTTGAGCAAAACCTTATGCGCTGACGTGGTCTTGAAATGCGGAAGCGTTTTAGGAGGGGGGTGAGAAGGAATCTATGAAACACACTAAGCCGGCACACCACCAGAATGATAGAAACAATAAGGTGGGCAGCGAGCAACAGACCCGTTTTTAATGCTGCGGGCTGGGATCTAACTCCAGATATCAGATCTTGAGTCCACGGCTCTATCAGAAGAACCAAGCAGCTGGCGAAATAGTCCCAGTTCAGTTAGACATCATCGGTTTGCTTCAAAGGGTTCAGCGGCCAACACTGAACCTGGTGACGCCGACAGGTGAGACAGGTGAGTTATTGGAGTTACTGGAGTTATTTCAAGAAGGATTCACCGAGCCCGGACAACTCCACATGCGCTCCACCCAAGTCTGCCAGCAATTATCTGACAGATTTCCTGAGCCTGCACAAAGCCCTATATGCTGGCAAGGTCTTTAAATGCAGAGAGAGGAGAAGGAACCTATCAAACACTAAGCTGACACCACCAGAATGAGGTAAGATAGGTAAGACAGGTAAGACAGGTAAGACAGGTAAGACAGGTAAGATAGGTAAGATAGGTAAGACAGGTAAGATAGGTAAGACAGGTAAGATAGGTAAGACAGGTAAGACAGGTAAGACAGGTAAGATAGGTAAGATAGGTAAGACAGGTAAGATAGGTAAGACAGGTAAGACAGGTAAGACAGGTAAGATAGGTAAGATAGGTAAGACAGGTAAGACAGGTAAGATAGGTAAGACAGGTAAGACAGTAAGACAGGTAAGACAGGTAAGACAGGTAAGATAGGTAAGACAGGTAAGATAGGTAAGACACAAAGCCCTATATGCTGGCAAGGTCTTGAAATGCAGAGAGAGGAGAAGGAACCTATCAAACACTAAGCTGAACACCAGAATGAGGTAAGATAGGTAAGACAGGTAAGACAGGTAAGACAGGTAAGACAGGTAAGACAGGTAAGATAGGTAAGATAGGTAAGACAGGTAAGATAGGTAAGACAGGTAAGATAGTAAGATAGGTAAGATAGGTAAGACAGGTAAGACAGGTAAGACAGGTAAGATAGGTAAGATAGGTAAGAAGGTAAGACAGGTAAGATAGGTAAGACAGGTAAGACAAGTAAGACAGGTAAGACAGGTAAGACAGGTAAGACAGGTAAGATAGGTAAGACAGGTAAGATAGGTAAGAAGGTAAGATAGGTAAGACAGGTAAGATAGGTAGATAGGTAAGAAGGTAAGATAGGTAAGACAGGTAAGATAGGTAATAGGTAGACAGATAAGACAGGTAAGATAGGTAAGACAGGTAAGATAGGTAAGAAGGTAAGACAGGTAAGAAGGTAGATAGGTAAGACAGGTAAGATAGGTAAGATAGGTAAGACAGGTAAGATAGGTAAGATAGGTAAGACAGGTAAGATAGGTAAGAAGTAAGACAGGTAAGACAGGTAAGATAGGTAAGACAGGTAAGATAGGTAAGACAGGTAAGACTATGCCACTGGCATGGACGGCAGCAATTGAGTTTCTCTACTGCTGTCTGTTCTGGGTCGGCATCAGTGTAGTACCCCATTCTTCGTCACCAGATGTGCCTAGGTCTTCCTCTCTTACATGTTTCTTCTGGTGGGCCAGTGAAGGGCAGATTGGGTAATGCTCTTCTGCTGTGTTGGGATCAAGCGTCCTATCCATTCCCATCGTCTTTTCATGGTGACTGTGTCCATGTTGTCTGTGTTGTATTGCGCAGATAGCTGTTGGCTGGAGATGGGTGTTGGGCCATAAGATTGATATGTGATTCTATGGAGGTTCATTGTGTGGAAGGTTGACTGGTTGTCTGTGCTTGACTCAAAATATTTGATTAAGTGTAATGCTCAATGAGTCCCAATGAGTCTGGAGACTTTTTTTTTTTATTGTTATTTTTGTTTAAAGCCTAGTTGACAGCGTCGAGCCATATCAGGGCTATAACCGTTTCAGGACACGCAATACTTCAACAGGGCAGAAAAAAAGGAACAGAAAATAAGTACACACATCAATGCATTCGCGCATATAATCTAAGGAGATGCCTCTAGCGTTGACCACTCCGTCCAATTTATCGCACAGGGGATTTAAAAAAAATGTACCTGAATACAAATATAAACATAACTAAAGACACTAAACAGCACATAAAACGGACCTAAATTACCTAAAATGGCTTTCGCGTATCTCATTTCCCTAGAGCCAAAAATGTACTTAATATATATATACCCAATTATCAGTCCTAGAGAGAAAGTATGTAGGTCTTTATCGAACACATACAGGTGAATGGATCAACAAGACAGAAAATGATAAAAAGAAATGACAGAAAGCAAAGGAACAAGGCAGAAACAAAGAGAGTGATAGAAAAGAGGAAATTTCTAGCACAGAATTTCCAGAGGGTGGGGATACCATTTATGCTGAAAGAGTCCCCGGCATCACCTCAGGGGAATTTGGAGACTGAGCGCTATAGACTTCAGTTTCAGTTTCTCAAGACGACGTCTCCGCGCTCGGAACGAATCCATATGCACCAACGTCACAGGTGCCTTGCGTAGGGTTTGATCATGGCACAAGCTTAAGCCCGCACATAAACCCATGAGCTGGCCAGGTCCTGAGGCCCTACCTAGACTATGTTTTACCTGGTTTATATGTGACCGTTTTCACGAAATGAGTCCTAACTCGCTGGCAGCGAAAAGCGTAGAGGCCCGGAAAAGGTGTGATGGGTCGATTTTGTCAATTTTTACTTTTCGTCAAAAATGGAATATTTAATCTTTAAATTACATGTACATGCACTCAGCACTTTATAATTCAATCGGAAAATATATTTAAAATGCGTTTTAACCAGATAACGGCACGGTTTTTGTGTCAGAAAAGGGATATATAAACATATATAAACTTAAATAACAAGACAATTACAGTAGATTTTCACACCAATTTTTGTGTGCTATTGTGGATTGATGTGTTTTACCATGGTACAAAATTTGGTAAAGATTGGTGAAGTACAAATACCTGTTGCTAAGGTAAAACTTCACTGAAGTGGTGAAAATATTAAAACTTGATTTTCTCAAAATGGCTGCTTGCTATGTTACACACTTCAAACACCCATAACTTCCTTATTTTTAGGAGTAGAAAATACATTTCATATGAAAAGAAAGTTAATAATCTGGACATTTTGAAATCATAATATCCTAAAATCTGTTATATTCACCTTATGACTCATTTTGTTAAAACGGGTAACATATTTGCTACTGGTATTGTCATGTGTATCTGCGTATCTTGTCTTCAAAAAAAGGAACATGTATATAAAGTAAATGAATAAATAGCGATATAGAAGAATGGATAATAACAAGAAAGAAGCATTCGTTACCTGTCCATGGCCAAAATGCGGATCAGGACAGAGGTGGGCGTCGTAGTAGTCAGAGACGACGTGTGAAGAGTTCTTCAGACCAGCATTGTAGTCACCGCCCATTGCCACTTGACTTTCCGGACTGTGTAGGGCGTGGTTCTGTGTCACGCACACAAACACACACACAAACATACACACACACAGACACACACACACACACACACACAAACATGCACACACACACAGACACACACATACACACACACACAAAACACACAAACACACACAGACATACGCAATACACTCATATGAACAGACAATAACAGAACGAACACACACAGACACACACACACATACACACACACACACACACACACACACACACACACACACACACACACAACACACACACACACACACACACACACACAACACACACAACACACACACACAACACACACACACACACACACAAACACACACAAAATACACACCTCTTTCCTCCTTCTGTCACTGTCTGTCTCAGCATACACACACACGCGCCGCACACACACACATACACAGACATACACACACACGCGCGCTGCACACACAACACACACACACACACACATCACACACACACAAATACATTTCTATCTCCCCTCTTTTTCTCTCTGCTCTGTTTGTCTGTCTGTCTGTCTCTCTCCTCACACCCCCCACACACATACACAGACACATCTTCACCCCGGCACACACACACACACACAACAACACACACACAAGTACATCTCTCCTTCTCTCTTCTGGCTGTCTGTCTTCTCCTCACCCACACATACCGCACACACACCAGGCACACTGCCCCAATGCACACACATGATACATCTCTCATCTCTCTTCTGCTGTCTGTCTGTCTCTCACCACACACTACCACAACACATGCACGCTGCAAAAAGTACTCTCTCTCTCTCTCTCCTCCTCTCTCTCTCTCTCTCTCACATCTCCTCTCTCTCTCTCTCTCTCTCTCTCTCTCTCTCTCTCTCTCTCTCTCTCCCCTCTCTTCTCTTCCCTCTCTCTCACACACAGACACAGACACACACACGCACACACACATATAAACACAAACGGATTGTCGGATTTTCTTCATGACATGTTATTAAATCTTGACGGACACAATGAAACATTCATTGTTTGCAACATTGTCATAATATGTTTTGTATGTTATACATTGTTCGTGTGTGAACAATACTTGTTCTATATGTATAAATTGTTCGTTGATGTTTGTTTATCGTATCGCAAAGTGGCATAATTTTTTTTTTAAATCATAAAAAAAATTGACATGTGCTGGGATCTTGAAGTTTGCTTTTAAACCTCCAGTATATAAAATATCATTATGTATATTCTGTGTGTTATATGGTGTTCATATATCAACAATTGTTTTATATATATATATATGATTTGATATCGTTTTTCGTTACCATATTGTATGTTTGATGTCCGTATGTTATAAAACGAAAAGGAGTTAAAAAGTTTATTTAAAAAGTTTGCACTGATAAATAAACATTTCCCCAGGAGAATTCTTCAATCGAATATCAAATGTGTATGTATGGGAGTTTAAAAGTTTATTTAAAAAGTTTGCATTGATAAATAAACATTTTCCCCTAGGAGAATTCTTCAATCGAATATCAAATGTGTATGTATGGGAGTTTAAAAGTTTATTTTAAAAGTTTGCATTAATAATTTAACATTTCCCCCTAGGAGAATTCTTCAATCGAATATCAAATGTGTATGTATGGGAGTTTAAAAGTTTATTTAAAAGGTTTGCATTGATAAACAAACATTTTCCCCTAGGAGAATTCTTCAATCGAATATCAAATGTGTATGTATGGGAGTTTAAAAGTTTATTTAAAAAGTTTGCATTGATAAACAAACATTTCCCCCTAGGAGAATTCTTCAATCGAATATCAAATGTGTATGTATGGGAGTTTAAAGGTTTATTTTAAAAGTTTGCATTGATAAACAAACATTTCCCCTAGGAGAATTCTTCAATCGAATATCAAATGTGTATGTATGGGAGTTTAAAAGTTTATTTAAAAAGTTTGCATTAATAATTTAACATTTCCCCCTAGGAGAATTCTTCAATCGAATATCAAATGTGTATGTATGGGAGTTTAAAAGTTTATTTAAAAAGTTTGCATTGATAAACAAACATTTCCCCCTAGGAGAATTCTTCAATCGAATATCAAATGTGTATGTATGGGAGTTTAAAAGTTTATTTTAAAAGTTTGCATTGATAAATAAACATTTTCCCCTAGGAGAATTCTTCAATCGAAAATCAAATGTGTATGTATGGGAGTTTAAAAGTTTATTTTAAAAGTCTGCATTGATAAATAAACATTTTCCCCTAGGAGAATTCTTCAATCGAATATCAAATGTGTATGTATGGGAGTTTAAAAGTTTATTTAAAAAGTATGCATTGATAAACAAACATTTCCCCTAGGAGAATTCTTCAATGAAAATCAAATGTGTATGTATGGGAGTTTAAAAGTTTATTTTAAAAGTTTGCATTGATAAATAAACATTTTCCCCTAGGAGAATTCTTCAATCGAAAATCAAATGTGTATGTATGTCTTCATGCACACCCTCACCTTGATAAAGTTTCTGGCCACAGATGTGATGGTCTTACTCATCAGGACTTTACACCCCCACGACAACAGCCCCAGGGGCATATCCTCAGGCATGAAGGGGTAGGGTGTAATGATGTGGCGACGCAGGCAGTTTTTTACGATGTTTTTTAGCTTCTCCACTTCGTCCGAGTCTGCACACGGGTGATACACCATCACTATAGCCCCGTGCTGAAAAATAGAAATCAGTTGTTTGGTTAGTCAGATAGAAATCAGTTGTTTGGTTACCAGAAGAACAAGAAAACCAACGTAAGCGTGTATTCAACAAAACAAGACAAGACAAGCGCAAATTTTCGGCCAACCGGCCTTTGTCAAGCGCGAACGCACGGTCACAAACAGACCACAAACACTTTGCTTGGGCGCGGGCAGTCGCACTTGTTTTGGATCTCAGTTGTTTGGTTAGTCAGATAGAAATCAGTTGTTTGGTTAGTCGGATAGAAATCAGTTGTTTGGTTAGCCAGATAGAAATCAGTTGTTTGGTTAGTCAGATAGAAATCAGTTGTTTGGTTAGCCAGATAGAAATCAGTTGTTTGGTTAGTCAGATAGAAATCAGTTGTTTGGTTAGTCAGATAGAAATCAGTTGTTTGGTTAGCCAGATAGAAATCAGTTGTTTGGTTAGCCAGATAGAAATCAGTTGTTTGGTTAGTCAGATAGAAATCAGTTGTTTGGTTAGCCAGATAGAAATCAGTTGTTTGGTTAGTCAGATAGAAATCAGTTGTTTGGTTAGTCAGATAGAAATCAGTTGTTTGGTTAGTCAGATAGAAATCAGTTGTTTGGTTAGCCAGATAGAAATCAGTTGTTTGGTTAGTCAGATAGAAATCAGTTTTTGGTTAGTCAAAGAGTCTATTTTGGTAACTGCCCCCGTGCCTCCGAGGACTGACCCCCCCCCCCCCCCCAAGGGAATGCCGAGGGTTCTTTCAGTATAGATGGTACCATCCCCCCACTTCCTGGCATATTAGGTCTGTGCTAGAAATTTCCACTTTTCTGTCATTCTCTTTGTTTCTACTTTGCGCCTTTGTTTTATTTTTGTCTCTGCATATCGTTTTCTGCCTTGATGGTCCATTCATCCACCTGTATGTGTTCTATGAAGTATAAAATGCTTTCTCTTAGGATTGATAAGTTAGGTACATTTATTAAAATCATTCTTTTCTCTTAGGATTGATAGTTGGGTACATTTATTAAAATCATTCTTGGCTTTACGGAAATATGATGCGTAGAGGCGTTTTGGGTCTTGTTTTCGTATATATTTAAGTGTTCTTAGATGTGCGTATATTTGTATTCAAGTTTTTCTTAACCCCCCCCCCCTCCCCCGTGATAAATTGAGCGGAATGGTCAACTCTAGGGGCATATTCATAGATCACATTTACGAATGCATTGATATGTGTGCTTGATTTTATTTTCCAATTTTCTTTTTTTAAAAGAAGTAGTTGTACGTTTTCAGATGGTTATGGCCTCTTATTTTTCATCTTTTTTAAAATCATTTTTTGAATAGGATTAGACATCAACAAACAATGTAGTAACAAAACAAAACATACACAAATAATAATAATTTCAATTCATAATAATTGTTCATATAAAAAAAAGAAAAGAAAACCTATAGCCTACAAAACATATAAAACAATATTCTAATCAATGATTTCATTATGTACATCAATATTTAAGAAACATGTCATGAAGAAAGTCTGTTTTCTACACAGGGAACATTGATCTATTGAGCATTGAAAAAGGACTAGCGAAAATTTATTTTGGCATTATATTGTTCAATTTTGAATCTCTGGTTTAGCATTCTTTGGAAAGTATGTATATTTGGAACACACTTGTCTATTTTGCATTTATATATAAATGACTTTGCAAGCATTATTATAAGATCAAATACTCTATCTGTTTTTACATTTTGGTCAACACCGAACAACACCAGATTTCGAGTGATTCTGATGTAGAAGGTATTTTCGCTTTTTGCGTTGATTAGTTTTTCTGTTAAATTCCAGAAATTACGGACACAGTAACAGTTCCACAGAAAATGTTCAATAGAGTCTCTTGCATTATTACACCATGTACAGTTTGTCGTAGTTGCTATACTCATTGTGTTTAATATTATATTGGTGGCAATAATCCGATGAACTATTCTTATTTGCAACCATTTTAATTTGACATCATTTAATTTATGAATTATTAGAAACACTTTTTCCCACGAAATGTTAATATTTAATTTCTCTGACCACCTTGAACAACAATTTGGTTTGAGATGGTTAATAAGCTTTGATATAACTCTGCACAATCGGCTAGGCTTTAAATAACAATACGAACGCGTATTTAATACAATAAGACAAGACAGGCGCAAATTTTCAGCCAATTGGCCTTTGTCAAAAACACTTTTTCTCAACATTTTTGTATCTGGTGTTTGTTTGTTTGTAATCTTACGCTTGACAAAGGCCAGTTGGCCGAAAATTTGTGCCTGTCTTGTCTTATTGTATTAAATACGCGTTCGTATTCTTTTTTCGTGTTTTTTTCTGGTTCCTGTTTGCTTGAACGCGGGCAGTCACACTTGTTTTGGATTTCGATTTGAATAACAATGATAAATTAATGATACGAGGACTGTAGTTTCACTAATGTAGTGTCAGGTTGGTTGAACAAGACACTTTGAACGCGCGGAAGACAACTGCATAGAATCTCCTGTATAGAGAGAACGGAAACAAGAATACCGTGACCAAGGGAGATCACTACAGCGATACAGGGATAACCCCATCATCCGTGTCATCAAAACCATTGACTGGGAAAACATTGCCCGTTACAGAGATTGCCGATGACAGCTATGCATGCAGGCCACATCACTTTTCGAACAATGCAGAATATTTGCTGTTCAACAGAAGCGTGACCAGCAGAAGCAGAACCCAAGTCCACAATACTCTGTATCTATACCATGAGGTGCCTGCAGAACGATGTGTGCCTCCAGGGTCGGTCTTCTATTCTACATGAAGAATTACATCAGACGCGAGCGTGTGTGTGTGTGTGTGTGTGTGTGTGTGTGTGTGTGTGTGTGTGTGTGTGTGTGTGTGTGTGTGTGTTGTGTTGTGTGTGGTGAAATGGGGTATATATATGTGTGTGTGTATGTACGTGTGTGTGTGTGTATGTATGTATGTGTGTATATGTCTGTCTATCAGTATGTACGTATGTGTGTCTAAATGCAATGAGGTGTACATATATATAAGCTACGCACAAAAAGTTAAGAATCACTATGAGAAAACCGGTGCGTAATAAACTCAGTTCGCTACTGTTATTTATTTCTCAGTCCAGCCAAATTGTTATGAATTCTTGTTCAGCTGTAAGTGGGCGATGTTGTGTTAGTACGAAAATTGCACGGGATTCTCTACTACTGAGCTTGGCCGCAAACGGAAAAGCGGAAACTTGCGAAAAAGGACCTTGTTTTGGACCGTTCTGCCTGAACACATTGCACAAGCCAGATGGAAAAACCATTATGCACGTGCAAGCACTGCTGTTTATGTGTGAGATGCTGTCTCTTGCTTGGCTTTATAAGAAGACATTCCACCAGTAGTAGGCCTGATCTGACAATGCCTCCACGACGAAAATTGAGCGAGTTTGAGAGGGGACGAGCTGT
>JAPXFY010000022.1:60468358-60510858 GCA_030674185.1 Monoplex corrugatus
GTTGTAATCTTATGTCCTACCCACCCACTCCTTCACTAGTTGTAATCTTATGTCCTACCCACCCACTCCTCCTTCACTAGTTGTAATCTTATGTCCTACCCACCCACTCCTCCTTCACTTGTTGTAATCTTATGTCCTACCCACCCACTCCTCCTTCACTAGTTGTAATCTTATGTCCTACCCACCCACTCCTCCTTCACCAGTTGTAATCTTATGTCCTACCCACCCACCCTCTCCTTCACAGTTGTAATCTTATGTCCTACCCACCCACTCCTCTTCACAGTTGTAATCTTATGTCCTACCCACCCACCCTCCTTCACCAGTTGTAATCTTATGTCCTACCCACCCACCCCCTCCTTCACTAGCTGTAATCTTATGCCCTACCCACCCACCCCTCCTTCACCCTCGCTGCTCTCTTTCCCCATTTCAAGACCTTACCGGCGCAAAAAAGGTTTGTGCAGAATGAATAAATCTGCCCTATAACTGCTGGCAGCTTTGGGTGGAGCGTAAATGGACTTACCCGAGTTCGGTGAATCCTACTTCATCAAACTCCAAATAAGCTCTGTATGAGCGCTAGCCCCATAAGTAGGCTACGCACAGACAGACAGGTAGACAGAGACAGACAGAGACAGAGAGAGTAGGAGACGGACAGAAGGAAATGAGAGAGACAGACAGACAGAGAGACAGAGACAGAGGGAAAGAGAGAGAGAGAGACAGAGAGAGAGAGAAAGAAGAAAAGAGAGAGAAAGGCAGAGTAAGAGAGAGAGAGAGAGAAAGAGAGAGAGAGAGAGAGAAAGGAGAGAGAGAGAGAGGCAGAGGAAGAGACAGACAGAGAGAGAGAGAGAGTAGGAGACAGAGAGAAGGAAACGAGAGAGAGAGAGAGCAGACAGACAGACAGAGAGAGAGAGAGAAACAGAGGGAAAGAGAGAAAGAAAATGAAAGAGAGAGAGAGAGGCAGAGTAAGAGAGAGAGAGAGAGAGACAGGCAGACAGACAGACAGACAGACAGACAGAATAAGGGACACAGAGAGGAAAGAGAGAGAGAGAGACAGAATAGAGACATAGGGAGGAGACAGAGAGAGCAGAGAGAGAGAGAGAGACAGACAGACAGACAGACAGACAGACAGAGACCGCGAGAATAATTATACACATAGAGAGAAGAGAGAGAGAGTTAAAGAGGTAGAGACAGAGAGAGTAGACAGACACAGAGAAAAAGACAGACAGACAGACAGACAGACAGAGTGTGACAAAGCTAGTTGCCCGTCTCTTTCAGTCAGCATCTGATCATGATCGTTTTTGTTTTTTCCCCAGTACGTGGGCATGGATATCTCTTGCTGTTACATGTATGTCTATCGGTGAAGCGTATCTGGTCTCCCTGCCCATGTCTATGTACAGGAACTGCCTGGTTATTGCTGATCCCAGGCTGTGGACCATAACACCGCGATGCACCACTGACCGTAACGACTAATGATCTATATCTCCTGTATTATCTGACTTCATTGACCGGATGACGGTGGCGATAGTCGAGTGGCCAGGACGGACATCTGTCTACTGACTAGAAGGTCTAGGTTCGAATCTGTTTTAAGTGCTACATGATGGGTAATATAAAGGACTGATCTTATTTTTTCCGATTCCTCAGTTCATTAAAATTGTTATTAATGAAAAGAAAAACAATATTTCTTCTTACTCGTCTTTTTTTTTTTTTTTTTTTTTTTGCATTAATGGTGTCATACAATTATATGGGTTCTTTGATGACGATGTGAATGTCTTACATATATATTAACTTTGAAATCTTTTATGCACCTATTCTGCTTTGCTGGTAGTATTTGCGTTTGTATTTTGTTAAAAATGAAAAAAAATTTAAACAGCAGCCATAACGACATTAACAAGAACTTCACATAGAAAATAAAGCAGAAAAAACAAAACAAAACAAACAAAACACAAAATACATACACACGAACAAAAAAGCAAACAATCTCCACCACAAAATACCTCATCGCTTTCGAAACAATAACAAACACGCGAACAAAGCATAAACAAACAAATGATGTGAAAATGTACAGTGCCATTAACATGACGAAAACAACTAGAAATGTATATGTACCGGTATCTGTATGTACGTTTGTGTGTTTATCTGTATATATGGCTGTCAGTCTGTCTATCAATCAATCAGTCTGTCTGTCTGTCTGTCTGTCTACTTGGGTTCGTCTGTATCTATGCTTGTGTCTATGTCTTTGTGTATGTCTGTGTACAGTGTATCTGTCTGTTTGTCTATGTGAATGTGTGTATGTTTGTCCTTGTGTCTGTATGTTTGTCCTTGTGTCTGTATGTTTGTTCTTGTGTCTGTATGTTTGTCCTTGTGTCTGTATGTTTGTCCTTGTGTCTGTATGTTTGTCCTTGTGTCTGTATGTTTGTCCTTGTGTCTGTATGTTTGTCCTTGTGTCTGCATGTTTGTCCTTGTGTCTGTATGTTTGTCCTTGTGTCTGTATGTTTGTCCTTGTGTCTGTATGTTTGTCCTTGTGTCTGTATGTTTGTTCTTGTGTCTGTATGTTTGTCCTTGTGTCTGTATGTTTGTCCTTGTGTCTGTATGTTTGTCCTTGTGTCTGTATGTTTGTCCTTGTGTCTGTATGTTTGTCCTTGTGTCTGCATGTTTGTCCTTGTGTCTGTATGTTTGTCCTTGTGTCTGTATGTTTGTCCTTGTGTCTGTATGTTTGTCCTTGTGTCTGCATGTTTGTCCTTGTGTCTGTATGTTTGTCCTTGTGTCTGTATGTTTGGCTTTTTTTTCAAACTTTGGCTGTTCCTTTAATTCAAGTATCTGTGTGTGTGTGTGTGCGCGTGTGTGTGTGTGTGTGTGTGTGTGCGTGTGTGTGTGCGTATGTGCGTGTGTGCGTGTGTGTGTGTGTGCGCGTGTATGTGTGTGTGTGTGTGCGTGTGTGTGTGTATATGTATGTATGTGTGTGTGTGTGTGTGTGTGTGTGTGTGTAGTAATTTTGCAGTGTCATGTATGTAGAATGTGTACATGTATGCATATGACATGAGCGTCTGTGTGTCTGCGCATATGTCTATATTTTTTTTTTTTAAATCCATAAAATTCTTGACGTTTAAACCATTTCCAGTATTTTTCATACTTAATTTCTTGCTAGAGTTTCGATGTGATAGTTTACTGATTATTATCAAAACGTGTTTTAAACACTAATTTCACAATTTCAACAATACACGTTATCAGTTCTACGTTCGGTGAACTCATTGTTTGTCTTATCGAAAACCTGTGTTGACTATCTGACTAACAACATCAACTTTTCATAATGTCAAATCCACGTAGCACTTACCTTTATCAACACAACGCTTGAAACGTATTGATGAAGTGTACTTGTCGAATGCATAAGCGACAACGTGCGGACTGGTTCACACACACACGTAACACACGAAATCAATAATTTGAGCCATAGATATAAATACATAGATAGGCAACGCTGTGAATTTTTTCTGGCCTTTGACAGCCCTGATGTGATCCGTCTTTTTTTTTTTTTTTTTTTTTTTGCTGGGAGATAACAATTTTACCTCCGAATGATGGGTGCAGTAGTGGATAAGACATCAGATTTCCAGTCGAAAGGTCTGGGGTTCGATCCTGCCTGGGTACCTCACGCCTGGTAATTAAAGGATGGAGATTTTTTTTTTCCCCAGTCTTACAGGTTAACATACGTTCGTTTTTTTATTTTTTTTATTTTTATTCAACGTCTTTTCACTATGAGTGATATTAGACCGGGAGGGGGGGGGGGGGATGGAGGATGAGAGTTGGGCGGGTTGGATTGGGGGTAGAGGGGAGACAGAATAAGAGACATAAGTAGATGAGAGAATAAAAAAAAAATAGAACAAGAACTTAACACTAACAATTAACATCAACAATGTGAAGGGAAAAATTAACGTTAAAGTACAAACTTCATAAACTTAAAAGCAACGCATTAACAGGACTGTGAACCAACGATTCTGAAATTTTAACTGACAAAGATTGATCTGAAGTTACTTCTTTAAAATTAATTTCTTCAACATACGTGCAGCCCTGTGGGTGCCTAAGTTAACGAGAAACACCACGAGGGTGCGGATGGGACCCGGAGCACCAATGCCTCACCGCTCTCCGGACACTCACCTCCCAAGCTCCCGACGCCAATCGATAGTCATTTATTCAAGCAAAGGAGTGGGGGTGGGGGGTGTCAATGCGTTACATGATCCATTCGGACCCAGTTACCCGTTACCTGTGGGTGCCTAAACGCTATTCGTGTGAAAACGTAGGCAGAACATCAAGTAGGCACGTTCAAGACGAAACGGCGCCCAACATTTGGCCCCTTAGTTAAATGACGCGGGAACATTACTTAATTCTGTATGCTCGCACATCATACGACATAACGAAGTGATGATGATGATGATGATGATGATGATGATGATGATGATGATGATAACAACAATAATAATAATAACAATAATAATAATAATAATAACAACAATAATAATAATAACAATAATAATAATAATAACAACAATAATAATAATAACAATAATAATAACAATGATAATAATGATAGTAATAATAATAATAATGGTAATAATAATAATAATGACATTTTAAGGCGCCAAATCTTGATTCAGGAATCAAATCAAGGTGCGCATTCTCATCATTCACCAAAGCAATCACCATAATAATAATAAGAATTAATAATAATAATAATAATAATAATGATAATAACAATAATAGTAATAGTAATAATAATAATGGCATTTATAAAGCGCCTAATCTTGATTCAAGAATGAAATCAAGGCGCGCACTCTCATCATTCACCGAAGCAATCACCATAATAATAATAAAAATTAATAATAATAATAATAATAATAATAAAAATAATAATAATAATAAAAATAATAATAATAATAATAATAATAATAATAATAATAATAATAATAATAATAATAATGACATTTGTAAAGCGCCAAATCTTGATTCAAGAATCAATTCAAGGCGCGCTCTCTCATCATTCACCAAAGTAATCACCATAATAATAACAATGATAATGGCATTTATAAGGTGCCAAATGTTGATTCAAGAATCAAACCAAGGCGCGCAGTCTCATCGTTCACCAACAACGACCAAATCTCTACGATAACAAGCACACACAAACTGGCAGGGGGGGGGGGGGGGGCAGACAAAAGGAGAGTAAGGGGGGATGGTCATATCACAGAGCGCGACACAGCCAGTCGCCTATCTCCCTAGCCACGTCTATATTATCGCTGATGCGTATCTGCTCAGACGAGGATACAGTTGCTGGGGATTGTTAAATTAATAAGGTCGTCATGTTATAAACATTTTGTAGAGGCGTTACCATACGTTAAGGCGAAGTCACACGTAAATCATAAAAGGGTCGGAAAACAACATCGATCTATGTAAAATGTGTAGGCATTGTTATAAATGCCAAGAGGCTGTTTCGCTATTTCAAGATGTGAATTCCTTCCCGTCTCTTGCTTGTGTGTGCGGTGTGTGTGTGTGAACTGTGTGAAATATTTGTGTGTGTGTGTGTGTGTGTGTGTGTGGTGTGTGTGTGTGTGTGTGTGTGTGTGTGTTTTAAACTGTGTGAAATATTTGTGTGTGTGTGTGTATGTAAACTGTGTGAAATATTTGTGTGTGTGTGTGTGTGTGTGTGTGTGTGTGTGTGTGTGTGTGTGTGTGTGTGTGTGTGTGTGTGTTGTGTAAACTGTGTGAGATATTTGTGTGTGTGTGTGTGTGTGTGTGTGTGTGTGTGTGGTGGTGGTCTTTGATTTAATGTCTATTCACTAAAGTGATTTTAGACAAACAAAAAAACAAAAACAAAAAAACAAAAACAAAACAAAAAAAACTTGCAAAAGGTTAATCTTCAGGAAAAAGAAATGAACCAGAAAAACAAGACAAGAAAGAAAAATTCACAAATGACGTTATCATAATTAACGATTGAAACAGTAAAATTAGCTAACCATAACACTGAACATGAGAAGTAACGGCACGTTAAAGATATTTCGCTATCGGACTTTTTGACAGGCTAACAAAAAATTCATTTGTTAAGGATGGTGAGGCAAATATGTCAGAAACTGTCTTCGTTGATAACGTAGGTATATGTCGTTTTACCCGAACGCATGAAAGAATATGACTATGTGTTATCTTCTTTCCACACAGACACACTACATTCCTGGTGTATTTTGTTTTGAATGCATCAAGTTTCCACCTATACATAAGGGATTGTATACTTCTGCTGGCAGGGAACCGCTTAGGTGTTTTGCTAATTTCAAAATTCATGTAACATTTTTCATACTTTTTCTGTTTATCTTGAAACTGCTTCCATACGTAGGCGTCCACTAAGGTATAACACTCATGCAATGAGAGGGAAAGTTGTATATGATTTGAATCTGGTGAGCTCTTTGCCCCCGTTTGGCAGCCCTATCAACCATATCATTGTAATGAAAAGAACTATGAGATGGTATCCAGCAGAAAGTAATATCAGTGCCTCTTAAGGATAAACTATTAATCAAGTGAGTAATTTCCAATATCATTTCAGATCTTGTTTGTAATTTTGATAATTCAAGAGCTTGAAGTACAGATTTTGAATCAACGCAAAAAAGTATCTGGGGAATTGTCCTAGGAAGATTTATCATACAATTCAAAGCCATTAAGATTGCAAAGAGTTCTGCAGTAAAGATAGATTTATAAAGTCCTATATAGAAAGATTTCTCAATTTTGAGAGCAGGTATTAAAAACGCTGAGCCTGCTTGTCTTTCAATTATTGAACCATCAGTGTAAACTTTAAAGTGATCGGAATAAAAGTCTTCTATATGACATTTAACGTGACTTGCCAGTAAGCTGATATTATCTTCTTTTTTTTAAGTCAGTGTGGTGTATGTCAAATCGTGCTCTTTGAAGTTCCCAATTGGGTACTAGTGAAAACGAAGGTCTTAAAGTTACAGGACCTGTGTCTAAATCAATTCCAGAGCCTTTCATAACATCAGCTGTAAATGTTGCAAGCGTGACCTGTGAGGATATTGATTTAGCTCTTTTTGGAAAGTCGGTGTCTGATCTTACTTTTGTCTGTTTTGATGCTGTTTTCTATGGTAGTGTTTCTTAACAGAAATTTAGTAGAAGCGACTTTCCTTTGTTCATCAAGTGGCAACAATTTGATTGCATTGTATGTACGATGGCAACAGGCATGCATTGGAAGACCCAGCGCAAGTTTGAAACCTTTACAATCTATGCTCTGCAGTTTTGTGAGTAAGCGTTTTGGTGCGCTGAAGAATATTTCTTGGGCATAGGTTAATTTAGATCTAATAAGCGATTTACAAAGATGAACAAGTGTTGATGCATCTTGTCCCCATATCTGTTTGCGAACTATTTTCAAGAAATTTAAACTTTTTTGAGCTTTTGTTAATAAGTATTCAATATGCTGATTCCAAGATAATTTGGCTGTAAGGAAAACTCCTAAGAATTTAATCGACTCATTATTACTGAAGAAGAGTATCTCCCAGTTTGAACGTGGGAACATTTGCTGGGTTAGCTCCACTGTTAAACAAAACTATCTTTGTTTTTTCCACGGATAGATGTAGTCCATTTTCTACCATATATCGTGCTATTTTATCGAGTTCTAATTGATAACATTTACGCGTATAATTAAGACAGCGCAAAGGAGTTTTTCTTTTCATATTGACCTGCATCCACATGCATAAATCATCAGCATATTGAGCTAAAGTTACATGTTTAGAAATTTTACTGGGTAAGTCATGCAATAATATCATGAAGAGAAGGGGAGCAATAACGGATCCCTGAGGGATACCCATTTGAAGAAATCGTTTTGAAGAATACACATTTTCGATCCTCGTTTGAATTACACGGTCTTCTAAGAAGCATTTGACATAATCAAAAATGTGACCTGTTAGCCCAATACTTTTCAATTTGAATAATAATCGGGAGTGCCATACTTGGTCGTATGCTTTAGTTATATAAAAAAAAATGTAGCTAAAACACATTGGCGTCTGGCAAATTGTTGTTTGATATTAGTGGTTAGCTTTGTTAGGAGTTCCACTGGTGACCTGCCTTTTCTAAACCCTGCCTGATTCACTGGTAATATGTTGTTCTTTTCACAGTAGTACATCAATCTCTTTAAAATTATTTTCTCCATAAGTTTACATACGTGCGATGTTAATGCAATTGGCCTATAGTTTTTCAAGTCAATATTGCATTTACCTGCTTTTAGTACAGGAACCACTATTGATTGTTTCCAATAGTCGGGCAGTTTGCCGCTATTCCAGCATTTTTTAAACATATTATGTAGCAAGATTAAAAACTTTTCTGGTAAATTTTTCAACATCTCATTGGAAATTGCATCAAATCCTACTGATGTCTTTTTATTTGGAATTGATTTAATGGCATCTTTTAATTCTTGGAGCGTGATTGGTGCATTTACGTAGTGCGTATTATCTGGGACATGATCCTTGTATGCGTCGGTCTTTTCTTCCTGTACTCTATAATTTCTACTAGAGGCAGGAAGTCCTTCTACTCGACAGACCTCAGCAAACATGTCTGCAAAAGCTTCTGCTTTCTCCTGTGAGCTAGGTAAAGGGTTGTTTTCTAGCTTTACTGGAATTGATGGCAACTTGATCCCATTTTTCATTGTTTTCAGTTTTTCCCAAATCTTTTGCATATCTTTATGGTCATTTACTTCATATGTACAAAAAGATGTCAAATATTGTTCTTTAGCTTGTTCTATGACTCTGTTACAGTTTATGTTCGCACTTTTCATTGCCGTATGATTTTCAGGTGACCTATTAGCTATATATTGTTTGTATTTTTCTTTCTTTTCGTTGACTGCCTTTTCACAATCTTTATTCCACCAGACTTTTCCATGATGTTTTCCTGTTTTTGACGCTTTAAGTTCTGGAATTGAAATTTTTGCAGCCCTTAAGAGTGACTTACAGAAATCTGCGTACATATCGTTTAAGGTCGTTGTTTCAGATAGATCTGTTCTTGTATTTCGTAGGAAAGCTTTAAAACTGGCCCAATCTGCGTATTTATAGTTAAACTTGGGTAAACTATCTTGTGGTATTGCATCAAACTCAGTGATAAGGTTAAGGGTAAGAAGTATGGGGATGTGATCTGATCCCAACAAGTCATCCTCTGTTTGCCATGTGGCATTTGGTGCTAGCGATGGTGAGATTAAGGTAAGGTCGATAGCTGTGGGTCTTTGGGTTGGTATATCGGGACACGGGTAACGTGTCCGTTGTTTAGTAAGTATAAATTGGAATCTATAATATTTTCAATCAACCTGTTGCTAGTTATGTTTTTACAATCCTTGTCCCAAAATGGGGCATGTGCATTAAAATCACCACCAACTATCCACTTGTCACGTTGGTCATGAAAATGTTTCAACCACTCAGTATTCACAGAATCGGGACCTCTTGGTAGATAGACAGAGGCCAAATTCAAAACTAATGATGATGAACATTTTATAATGATTGCACATGAAGAAATAGATGAGGACGATTTTGGTACTGGCGATGACCTTTCGCAGTAGTTCAGTCCTTCACGAACATATATAGCTGTTTGTATTCGGCCACTGTCATTGATAGAGTCATATACTGGTGGATAATAAAACCCCGATATTTTAGGTACATTGGTTTTGGTGGTATTCAGCGATTGTAGAAGCAAGACTTGGATGTTTCTAGAAGATAGATAGTTACTCAAATAGGAAATGTTTCTAACAATGGAACGTGTGTTCCACTGAACAATGTTGAAGTCACTGACTACACACTTTTTCATGATGAACGGTTGAATAAGCTTGGAGTAGTATCCCACATTTAGATGATTAGATAATCAATTAATCTAACGTTCAAGTAAAATTTATCATAAGTAAGCAAATGAGTATATAAGGAAGTAAAACAATATAGTTGAGTACTGAACAAAGAGGAACAGAATCTGGGCTGAATCTAAAATGACCAGGGAGGGAAGAAAAACTGAGGGTGAAAGCCATATCTTGATTGATGGCGTTGATGGGTTGATCTCCTCCTCGGTTTTTCCCAGAAAAGCTGATGGATATGCCTCCCTATATTTCTGGCCAGAACGCTCGCCCCTCTGGTGGTTGGATGGACGTCGTCCTGGCTGACTTGAGTGTAGTGACTTGTTTGCAGGTTATCGTGGCTGATGTAGTTGACATTTGCTACATTGAGGAGTCTCTCTTTGGTTAGGACATTAAGCAGCTCCCTTTTCACGTTTAGGTGCTTGTTTCTTACAGGAGCAACCTGATATAACACTATCTTGGCTTTTGGAAATTGGGTGTTAACAGATTTTACACAGTCGTCTAGATTTGTACTACATACTTTTGGCTCCTTCGTTTTCAGATCTGCTATCCCCACGTGTAAAACAACGCAGTCAGGTTCAGGTGTCAGCTCTTCTCTAGATTTTTCAATAGCTCTCTTACACTCGTCGATGGTATGTATCTTCCTCGCGGCCACCTGGAAACCGTAGGACGAGCCTAATCTTTTTCCATCCACTTTATTTACAATAGAGTCATGAATGATGAGGACTCGTGGGAGAACATTGGACTTAGATCTAGGATGTGTTGGAACAGCAGTTTTGACGTCACGTTTAGTTTTGGTAGAGACGTCAGATTGGTGCCTGACATTTTTCTGTCGAAAATCGATGTTTGTGCGAAATGTTGTTTTGGCTGGTTGAGATAAGATGAAAATTTGTCCATGGGTGATGTGGTGGTAGAATCACTGTGGACTGCGGAGTCAGTCTGGGACGCTGTGGAGGTTGTAAGTATTGCGCACTTTTTGATTTCGCGCAGCTCTTGTAATGCTTTGTTGTTTTCATGCAGAAGTTTTCTGTCAGACTGAAGCTTGTCTGTAAGGCTGCTGATTTGGATAGACATCTGATAGATTGTATTTTTAAGAATGTCTATTTGCCTTACCGCCTCTTGACAGTGACAGCCACAAGATGTTACTGGCGGTTGTAGAACTGGTGGCTGACATGTGGACGGCAAACCTGTCTGAGTGGAGCTAGTGTTGTTTGACTGATTGCCGTCATCTAGGGTGTTGAAAGATGACGGTGACTCTGTTTTGGTGTTGTCTTTTTTGGTAGCGGTGTTCTTCGTTTTCTCTTTGGTGAGGCTACGTTTCGAACGGGTCATTTTCAGCCCAGTTGATTCCTCTCCGATGTCGTTCAGTTAAAAAGCCGCCATCTTGGTGTGTGTGTGTGTGTGTGTGTGCGGTGTGTGTGTGTGTAAAGTGTGTGAAATATTTGTGTGTGTGTGTATGTGTGTGTGTGTGTGTGTGTAAAGTGTGTGAAATATTTGTGTGTGTGTGAGTGTGTGTGTGTGTGTGTGTGTGTGTGTGTGCGGTGTGTGTGTGTGTAAAGTGTGTGAAATATTTGTTTGTGTGTGTGTGTGTGTGTGTGTGTGTGTGTGTGTGTGTGTGTGTGTGTGTGTGTGTGTACGTGTGAAAACTAAGATAAGGTTAAAAATGTTTAGAGAATTTACAGGTAGAGCATGTTGCAAAATTGAAAACCAAAAGTGAAAACATGAAAAAGTTGATTTCCGAAACTCTGTAAGAATACACTAAATACACTTACCGTTGAAAACAACCAGAACAACTGAAAACAACAACAACAACAACAACAAATACCAGAACAAAAATCAAACAAGTCTCTCCTGCTTTGAAATTAAATCTCCTTTGCATCAGCATTATCATTCCCATTCTCATGCATTATATCAACATTGTGGAAACAATTGTCCCCGATTTCTGTGGCCCCAACTGACGCCAGGATACAAAAATATTACAAAATAAGCGCAGATTACAGCCCTGTCACGAAAGTCTCAGTCCGAAATAGATTTCTCTAACAGCATCACTATCATACCCATTTCTAAGTGTTGAGTTTCGGTTTCAGTTTCTCAAGAGGACGTCTCCACGCTCGGAACGAATTCCATATGCACTAACGTCACAGGTGTCAAGTGTATGTGACCATGGCACAAGCCTTAAGCCTGCACATAACCCCATGAGCTGGCCAGGCCCTGAGGTCCTACCTAGCTATGTTTTAACTAGCCTACATTTTTGTTATTTGTTACTAGTATTGTATCAGTCTATCACTGGAACATCTTGGTTACATGAAAATGATGCCTGTTCTGTGTTATCTTCTAAGAAAAGAACAGATAAATAAATGATTGAAGGTCTCAATCACAACACAATTAGCTCCTCCATAAGTAATGAGACTGTAGAAAAAGAAGAAGAGTGCTGCTATGCGAGCTGAGCGCTGGTGGGTTGCCCAACAGCAAGATGAAGGCCCGCTGTAAGGCAAAGGAGGGCTATTTGATCTTATCTTGGTCCTTTTGTTATTGTTATTGTTGTTTAAAGCCCAGCCAATTGTGTAGAGCCATATCAGGGCTATAAGCGCTTCAAAACACACAAAACTTCAACAGGAAAAAAAAAGAAAAAAAGTAAGGACACATATCAATGCATTCGCGCATATAATCTAAGAACAGGCCCCTGGCCTTGACCCCTCCATCCAACTTATCGCACAGGGGATTTAAAAAACACACCTGAATACAAATTTAAGCATACCTAATGACACCAAAACATAAAAACAGGCCTAAATTACCTCAAATTGCTTCCGCATATTTCACCTTCCTAGAGCCAAAACTACACTTAGCACATGTAACCAATTATCAGTCCTAAGAAAACGTACGTAAGACTTTATCGAACACATACAGGCGAAGAGAAAATGATAGGAAGAAATGACAGAAAGCAAAGGAATAAAGCAGAAACAAAGAGAGTGACAGAAAAGAGGAAATTTCTAGCAAATGATTACCAGAAGGTGGGGATACTATTTACACTGAAAGAGCCCCCGGTGTCCCCATGGGGGGCTCTCTTGGCCTGGTAGCTGGGCTGGGCTTGTGATGGTAAGCAGTGTGTGGCTATGTTCTGGGGCTGGTCATCTCCACCTCTTGCCATTCGGCTCGTGAACAAGGTAACTGAGGGCTGGGTCCGAATGGGTCATGCAACGCATCGACAGCCCCCCTTTGCTTGGTGAAATGGCCGCCGTGTGGCGCCGGAAGCAGGGAGGTGACTGTGCGGCCAGTGGTGAGGCATTGTTGTTCCGGGTCCCATTCATCATTCTTGGGTGTTTTTTTTTTTATTAATTTGTAACAATCTGGCTTACATGTACGGGGGCCATTCATGCTCTATTCTAATGGTGGCCTTACTTTTGGTGGATTCGGAGGACTGTTTGTAGAGCCGAAAACGAATAGGCCCCTACCGAGAGAACATAAAAATACAGGTAGCGCTGAAAAATTGACAGAAGAAAAAAAAAAAAAAAGAAGGGTGGGGTGGGGAGGAGAAAAAGACAAAGAAAACCACAAAAACACACTATTTCAAGTTCCACGTGTGACACAACCTTTACAGATAGGACAACCTTTGTGTTGAATGTCAACCATCTCTATGGCATTTAGGATACACTGTTTCATAAATGTTTAGTTTGTGTTTTACAGCTTGCATTACACTCTCAAAACACTTTTCGTCTCCACCTCTCTGTTCCTCTCTTTGTCTGTCTGCCTGTCTCGCGTTCTCTCATTCATTCTCTCTCTCCCCCTCACTCTCTCTCCCTCACTCTCTCTCTCCCTCACTCTCTCCCCCTCACTCTCTCTCCCTCACTCTCTCTTTCTCTCTTTTGCTCTTTCTTTAAAGCGGGCCTCAGTTGCATGCAGTTACACTTAGCACCCTTTTTTTCCTTTTTAGCGAGCTGGTCAGCTCTTGTACCAGAACTCTGAGATCTCGTGTTCAAATCCAGCCAATAACATAAAAGCCAGGTCCATTTGCTGCCCATCTTAATGCTCCAATCCTTCTGGTGGTATCAGCTTAGTATTTCAGCGGTCCTCTTCCATCATCCTACCTTCTCCCTTCCGTTTCAGGACCTTGCCAGGGCGTAGAGTTTTGCGTGGGCTCAAGGAGAGTTCACACTAACGGATGGCAGGTTGGATAGGGAATGTATTGTGGAATTTTTCCGAGGGCGGTGAATCCCTTTTGAATAAACTTCATAACGCCTAACTTCTGTTTTGTTGTTGTTATCATTGTCATTCTTCTTCTTTGTCTCCTTATTTAGTTCTCGTTTTTGTTGTTGTTCTCCTCCTCTTTCTTTTTCTTCTTCTTCTTCTTCTTCTTCTTCTTCTTCTTCTTCTTCTTCTTCTTCTTCTTCTTCTTCTTCTTCTTCTTCTTCTCTTGTTTTTAGTGCAGCGTATGCTCTTCTTCTCTGGTCTTGAAAAATTAATACGATATACACTATGCACTCATATTGCCTGTATCAGTGTATGCTTGTCTTTCCAGGTCAGTTCAAAATTTTTATTAATCTTTTTTTTATTAATCATAATGCCCGACTTTTTCAATGATCTAGTATACACGCATGGGTGAGTATAATTATATGCTCGTTGCATAATACTACAAACATATTTTATTGTTATTGTTATTGTTGTTTAAAGCCCAGCCGACTGCGTAGAACCATATCAGGGCTCTAACCGTTTCAAAACATATAAAACTTCAGCAGAAAAAGAAAAAGAAAATTGAGTACAACATCAATAAATTCGCGCACATATTGATATTGATAACACACAGAATGAGGACGTACTAGTTGGTTCATGGTTTTGCCCAGATTGTGCTCTGCAAAATGACTCTAGTCACAAGAAGCAGAAACAGTAATTTGTTGATACAATCAGACACCTAGGCGGGCGCGCAAGTGCGCGCGTGTGTGTGTGTGTATGTGTGTGTGTGTGTGTGTGCGTGTGAGTGTGAGTGAGTGAGTGTGTGTGTGTATGTGTGTGTGTGTGTGTGTGTGAGTGAATGTGTGTATGTGTGTGTGTGTGAGTGAATGTGTGTATGTGTGTGTGTGTGTGTGTGTGTGTGTGTGTGTGTGTGTGTGTGTGTGTGTGTGTGTGTGTTAGAAGTTTTACATAAACTCACTATGTGTGTGTATGCTTACATTATTTTGTTTCCACAGTTGTCAGTAAAAGACAATTCAGTGTTTGTGACTGAAGATTATGTTGTGGTCTTACAACAGACACGTACTGTGCAGAAACACGCTTACAGCTGAAAAAGTACTGCTGGTGCCATTTCTTTTTATAGAAACAATGGGACACATGTTAACAAGAGCACATCACACCATCAATAGTATCATAATCAAGTGCTGTTATCTGTTATTTACCATGACTAAACAGTAACTCCAGCTGCTGAGAATTTTGTATTTTCTGCAAACCATTCCAATCACATGTTCAACATGAAACTGTTAGCATACTAGGTTTCTTGTTGATTCAGTCTGTAATGCACTCAGTAGAATTTGACTTTTTGTGATAGCAGGAATTTTTCCTTCAGTCCCTTGCATACAATGATAATGCTGACCCCGAGAAAAGCTGAGGCTTCTTCCACCTTTCTTGCAGTGGAGATGGATGCTAAACTCTTAGCACTAGTCATTACAGAAGTTGTCACAGCCACCTCATTCTTCTAATTCATTCATACGGACCAATATTTACAGTTCGACAGCCACCAGCCCCTTGAACACAAACTGGGAGTGATTCGAACCCTTACCCACAGAGCTAACACCATATGCAGTACCCAAGAGGCAAAAGACAAGGAGACAAACCACCTGAAAAAAGTGCTCACCATCTCGGGCTACAAAAAGTGGGCCTGGAACAGCCCGGGAGGCAGGAAATCCAACACCGCATCCCAACAGCCAGTGAAACAACACCAGCGCAAGGGACACATCACCATCCCATACGTAGGAGGTGTGAGTGACGCTCTGTCCAGAAAGATCAGAAAACTGGGGGTGGCTGTACATTCCAAACCTTCCAACACCATACGCAGCCAGCTGGTCACCCCCAAGGACAAAACCAGCAAACTCGACAAAGCTGGCATTATATACAGAATAGACTGCCAGGACTGTAACCAACATTATGTCGGTGAAACTGAACGCCCCCTTCAGAAGAGACTAACAGAACACAAGAGGGACTCTTCTCCAGTAGGAGCTCACCTACACGCCGAAAAACATCAATTCAGTGCGGACAATGTCAACATCCTGGACAGAGAAAATAAGTGGTTCCAGCGAGGAGTCAAGGAGGCCATCTACATCGCAGCCACCAACCCCCCGCTCAACAGGGACCGGGGCCGTTACACCCTGCCCCCGGTGTACCATTCTCTGATTCGATCTCGTGAACTGGGTTCATCCCATGTTCGCGAGATCTGAGTAGAGATTCACGCAGACAGCATTAGAGCGCTGACGAAGATGGCGAGAACGCCATCGAAAGCTACGGAACTGTGAGTAGCGATTTTTACACTGTTGGGAGACCTTGTTCTTCAAAATTGGTAGCATTATGTTAATTATAGTAATTTTTGTGGATGAAAAATTGTTTGGAACAGAAAAGAATACATTTTATGTTTGTTCTTATGTACCTCCAAAAGGTTCTCCTTATTATGTTCATTTTGGTTTTGATAATGGCATAAGCTTACTTGAAGAATGTTTAACAGACAGTTCGTTAACAAATGACGTTTATGTTATTTTGAATGGTGATCTGAATAGCAGAATTTCTAATATCTCTCAGGATTTCTATACAAGTGATGTTTTTGATGTGTGCATCAAACCCCATTCACTTAATTTTAACCGACATTCAGAAGAGAGTCATATAAACAAATATTGAAAATTACTGCTGAATCTGTGTACTGCTTCAGGACTATTAGGACTTATGTATTCTGATTGGTGTTTGTAAAGGTGATCTTGAAAGTTGGAGTACATGTATTTTTGACAATGGAAACAGCGTTACTGACTGTTTTATATTTTCAAATGATCTTCTTGTACGTGTGTATGGTCAATGTGAATTATCTATCGTTGAACGAATGGAATCAGACCGTTTGCCTGTCACAGCTCGTATTTGTTTTCCAAATGAAAATACTTCAAATATAGATCACGAAAAACATGAACAGCTTATCGAAAGAATCATTTGGAATGATGAATATGTACATCTGTAACGTGATGCACTAGCTCAAGATCAAAATAATAGAAACTTTGATGATGCTATAAGCTTGATAGATGCAATCGTGAATATGTTATTGAATATGTTTAATGCTGAGTGTATGAAGAAACGTGTAGTCTTAAACAGTAAGAGAGTACCTGGCGATTGGTTTGATCAGGAATGTGTGTGCGCAAGGAGAGATTTTAGGAGACTGTTAAAAACAAGTCGCCGCTCAAAGAAACCTGAAGATCAAAATAAATATGTAATTGCTAGACGTGAATATAAACATTTACAAAAAAGAAAGAAAGAGCAGTTTGATTAGGCGATAGTTGACAAGTTAGTTCAGTCTATTAAAAGCCAAAAGGAATTCTGGAATACAGTTAACAAATTTACTTTAAAAAGAAAACAACCTATAAGTGATATCACGATGGATATGTGGTTCCACCATTTCAAACCTTTAATAGAAACTGATATTGATATTGGTAACACAGAATTAGGACGTGCTAGTTGATGAGAGTGATGGCTATATGAACCGCCCAATATCAAAAGAGGAAGAACAATTTGCAATCAGGAAATTGAAAAACCGGAAAGCTGCTGGTCCAGACGGCATCACAGTTGGAACTTTTTAAGATTTCACGAGAACAAGTAATGCAGTTTTTCTTGAAGTTGCTCAATACCTTATTTGATAATGGTGAATTTCTCCAAACCTGGACTGAATTTGATATCTTACCGCTTTGTTTGTTTGTTAATTCGTTTGTTGGAGTTGTTCTTTCTTTGTTTTTTGTTTTGTTTGTTTGTTTGTTTGTTTGTTTGTTTGTTTGTTTGTTTGTTTGTTTGTTTTGTACGGTTCTTCGGCGAATTTGTTTATTTCTTTGTTCGTTTGTTTTAGCGTTCCGATTCTTTTCTCAGATACGTGTCTGAGCGGTGCTGTTTTGCTCACACTGTGCAGGTGGTTTGTTGCTGCACAGCCTCCGTACTCCGTCTTCAGTGCACGTGCATGCTGGATCTTGTTCATGTTTCTATTCACCACAACCTTGTGAATATACTAGAAATAGAAAGCAAAGGTAAGGGGTTGGAACTAAACAGCAGGAAGACTGAAGTCATGGTGATCAGTAAAAAACATGAAATCCCTTCATGCAAAATAACAGCAAATGGCACAACCTTGACACAGGTTAATAAGTTTAAATACCTGGGAACGGTCATTTCATCAGACGGCAGATGCACACCGGAAATAGCTGGCAGAATCGGCCAAGCCAAAACAGCATTCAAGAGGATGACAAGCATTCTTACCAACAAATGCCTATCAGTTAACATCAGGAAGAGAGTTCTTAAATGTTATATAGAATCAATACTGTTGTACGGATGTGAGGCGTGGACAGTCAGCAAGCAAAGCCAGAACAAGATTGTGGCAGCCGAGATGTGGTTTCTCAGAAGAATGTTAAGAGTTCCATGGACAGCAAAGAAAACAAACGAGACAGTCTTGATGGAGGCAGACACAAATAGATCACTCATAAGGAAGATTAGGAAAAGACAGGCAACGTTTATAGGCCATTTTATGAGGAAGGAGGATTTGGAGCACCTGGTCACATGGGGAAAGCTGGAGGGAAAGAGAGCACCAGGTAGACCCAGGGAGAGAATGCTGGACGGACTTGCAGAGTGGCTGGGGATGAGGAGGGTGGGGGAGATGCTAGGGGCAACGAGAGATAGAGGCAGATGGAAGTCCATGGTCGCCAACGCCATGCGGCAGGGCACTTGATGATGATGATGATGATGATGATGATGATGATAATGATGATACACCACAAAACACTGACATGACCTACAGGATCTTTAACGTGCATAGTTGATGCTCCTGCACGCTGATTCACACGAAGGGGATTTTTGGCACTGTAACAGGTCAGCACGTATATTGACCGGGAAGATAGGAGAAATCTTCACTGGGCGAGAGGACCCTGACTGTCTGATTGGAAGTCTAGGGTCTTACCCACTTGACTATCACGCCTTGTCTGGAGATTGTTTCCTATCAGCCAAAGGTGTGTGTGTGTGTGTGTGTGTGTGTGTGTGTGTGTGTGTGTGTGTGTGTGTGTGTGTGTGTGTGTGTGTGTGTGTGTGTGTGTGTGAGTGTGTGTGTGTGTATTTGTGTGTGGTGTGTGTGTGTGTATTTGTGTGCGTTTGTACGTATAATGTGTGTATGTGTGTGTATGTCCATGTATATTATGTATATTTATATGTACATATATATTTGTGTGTTCCTTCATTATTTCTTTTAACGTTTATTAACATATGTGTTTTTGATGGGGGTGGGTGGGGGTGGGGGTGGGGGGAGGTGTGTGTATGGCGAATTATCTTTTGAGGTTCAAAAGGCCCACGTTTTCATTATAAAATTGTGTGTGTGTGTGTGTGTGTGTGTGTGTGTGTGTGTATGTGTATGTGTGTGTGTGAGTGTGTATGTGTAAGTATGTGTAAGTGAGCGAGTGGGTGAGTGAGTGTGTGTGTGTGTGTGTGTGTGTGTGTGTTGTGTGTGTGTTGTGTGTGTGTATGTGTGTGTGTGTGTGTATGTGTAAGTGAGCGAGTGGATGAGTGAGTGTGTGCGTGTGTGTGTGTGTTGTGTGTGTGTGTGTGTGTGTGTGTGTGTGTGTGTGTGTTGTGTGTGTGTGTGTGTGTGTGTGTGTGTGTGTTGTGTGTGTGTTGTGTGTGTGTTTGTTTGTATGTATACATGTGTGTGTGTGTGTGTGTGTATGTGTGTGCGCGCGCGCGAGTGTGTGTGTGTATGTGTGTTGTGTGTGTGTGTATGTGTGTTGTGTGTGTGTGTGTGTTGTGTGTGTGTTTGTTTGTATGTATACATGTGTGTGTGTGCACGCGCGCGCGTGCGTGTGTGTATGTGTTGTGTATGTGTTGTGTGTGTATACATAGACCAGTTTTTCTTTCGTTCACCGTCTACACAGTCAGGCTACACCTGAACTGTTGTTCTGATACCTCTGACTTCAGCCCTCTAGTGTTCTGTAGGGGTCACCCACGCCCTCAGCTCATGGCCAAAAGATGTACCCTGTGAGCTCTGCAGGCTAAGGTTTTAGGCCACATGTCTCCACCTGATGACTTGGCTTCATCATGGGAACACACAGAGTATTCTGCTATTCTTCTAGACGTGACTTGCCAAGTGGCACCAGGCCCCGTCGTGATGGACTCCATCGCTGCCAGTCCGTCTGCGATTGGCTATCATCATCATCATCATCAGGTGCCCTGCCGCATGGCGTTGGCGACCATGAACTTCCAACCATCACTATCTCTCGTTGCCCTCAGCATCTCCCCCACCCTCCTCAACCCCAGCCACTCTGCAAGTCCGTCCAGCATTCTCTCCCTAGGTCTACCTGGTGCTGTCTTTCCCTCCAGTTTTCCCGTTGTGACCAGGTGCTCCAAATCCCCTTTCCTCATAAAATAGCCTATAAATTGGCTATTCGTCCAAGAAAGCCCGGTTTATTTCTCATCCAGCATCTAAAGAGATAGAAGGGTAGAGTGGGTTCACACGCTTGCCTGCCAACAACTAAACCCGAGGTTCCAGAGTTCGTTTCCCGTTGAGGTCTCCACTTTTCTCTCCTCAGTTTGACAGAAAAATCGAACTGAACGTCTAGTTTTTCGGAAGGGGACGAAAGACGAGTCGGATTCGTGTGTTTTCTAGCCTGCGCACGCTAAAGATCCCACGGCAGTTGAAAATCGTGAAGAGCAGGGCTTTGGCCCGGCTGCTCTTTTATAAACCATTGGAGAGATGGGTTGATTTCCCAGGTCCCTCCCCTTGAAGAGCAAGTAGCCTTCTTGCCTTTCTAAACTCTTTGTCAAAAAAAAAAAAGGTGGTGGTGGCTCAGCACTGCAGTGACGCGCTCTCAAAAGAGAGAACAGCCCGAGTTTCACACACACACACACATACACAAAATCATGAATATGAATATGAATGTGAATATGAATATGAATATCTGAAGGCTATCCGCCACCTGCAACCTACCGGGTTGGAATGGTCATCCCGCTGTCCCATGTGATTAGTTCTAGCATACTGTCCATACTTGACGTGATAGGTGCGTGGTCAAGTTGGTTAGAACGTTGTGTCTGGGTCAGTACCTCCTCGTAGGTAAAGTGTGACGAGTTTTCGGACCTCCCAAGTCAGCATAAGCGCATACCTTCTTGTGACTGAAACCTCCGAGTGTATATGCGTCGTGAATATCAAGTATGCACGTTAAAGATCCCAAAAGCCAAGCCAGTGTAAGGTACGGATGCGAGGCGTGGACAATCAACAAACAAAGCCAGAACAAGATTGAGGCAGCCGAGATGTGGTTTCTAAGAAGAATGTTGAGGCTTCCATGGACAGCAAAGAAAACAAACGAGACAGTATTGATGGAGGCAGACACAAGTAGATCACTCATAAGGAAGATTAGGAAAAGACAGGCAACATTTATAGGCCATTTTATGAGGAAGGGGGATTTGGATTACCTGGTCACAACGGGAAAGCTGGAGGGAAAGAGAGCACCGGGTAGACCCAGAGAGAAAATGCTGGACGGACTTGCAGAGTGGCTGGGGACGAGGAGGGTGGAGGAAATGCTAGGGGCAACGAGAGACAGAGGCAGATGGAAGTCCATGATCGCCAACGCCATGCGGCAGGGCACCTGATGATGATGATGAGTGTAAGGTGGCGGCATATGGAAGCACCACTATATCCATCGTCCACGCTCACCGAAGACAGGAGCATGCAGAGTGTGCAGTAACATATCGTCTGCATACATGTAAGCCTACATAGAGATATGCTTATATCTGTCTGGCTGTGTGTGTGTGTGTGTGTGTGTGTGTGTGTGTGTGTGGTGTGTGTGTGTATGTGTGTGTGTGTGTATGTATGTGTGTGTGTGTGTGTGTGTGTGTGTGTATGTGTGTGTGAGTGTGTGTGTATGTGTGTGTGTATGTGTGTGTGTGTGTGTGCGTGTGTGTGTGTGTGTGTGTGTGTGTGTAAAAAAGAGACAAATATGCTCATATAATTCTCTCTCTCTCTCTCTCTCTCTCTCTCTCTCTCTCTCTCTCTCTCTCTTTCTCTGTGTGTGCTTACGTGCGTGCGCGTGTGTTTGTGTGTGTGTGTGTGTGTGTGTGTGTGTGTATGTGTGTGCGTGAGTGTGTGTGTATGTGTGTGTGTGCGCGCGTGTGTGTGTGTGTGTGTGTGTGTGTAAAAAAGAGACAAATATGCTCATATAATTCTCTCTCTCTCTCTCTCTCTCTCTCTCTCTCTCTCTCTCTTTCTCTGTGTGTGCTTACGTGCGTGCGCGTGTGTTTGTGCGTGTGTGTGTGCGTGTGTCTGTGTGTGTGTGTCTGTGTATGTGTGTGTGTGTGTGCGCGCGCGCGCGCACGCGCGTGAGTGTGTGTGCATATGTGTGTAAGAGACAGACATACATGCTCATATAATTCTCTCTCTCCCTCTCTCTCATTCTCTCTCTGTGCGTGTGTGTGTGTGTGAGTGTGTGTGTGTGTGCGTGCGTGTGTGTGTGTGTGTGTGTGTGTGTGTGTGTGAGTGTGTGTGTGTGTGTGAATGTGTGTGTGCGCGCACGCGCGCGCGCGCAGCGTGTTTGTATCTGTTGTACCGGTGTCAAACTGTTCAACAGACGGCACGCAGACTCATCTGCCACAAAGACAGCTACACGGTTGCCAGTATAACATCACTGTATGTCAGAAATAGATGTATACACACATAAATAGTTATAATTCAAATCGTAGCACTGAGCCCACACAAAAACCACCATAGACATACATGCACAGTACAAACAACAAAAAAAGAAAAGAAAAAACGTAAAAATTTGTTCCAAAAATATTTGAAGTCGTAGAAGAATGAAGCGGTAGAGACCTAAACTAATCAGGGGTCGGCATTATGAAGGCAGTGCCTATCAGTACACGTGTGGCCCAGTGGTTTGATTAACTCTTTGACTCCCGCACCCGATCCATCAACCGCCAAAAAAAATTAACCCTTTGACTCCCTCACCCTATCTACCAGCTTCCTGCAAGAAGCTGGTGGATAGGATGAGGGAGTCAAAAGGGTACGTTTTTGTTTTGCTAACATGGTTGACAATGCAGGATGCTGATGGACAGTGTTCGGGAGTCAAAAGGTTAAGGGAACAAGAAGAAAAATGAGTGGCACTGAACTTTGACCACGTGTTTCCACACGAGAGAACAACCCACATTCTTCTATAACAGACAGAGAGAAAGAGAGAGAGACAGAGAGAGAAAGAGAGAGAGACAGAGAGAGAGAGAAAGAGAGAGAGAGGAGAGAGAGAGAAAGAGAGAGAGAGAAAGAGAGAGAAAGACAGAGAGAGAGAGAGAGAGAGAGGAGAGAGAGAAAGAGAGAGAGAGAGGAGGAGAGAGAGAGAGAGAGAAAGAAAGAGAGAGGGAGAGAGAGAAAGAGAGAGAGGAGAGAGAAAGAGAGAGAGAGAAAGAGAGAGAGAGAGAAAGAGAAGAAATTCCTATTCAGTTTAGTCCCAATATTACTCTCCCTAGCGTGAACATTGATAGGGATTAGATTAGATAAATTTGGATTTTTGCTTGTTTGCTTGTTTGTCAACTTCACAATGTTTAATTGACTGACTGATTTGGTTCAGTTGTACCTCAGCACCCATCTAAGGCGATATGGCCGAGGGGAAAAAAAAAAAACATCACATGAGAGCGGAGGAAAGGGGGAAGGGTCTTATCTAATCTTATACCGACACCACCAGAGTATCGGTACCACCAGAGCAACAATCATGTTAACCCTTTGACGCCGGCACCCTGTCCACCAACTGCAAAAACTTAACCCTTTGACTCCGGCACCCTATCCACCAACTGCAAAAACTTAACCATTTGACTCCCTCACCCTATCCACCAACTGCAAACACTTAACCCTTTGACTCCCTCACCCTATCCACCAACTGCAAAAACTTAACCATTTGACTCCCTCACCCTATCCACCAACTGCAAAAACTTAAACCCCTTGACTCCCTCACCCTTTCCACCAGTTGACAGTGCAGGATGCTGGTGGACAGGGTGCGGGAGTCAGGGGGGTTAAAATAGGCGGCACGCAGGCCAGTTTTACTGTAGCCCACCTCTGTATTCGAACCCACAATCATCAGTATGTGAATTGGACGCTCAGTCAACTGAGCTGTTGATATCCTCAGTGCCACAATTTAATGTGGACCTCCTCTCCCCGGGGACAGCACGTCGCCATGGTATGGCGCCACGCTTTTTTTTTCAGTCGTATGCGTGTGTCTTTGCTCAGCTATGGAAATGGATTTTTCTATAGAACTTTGCCATGACAACCCCATTTTCTCGTCGTGGGCTCTTTAACGCACGCTAAGCGCGTGCTTCACATGGGATCTAGGTTTCCTTCTGTTAACCAAAAAGACTGGCGCCCAGACCACCACTCCAGTTATTGTGGAATAGTAGTGGGGTGGGAAGGAAGATCCTTGCCCAACCAGGAATTGAAGGCAAGTCTCTTCATATATTAGGCAGTTGTTTTATCCGTATATTACAGCACACTCAACTGAATTATTGATATTATCATCTTTATCGTTATTATTATCATTATTGTTATTATTATTATTATTGTTGTTGCTGTTGTTGTTGTTGTTGCTGTTGTTGCTGCTGTTGTTGATTGTTATTGCTATCATTATCATGTCAAAAAAGAAGCAGGGGCTGCTTAGAAAGAGCGCCAGACATCACCGTCACAAAGCTTTTGTTCCCAGAACATGTCATAGAACTGGATAGAACAGTTGGAGCTGAAATCCCTGACGACGGACGACGTCTTCTGTGTCTGAAGCAGCTGTCTCTTGTTGGCTGTGCTGTTGGTCTGGGTGTGGGCGGTACTGACGGCTCCGCCTGCTGGAGGATCCAGCACAGTTTGAACACGTTTCGACAGCTGCTTAGCAAAGGCGGTACAGGACGCGGGGTTTTCATCCCTTGGCGTGGAGGGCGTAGATTTTGAACAGGGTGTGGACTTACCTCTAGGGGTTGAAGGCGTTGATGTGTTCACGGAGGTGACTGTTCTGGGTGTCAACTTCTCGCTGACTGTGGCCCGTACCGAGCTTTGCCTCTTGGGATCAACAGGACAGAAGCCAGAAGACTCCGTTAAAGTATTACGTACGACTAGCAGAGACTTCAAAGAGCTGTCGGACGGGCCCTTAGACTGGGCACAGCGGGTTTGAGTCGGCTGGAATATCACCTGGGTGTCGTTCATATGGAGAAGATCTCTGGATTTGCTGACATTTTTAGCACGTTTCATCTTACACGCGTTTCTAAAAAGGCTGTTTGCGGAGGCTTCCAGTGTGGTTTTGTGAGGGTTTGCGGGACCAGAGTGTAGCTTGATTTGTATCGTATGCTTCTGCGCTGTGGAGATGATGTGCATCGGGCACTTATGGACTATAGAGATTCCTGCAGGAGCGTGCTTTGCTGAACTGTCTCCTCTGTCAGTTCTGTTTTCCATCTTGCGGCTGGGGCTGGCGTTTTCGTGCAGTTCCATCTTGGCTAAATTCGACGGCTCTTCCGGCTTTGTGTGTTTCTGTTTTAAGTGGCGGGCACGTTCCCTCCTTCTGTGGGTCTTTGAGGACTGGGAGGATTCAAAAGTGACGTTGAGGACAGGGGAGTTGGGTGGGGCAGGCACATTGACGAGGGTCACACTGTCCCTGGAATCCGTGCTGAAGTTAACATTGAGGTTATCTGTCCAGCCATGTTCATCTGCGTCTTCACAGTCACTCCCCTCTGTCCACGCGGTTTTGTGTAAACTGTCCTGCTCTTTATCACTCCTGCTTTCCTTCTTTATACCCCCAGTTGGCTCCTTGTCTGTGTTTTCCATTGTTCCACTTACTGAACACTCCTCGTTTATGTCATCAGAACTTCTGTGACCATCGCTATTGGAATGCAACTGTTGACAGTTTTGTGATCCCTTTGTCAGCAGTGTGTCACATGGCTTATGTTCCTCTTCTTCTGTTTCTGTCATCACCTCCGGGCGTTTTTCCAGTATAAAACAGTGAGTTTCTAAAGCTTTCCTGAATTGCAAGTACATACTGATTTCTCTTTGAACTTTCCGTGGATCAATTTGAAAGCTGTGCTCACCTGAAGCTGAATTGATGGACGAAGTTCTGGGGCTCGAGGTCTCCTTGTACAATCGTGAAGTTGATTTTTTACCTGGGAGAGATCTGGTTATTTTCAAACCTTGAGCTGCTGAATGGTTAGTTATGGTTTTATTTCTACAACGTTTTTGTCTTCTTCGCTTGATGGTGGCTCCTCTTAGACACTGTTTCTGGTTGTAATATGCTTTGCTAGACCTGAGGGAATACGTCGTTTCTTTCGATGTCTGAGCCTTGGCTGCTGAATCAGCTTGATTGCTGCACCTTGGACAGTTATTGACCAAACAGCCTTTCTGTCGCAGGGCATGGAATATTTCAGAAAGAGATCTGTTGACCTTGCTTTCTTCTTTTGGATGTTCTGGTTCTGTGTAATGCTTGCTTGTCCCTGTCTTTGTTGCTGCAGTGGGGCTGGTGATCACGTGCGTGTCTGATTTTCCTTTCAGATGACTGATGCTGAAAGACTTCTCTCTACAAGCTGTGCTGTCATCCCTTTAGACTTTTTGCTGTCTGCACACTTCACCATACTTAAGCTGTCTTTCTGAATAGGCCCATGCAATGAACGACATTGCCACCTGCTGCTTGACAAAGGCATTTGTGTTTTATTCCCAGCAGGGTTCCGGCAAACTGCGGAGTTTCTGATTTGTGTCAGTTTCTGGATGCAAAATTGCGTTTTGGTTTCCCCAGGCACTCGGTGACAAGTGATCTTCCAAGCGTTGGTCTTCTGTGCTACAGCACCATTTCCGAATCTTTTTCACTGTTGTTGTGAGAACTGAAAAGATCTGTCTCCTGGCACTGTGCATCACGTTTGACTGACGAGGTGGGATTCGGCAGCAAAGCAGGGGACAGTTGTTCGACGTAGAGAGATGGTGGTGTATTCTTGTCGCATTTCTTTGATTCTTCCACCGAGCTGTTAGAAGCATTGTTTCAACTTGTTCACACTGGCTTTGTGTAAAGAGTTGGAAACAGGTGACCGTACCGCACAAGCAGACTGAGAAACTCGTGTTTGTGAATTTCTGACATGTTCAGCGTATTGTGTCCTATGCTCTTGTTTGTGAAAGTCAGATGTTGTGCTTAATTTCACACTAGGACATGAATGGCTGTGGCTTTGACTTTGGCTGCAACATTCATTCCTGGAACTGGACTCAAGAGTTGACGATGCACGTTGGAGAGAACATGTCTGACTGGGCATGATGCCACTGGTGGGTAGTGAGGTGGACACGTTGCTCTTCATTCTGGACGTGATGGTGGCGCCGCTGACAGGAATTACTGTTTGTTGGGACAGTGTCGGGGTTGACAGCGTGCCTGGACTTTTGCCAAAGACTGTAGGGTTCCTGTAACCTGTTGGACGATCACAGTGAGATGCTGTCGCCACTAACAGCATTTTCCGGTGCATGTCTGTAAAGTCACTGACCATCCAGTTTTTATGGAGATGTGAGGTAAGTCTTTTGTGTTGGTTTGTGGACTGATTATTTCTGTTCCACGCGTTTCCGTAAACAAAGGCATCGTAGGACAACCTTCTGGACAGCAGTGTGTGTTTGTCCTTGTGTGATGTCTCTCTGCTCCTGCGTTTGGATAAAGCATTGACAGAAAACGACTTGTTGATGACATTACTGTTCGTTTCAAGCAGGACGTTAGAAGTGCTGTGAGCGACAGGAGAGCTACATATCAGCCATGGTTTCAGGGATATCCTGGAGCTCGGCTCATGGGCCAGGGAACAGGACCAGACGTCTGTTGGGATATCACGACACTCGCTACCTGCAAGCTGCTCTGCCACCTGTAGCAGTCTTTCTGATGGTGACAGAATGTTAGATAAACTCCTCCTGATGCCCAGTCTGCCTAAGCTGACAGTACTGTCAAAGGGACAGTTAGATACGAAGGCTTTCTTTCTTGTTTCTTTCTACGTTCGTTTCCTATACGAATGTTTCTCCTCTCTGTGTCCTCTGATCCATCTGAGTCCCAGCAGAACGCATCTTCTGATGTCTCCTCCGAGCTCTCCTCGGTGTTTTTCTCTAATGTTCTGGATTGGGAAGCCTTTGGGCGACGCGGTGCTTCTTTGTGTTGGAGCGGTATTTACGGTAACGCCTCCGTGCTGCTTGGGGTCTCTCTGTTGTCTTTTGTGAGACTGTAAACGAGTGAGTGACTTCGTACTGGAACTGTTTTTAGAAGTACTCTCCGTCTTCGTCTTGCTCACATGGTGATTGGGTTTCTCGGTTTGTCGTTGGATGTGTATGCTGGTTGTCTTGGGATGAAGGATGGACTGACATTTTACACTCGAGTTTTCATTGCTCATACTACAGTGATGACATTGTCGGCAACACACTCACACGGTCACTGCCGTTACCGCACCTCTTCCTCCTTCCTTCCTTCACGAGGTACGATCTGTCATCTTAAGTTGCACGCGTGATACTAAACGAATATTTCGCCGTAATCACAAGCGTTTATCTGTAATCACCATGTTGCAGCGGTGTAATAACCGGTGTTTCACCGTGATTACCGGTGTGTCGTCGTAATCATGGGCGTTTCATCGAAATCATAAGCGTTTGACTGTAATCATCATATGTTCAATGTAATTACCACTGTTTCACCGCAATCACCACTGTTTCATCGTCATCACCACTGTTTCGCTGTAATCATAAGCGTTTCATTGTAACGAAGACTGCTTCAGGTAAACAATGACGCTTCATCTAGTTGCCCGATCCTTCACTGGGATCATTAGTGCACATTGATGGTTGAACCATCCTCCATCGCAACCATTCCGTCTGGATCTTTTGTGGTTTGGTGTACTGCAAGTGAATGCTATTGAGCTGTCATACAGACAGCCAGATTGTGTGTTTCCCGGTAAAGAATGTGTGTTTCCCGGTAAAGAAAGGCTGATGAGAGAAATTCCTTCTGGGAAAAACACTGTCTTTGCTCAGCGCTGGCCACAATGGCGAGAGTGAACGTCATCACTGCACGCTCTGACGTCATTGTCTACGCAATCGTTACGATGACGTCTATGTATAGTTCTTTTTTGCTCTGTTTATTCTTGTATTTACTCAATCCAAAAACTAGCGTTCAAGCAAACAGGAACCAGAAAAAAAAAAAAAACACGAAAAAGGAATAAGAACGCGTATTTAATACAACAAGACAAGACAGGCGCACATTTTCCATGTGAAATTCGGGCTGCTCTTCCCTAGGGAGAGCGAGTCGCTGCAGTGGAGCGCCACTCATTTTTTATTATGTGGATGTGTTTCTATTAACACTTAAAAGCCGACTTCGCTCTAGAATTTTGCGAAGAGGGGTTCCTTTGCTGCCCTGGGATCTTTAACGCGCGCTAACTTCGTGCAGCACTTGGAACCTCCATTTATCGTTTGTTTGTTTTTTCTGAACAACTAGCACTGAGGTGGGGAAAAAATGCCTGTCTAGTCTGGCATACTTCCTTTTTTTCAGCGTTGTTTCTTCTTTTTCTCAGCCCCCCCCCCCTTTTTGTTGTTGTTGTTGTTGTTGTTGTTGTTGTTTGTTGTTTGTTTGTTTGTTAGCATTGTTAGTTCTTTTTGTCAGTTTTTTTTCGTCTTTTTTTCTTGGCTTTCTTTGTTTTATTTCTCAGCGTTGTTTCTTGTTTTTGTTGGTGGTTTTATTTATTTTGCTGATGTTGTGTCTTCTTTTTGTTGGCGTTGTTTGTTCTTTTTGTTGGTGTGTTTGTTTTTTGTTGTGTTTTTGTCTTTTTGTTGGTGTTTTTGTTCTTTTTGTTGGCGTTGTTTGTTCTTTTTGTTGTGTTGTTTGTTCTTTTTGGGTGTTTTTGTTCTTTTGCTTGTTGTTTTTTTCTTTTGTTGGCGTTGTTTGTTCTTTGTTGGCTTGTTTGTTCTTTTTTTGTTGCGTTGTTTGTTCTTTTTGTTGGTTGTTTGTCTTTTTGTTGGCGTTGTTTGTTTTTTTTTGTTGTTGTTGTTTTTGTTCTTTTTTTGGGGTTGTTTGTTTTTTTGTTGGGTTGTTTGTTCTTTTTTTTTTTGTGGCGTTGTTTGTTCTTTTTGTTGGTGTTGTTTGTTCTTTTTGTTGGGTTGTTTGTTCTTTTTGTTGGGTTGTTTGTTCTTTTGTTGGTTTGTTTGTTCGTTTTTCTTTTGTTGGGTTGTTTGTTCTTTTTTGGTGTTGTTTGTTCTTTTGTTGGGTGTTTGTTTTCTTTTTGTTGGCGTTGTTTGTTCTTTTTGTTGGTGTTGTTTGTTCTTTTTGTTGGTGTTATTTGTTCTTTTTGTTGGCGTTGTTTGTTCTTTTTGTTGGGTTGTTTGTTCTTTTTGTTGGTGTTGTTTGTTCTTTTTGTTGGCGTTGTTTGTTCTTTTTGTTGGTGTTGTTTGTTCTTTTTGTTGGTGTTGTTTTTCTTTTTGTTGGTGTTTTTGTTCTTTTTGTTGCGTTGTTTGTTCTTTTGTTGGTGTTTTTGTTCTTTTTGTTGGGTTGTTTGTTCTTTTTGTTGGTGTTTTTGTTCTTTTTGTTGGGTTGTTTGTTCTTTTGTTGCTGTTGTTTTTCTTTTTGTTGGGTTTTTGTTCTTTTTTTGGTGTTCTTTTTCTTTTGTTGGTGTTGTTTGTTCTTTTTGTTGGGTTGTTTGTTCTTTTTGTTGGTGTTATTTGTTCTTTTTGTTGGCGTTGTTTGTTCTTTTTGTTGGGTTATTTGTTCTTTTTGTTGGCGTTGTTTGTTCTTTTTGTTGGTGTTGTTTGTTCTTTTTGTTGGGTTGTTTGTTCTTTTTGTTGGTGTTGTTTGTTCTTTTTGTTGGTGTTGTTTGTTCTTTTTGTTGGTGTTGTTTGTTCTTTTTGTTGGTGTTGTTTGTTCTTTTTGTTGGTGTTGTTGTTGTTCTTTTTGTTGGTGTTGTTTGTTCTTTTTGTTGGTGTTGTTTGTTCTTTTTGTTGGTGTTGTTTGTTCTTTTTGTTGGCGTTGTTTGTTCTTTTTCTTTTTGTTGGTGTTGTTTGTTCTTTTTCTTTTTGTTGCGTTGTTTGTTCTTTTTGTTGGCGTTGTTTGTTCTTTTTGTTGGCGTTGTTTGTTCTTTTTGTTGGCGTTGTTTGTTCTTTTTCTTTTTGTTGGCGTTGTTTGTTCTTTTTGTTGGCGTTGTTTGTTCTTTTTGTTGGCGTTGTTTGTTTTTTTTTGGTTGGTGTTGTTTGTTCTTTTTCTTTTGTTGGTTGTTTGTTCTTTTTGTTGGTGTTGTTTGTTCTTTTTTTGTTGGCGTTGTTTGTTCTTTTTGTTGGTGTTGTTTGTTCTTTTTTTGTTGGCGTTGTTTGTTCTTTTTGTTGGCGTTGTTTGTTCTTTTTGTTGGTGTTGTTTGTTCTTTTTGTTGTGTGTTGTCTTTTGTTGGCTTGTTTGTTCTTTTTGTTGGCGTTGTTTGTTCTTTTTGTTGGTGTTGTTTGTTCTTTTTGTTGGCGTTGTTTGTTCTTTTTGTTGGTGTTGTTTGTTCTTTTTCTTTTTGTTGGCGTTGTTTGTTCTTTTTGTTGGCGTTGTTTGTTCTTTTTGTTGGTGTTGTTTGTTCTTTTTCATTTTGTTGGCGTTGTTTGTTCTTTTTCTTTTTGTTGGCGTTGTTTGTTCTTTTTGTTGGCGTTGTTTGTTCTTTTGTTGGTGTTGTTTGTTCTTTTTCTTTTTGTTGGCGTTTGTTTGTTCTTTTTCTTTTTGTTGGTGTTGTTTTTTCTTTTTGTTGGTGTTGTTTGTTCTTTTTGTTGGCGTTGTTTGTTCTTTTTGTTGGCGTTGTTTTGTTCTTTTTGTTGGTTGTTTGTTCTTTTTTCTTTTTGTCTTTTGGTGTTTTTGTTCTTTTTGTTGGCGTTTTTGTTCTTTTTGTTTTGGTGTTGTTTGTTCTTTTTGTTGGCGTTGTTTGTTCTTTTTGTTGGTTGTTTGTTCTTTTTGTTGGCGTTGTTTGTTCTTTTTGTTGGCGTTGTTTGTTCTTTTTGTTGGCGTTTGTTTTGTTCTTTTGTTGCGTTGTTTGTTCTTTTGTTGGCGTTGTTTGTTCTTTTTGTTGGCGTTGTTTGTTCTTTTTTTGGCGTTGTTTTTTCTTTTTGTTTTTTGTGCGTTGTTTGTTCTTTTTGTTGGCGTTGTTTTGTTCTTTTTTTGTGGTTGTTTGTTCTTTTTTGTTGGTTTTGTTTTTGTTCTTTTTGTTGGCGTTGTTTGTTCTTTTTTGCGTTTTTTTGTTTTGTTGGTTTTTGTTCTTTTTGTTGGTGTTGTTTGTTCTTTTTGTTGGCGTTGTTTGTTCTTTTTTTTTGTTGGGTTTTTGTTCTTTTTGTTGGTGTTGTCTTTGTTGTTGTTTGTTCTTTTTGTTTGTGTTGTTTGTTCTTTTTGTTGGCGTTGTTTGTTCTTTTGTTGTGTTTTGTTCTTTTGTTGCGTTGTTGTTCTTTTTGTTGGCGTTGTTTGTTCTTTTTTTGGCGTTGTTTGTTCTTTTTTTGGTGTTATTTGTTCTTTTTGTTGGCGTTGTTTGTTCTTTTTTTGTTGGCGTTGTTTGTTCTTTTTGTTGGCGTTGTTTGTTCTTTTTGTTGGCGTTGTTTGTTCTTTTTGTTGCGTTGTTTGTTCTTTTTGTTGGCGTTGTTTGTTCTTTTTGTTGCGTTTGTTTGTTCTTTTTGTTGGCGTTGTTTGTTCTTTTTGTTGGGTTTGTTTGTTCTTTTTCTTTTTGTTGGTGTTGTTTGTTCTTTTTGTTGGTGTTGTTTGTTCTTTTTGTTGGTGTTGTTTGTTCTTTTTGTTGGCGTTGTTTGTTCTTTTTGTTGGCGTTGTTTGTTCTTTTTGTTGGCGTTGTTTGTTCTTTTTGTTGGCGTTGTTTGTTTTGTTTTGTTTGTTGATGTTGTTTGTTCTTTTTGTTGGCGTTGTTTGTTCTTTTTGTTGGCGTTGTTTGTTCTTTTTGTTGGCGTTGTTCGTTCTGTTTTCGTCTGATATATTGGAAAACATGTTCTTTTAAAAAACAAAAAAACAACAACAAACAAACAAACAAACAAACAAACAAACAAACAAACAAACAAACAAAAAAACGGATAATGCTTCAGAGTCTACGGATGATGTATTAAGAGTATCATGAAAAGTAAAATTGTTGAACGAGTAACACATCCACTTTGCTGGATTCTCAGTTCCAAAAAGTCTTACCATGCCATTTCTTTGCAAATAACACACAACAAAATAGCACGTCACAAATATGCATTTCTGAACAAAGCAGCCACACATCCATACTCATGTTCATCTGTTCACAGACACCCTTTCAAAAAACTATGGTTTACTGACACTTTCAAAAAGAACATTTCTGCTTATTCGGAGACTCTTTGTAAACAAATATGTTTATTATTTGGAGAGACTTTGTATAACACACATGTTTACTTTTTTCAAAGACTGTTTACACACATATTTACTTGTTTACAGAGACTGTCTACACACATATTTACTTGTCTATAGTAGACTGTTACACACATATTTACTTGTTTACAGTGACTGTCTACACACATATTTACTTGTTTAACAGACTGTCTACACACATATTTACTTGTCTATATAGACTGTCTACACACATATTTACTTGTTTAAGAGACTGTCTACACACATATTTACTTGTCTATATAGACTGTCTACACACATATTTACTTGTTTAGAGACTGTCTACAACATATTTACTTGTCTATATAGACTGTCTACACACATTTTACTTGTTTACAGAGACTGTCTACCAAAATACTGTATATTTAACTACTTGTTTACTAGAACTGTCTACACACATATTTACTTGTCTATATAGACTGTCTACACACATATTTACTTGTCTATATAGACTGTCTACACACATATTTACTTGTCTATATAGACTGTCTACACACTATTTACTTGTTTACAGAGACTGTCTACACACATGTTTACTTGTTTACAGAGACTGTCTACACACATATTTACTTGTTTATATAGACTGTCTACACACATTTTACTTGTTATAAAGACTGTCTACACACATATTTACTTGTCTATATAGACTGTCTACACACATATTTACTTGTCTATATAGACTGTCTACACACATATTTACTTGTTTACAGAGACTGTCTACCAACATATTTACTTGTCTATATAGACTGTCTACACACATGTTTACTTGTCTATATAGACTGTCTACATACATATTTACTTGTCTATATAGACTGTCTACACACATGTTTACTTGTCTATATAGACTGTCTACACACATGTTTACTTGTCTATATAGACTGTCTACACACTATTTTACTTGTTTACAAGACTGTCTAACATACATATTTACTTGTTAAGAGACTGTCTACACATATGTTTACTTGTCTATATAGACTGTCTACACACATGTTTACTTGTCTATATAGACTGTCTACACACATGTTTACTTGTTTACAGAGACTGTCTACAACTATTTACTTGCTATATAGACTGTCTACACACATATTTACTTGTCTATATAGACTGTTACACACATGTTTACTTGTTTACAGAGACTGTCTACACACATATTTACTTGTCTATATAGACTGTCTACACACATATTTACTTGTCTATATAGACTGTCTACACACATATTTACTTGTCTATATAGACTGTCTACAACACATGTTTACTTGTTTACAGAGACTGTCTACACATTTACTGTTAAGACTGTTAACTTTGTCTATATAGACTGTCTACACACATGTTTACTTGTTTAATGAGACTGTCTACACACATTTTACTTGTTTATATAGACTGTCTACACACATGTTTACTTGTTTACAAGACTGTCTACACACATTTTACTTGTCTATATAGACTGTCTACACACATATTTACTTGTCTATATAGACTGTCTACACACATATTTACTTGTCTATCATAGACTGTCTCACACATATTTTACTTGTCTATATAGACTGTCTACACACATGTTTACTTGTCTATATAGACTGTCTACACACATGTTTACTTGTTTATAGACTGTCTACACACATGTTTACTTGTCTATATAGACTGTCTACACACATGTTTACTTGTCTATATAGACTGTCTACACACATATTTACTTGTCTATATAGACTGTCTACACACATGTTTACTTGTTTAAGACTGTCTACACACATGTTTACTTGTTTAAAGACTGTCTACACACATGTTTACTTGTCTAATAGACTGTCTACACACATGTTTACTTGTCTATATAGACTGTCTACACACATATTTACTTGTCTATATAGACTGTCTACACACATATTTACTTGTTTATATAGACTGTCTACACACATGTTTACTTGTTTATATAGACTGTCTAACAACATGTTTACTTGTCTATATAGACTGTCTACACACATATTTACTTGTCTATATAGACTGTTACACACATGTTTACTTGTCTATATAGACTGTCTACACACATATTTACTTGTTATATAGACTGTCTACACACATATTTACTTGTCTATATAGACTGTCTACATTGACTTCTTTACAGTACTGTCTAAAACTGTTAACATGTTTAATGTTTAAAACTGTTCTCACACATATTTACTTGTTATAGACTTTCTACACACATGTTTACTTGTTATAGACTGTCTACACACATGTTTATTGTTTATATAGATGTCTACAACATTTTACTTGTCTATATAGACTGTCTACACACATGTTTACTTGTCTTATAGACTGTCTACACACATATTTACTGTCTATTAACGTTACAAATATTTACTGTCTAAATAGACTGTCTACACACATTTTACTTGTTTATATAGACTGTCTACATACATGTTTACTTGTTATATAGATGTCTACACACATTTACTTGTCTATATAGACTGTCTACACACATTTTACTTGTTAATAGACTGTCTACACACATTTTACTTGTTATATAGACTGTCTACACACATTTTACTTGTCTTATAGACTGTCTACACACATTTTACTTGTTATATAGACTGTCTACACACATGTTTACTTGTTTACAGAACTGTCTACACACATTTTACTTGTCTATATAGACTGTCTACACACATGTTTACTTGTTAAAGACTGTCTACACACATGTTTACTTGTTATATAGACTGTCTACACACATTTATACTTGTCTATATAGACTGTCTACACACATGTTTACTTGTTATAAGACTGTCTACACACATATTTACTTGTCTATAAGACTGTCTACACACAAGTTTACTTGTTTACAGAGACTGTCTACACACATATTTACTTGTCTATATAGACTGTCTACACACATGTTTACATGTTTACAGAGACTGTCTACACACATATTTACTTGTCTATATAGACTGTCTACACACATATTTACTGTTTACAGAGACTGTCTACACACATGTTTCGTTGTTTACAGAGCTGTCTACACACATATTTACTGTTTACAGAGACTGTCTACACACATGTTTCGTTGTTTACAGACACTGTCTACACACATATTTATTGTTTACAGAGACTGTCTACACACATATTTACTGTTTACAGAGACTGTCTACACACTATTTACTGTTTACAGAGACTTGTCTACATACATATTTACTGTTTACAGGACTGTCTACACACATATCTACTGTTTACAGAGACTTTGTCTACACACATATTTACTGTTTACAGAGACTCTGTCTACACATATATGTACTGATTACAGAGACTTGTCTACACACATGTTTACGTGTTTACAGAGACTGTTACACACATGTTTACTTGTTTATAGACTGTGTCCACACATGTTTGATTGTCTAATAGACTGTTACATACTGTTTACTTGTCTATATAGACTGTCTACACACATGTTTACTTGTCTATATAGACTGTGTACACACATGTTTACTTGTTATGGACTGTCTACACACATATTTACTTGTCTATATAGACTGTCTACACACATATTTACTTGTCTATATAGACTGTCTACATAATGTTTACTTGTTATATAGACTGTCTACACACATATTTACTTGTCTATATAGACTGTTACACACATGTTTACTTGTCTATATAGACTGTTACATACATGTTTACTTGTTTATATAGACTGTCTACACACATGTTTACTTGTCTATATAGACTGTCTACACACATGTTTACTTGTCTATGTAGACTGTCTACACACACATTATTTACTTGTCTATATAGACTGTCTACACACATATTTACTTGTCTATATAGACTGTCTACACACATATTTACTTGTTTATATAGACTGTCTACACACATGTTTACTTGTCTATATAGACTGTCTACACACATGTTTACTTGTTTACAGAGACTTGTCTACACACATGTTTACTTGTTTACAGAGACTGTCTACACACATGTTTACAGAGACTGTCTACACACATGTTTACTTGTTTACAGAGACTGTCTACACACATGTTTACTTGTTTACAGAGACTCTGTCTACACACATGTTTACTTGTTTACAGAGACTGTCTACACACATGTTTACTTGTTTACAGAGACTGTCTACACACATGTTTCGTTGTTTACAGAGACTGTCTACACACATGTTTACTTGTCTTACAGAGACTGTCTACACACATATTTACTTGTCTATATAGACTGTCTACACACATGTTTACTTGTCTATAAAGACTGTCTACACACATGTTTACTTGTTTACATCATCTATCATCATCATTGTCGAGATTGCTCGGCTATCCAATACACGTTTCTTCCATCTTTCTCTGTCAGACATTGCAGTAGGTAGTTCATCATACTGACAGCCCGTATCATCGATCAGTTGGTCGATGAAGGTCTTCTTTGGACGCCCTGTCTTTGTTTGCCGTGACTGGGTCTCCATAGTAGAACATTCCCCACCAGTTCTTCTTTGCTCCGCCAGCAGTGTCCTGCGAAGCGCAGTCTTTGTTGACGTATTGATTTACTGATTGGTGGGATCTTACCATATAACAAGTAAACATGTGTTTATACAGTTTCTGTAAACAAGAATCAGCTAAAGTGACGTTCAAAGTTGTTCATGACATTTTGTTGAAGTGGTCTTTAGTCACAGAAAACTTACAAATCTCAGGGAACAGAATTAATACACAAGTTACAGATAACTGAATTGCAAAATACAACACACATCTGGACAAAGGAGTCAAGACACAGTCAATGGTCAACACACAACACGTACAATTAATACAACCTGGGGCAATTCGCGCAGTCACAGACAAATCACGGACACCCGAAACCTAACAATATGGACATAAGGATGAAAATGATGATAGCGATGACTGTGATGATGATGGATGCCCCACACTGGAGCATTGTCCACACGTGCAGTGTGGATCAGTCTGGTGTCTACAGTCTGTCTAAGGCAGTCAGAGAGAACTTCAACTGTACAACTGACGTGTCTGACCTGGAGAGAAAACTACGAGAATCCAAGACGATCAAAGTGTACCTCTGGGATTTATTCACAACGGTATACGTATGGGGCTCAGCGCTCACCAGTCTGAAATCACCGCTCGTCTCTTAACCCTTTGACTCCCGCACCCTACGCATCAAATGCAAAACCTTAACCCTTTGAGTCCCTCACCCTACGCATCAAATGCAAAACCTTAACCCTTTGACTCCAGCACTCTACGCATCAAATGCAAAACCTTAACCCTTTGACTCCCGCACCATACGCATCAAATGCAAAACCTTAACCCTTTGACTCCCGCACCCTTCCACTAGCCTCCTGCAGGAAGGTGGTGGATAAGATGATGAAATCAAAGGGTTAAGTTTTCGCTTTGCTAGCATGGTTGGCAATGCAGGATGCTGGTGGACAGGGTGCGGGAATCAAAGCGTTAAAGGATAAACTCACGTCAACACAAAGGGATATCTCCCTGACTTGTGTGAAGTGCTGTACCAGCAGTTGCGCTGAAGAAGTCGGCCGGATCGCCGATGAAAGCTACGCAGTAAGTAGCCTTACCACTGAGAGACAAGTTTAGCCAGGTAGCCAGTAAGTGCTGTACCATTCTGGTTCATGTTCGTACTACGAGTTGTTTCACCTGGACACCATGTACAAAATCCACGTGGCTCACAGGTATCCCACTCACACAGTCTCTCCTCTACCTGCTGCACCTCGTACCCTGATGTCACTGTGTCGTCTGCGTGTGTCTTGTTTGATCAGCGTTTATGGAGACCGTGAGAAAAGCATCCAGAAGCTACCTTTTGTCAGAATATAAACAATAATTTGATCCTTTTTCTCGGATCTGATTGATCCAGTCGTAGAATAAAGCAAATGCTCATCTGTATAGCAGAGTCTCCACGATCATTACTGAAAAACCTTGATTAACCCTTTGACTCCCGCAGCCTGTCCACCAGCTCCCTGCATTGTAAACCATGCTAGCAAAGCAAAAAATCAACCCTTTGACTCCCTCACCCTATCCACCAGCTCCCTGCAGGAAGCTGGTGGATAGGGTGAGGGAATCAAAGGATTAAGTTTTTGCTTTGCTAGCACCTTGGCAAAGCAGGAAGCTGGTGGACAGGGTGAGGGAGTCAAGGGTTAAGTTTTTACGGTTGGTGGATAAGGTGCGGGAGTCAAAGGGTTAAGTTTTTGCGGTTGGTGGACAAGGTGCGGGAGTCAAAGGGTTAATTAATCACATATGGAGCTGTCCGACTGCAGTGAATCCCTTTAGAATAAATTCAAATGACAGTAAAAGAGGGACAGTAACCATGAAGTTCCCATGCAACACTGGTCACCGTTCCCACGTGTACTGCAGTCATCAGAATTAAGAGTTCCGTTTTCTGATGAATTTGCTGAATTTGTTCTTTTTTAGAACACCATCCACAGATGTTACTTTCAAGCTCAAGAACGGATCTTTGCGTGCAGATGAAGAACCGAACAATGCCTTCCATTGTGTTCTGGTTGGAGATGGTTGGCACTCTGTGGAGTTTTCCACACAGTGTTTGGTAAAGTAACGGTCTGATCTGTTTGTTCTTTCTGATCGCATCTTGGTAAGGAAACGGTAGTTCGATGCGTTTGTTGATTCTGGTCAAAAGATTGTGCATCTTGTTTCAGTATATTCTTGCTGTCATAGGTGTTCTCAGCTAATGTAAACCGCGCTTTGTACCGTCCTCCGTGAAATGTCAGCTCTATCTGTGCTTGCTCTTCTTTCAGTTTTCCTGGAACTATGTCTGGAAAATGACATCTTTTCTTAGGAAGTGACTTTTTCCTGCTTTCATCTGGCTTCGTCTTTTTACTGTTTTCGCCTAGCTTTGTCTTTTGACTGTTTTCACCCGGTTTTGTCTTTTCGCTGTTTTCACCTAGCTTAGTGTGTACTGCTGGTTTACAGCTGATGTCAAGTTGTGAAACTGCCGTTTGTATTTTGGCATGGTGGGGTGCACTTGTGCAAGAGTTCAATTCTGCCTGAGAGGCCTTCAGTTTTTGTGTCTTTCTCAAGGCTTCAACCACCGCATTTCTGCTAGTGTATTTCAATTTAACTGGTTTCTGGTCTATGCCTTTTCCTGGTTTGGAATGATTAGTCTTGACTTGAGATTTTTCACTGCACGTAACATCGTCATCTTTTCCCAAGGTAGAGTAGATCGTTGTGAGGTTGTTGAGTGGCCTTTGCGAGGAAAGCGGTGTTCTCGTATTGGACAATTGTTGTCTGTCCATGGATACTTTGATCGTGGACATAGGTGGACTGATCGTGGACGGTGGAGGTCTGTTCATGGATGGCAGGGGTCCTTCAGTGTTTTGTGGTGGTCTGATGGTGGACAATGGATCGTTGGGTGTGCAGCCTGTGGATGTGGGTGGTATATGAGCGCCGGGAGAAACAGGGAAAGGGAGAGAAGCGAGACGGGATGGTGCTGGTGACGGTGGCTCCAGTTGTAAAGGTTGTCTTTCACCTACTGATGTACACCTGCAACAAGTACGTTTGTGATTACTTTCTGTGTGTGAATTAGTCAACAGAATTGATGTTTTCTTTCACTGCATTTATTTTGTCTATCTATCTATTTTTTTCTTAATTAGGAAAAGACAAACAACATTTATAAGACACTTTATGAGGAAAGAGAAATCAGAGCACCTGGTCACAACAGGAAAGCTGGAGGGAAAGAGAACACCAGGTAGACCCAGGGAGAAAATATTGGACGGACTTGCAGTGTGGCTGAGGACAGAGAGGGAGGGAGATGTACTCGCAGCGACAGAGGATAGATTCGTGTGGAGGGCCATGATCGCTAACGCCATGCAGCAGGGCACGTGATGATGATGATGGTGATGATAATATGTATGTATGTATGTATGTATGTATGTATGTATGTATGTATGTATGTATGTAGGTATGTATGTATGTATGAATGTATTTATGTATGTATGTGTGCATGTATGTATGTATGTATGTATGTATGTATGTGTATGTATGTATATGTGTATGTATGCATGTATGTATGTATGTATGTAAGTATGTGTGTATGTATGTATGTTTGTATGTATGTATGTGTGTATGTATGTATGTATGTATGTATGTATGTATGTATGTAAGTATGTATGTATGTATGTATGTAAGTATGTATGTATGTATGTAAGTATGTATGTATGTATGTGTGTATGTATGTATGTATGTGTGTATGTATGTATGTATGTATGTATGTATGTAAGTATGTATGTATGTATGTATGTATGTAAGTATGTATGTATGTATATATGTATATATGTGTATATATATATCCTAAGAACTGTCATTAGAAAGATCAACTCACTCTTGCTAAGGATTTATATTTATGTTTTGTTGATTATACCAAAGCACAAACACACAAACACATCCACGCACACACACACACACACACACATACACACACACACACATACACATACACACACACGCACGCACATACATACACACAAAAACACACTCGCACGCACGCACACACACACACACACACATAAACACACACAAACACACACACGCACGCACGCGCGCACACACACAAACACACACACACATCCACACGCACACACATACATACACACACACACACACACGTACACACACACGCACATACATACACACACACGTACACACACACACACACACACACACACACACACACACACACACACACACACCACTTACCAGCATCCAGTACGCTGTGAACACCATTGTGATGTGTGCACGTGCACAACGGGAGGTCTCCTGAAACACGATCCCACACAGTACTGTTCCTTGTAGTCGCACATGTAGTCTCTGACGTCATCAAGATGGCGGAAGACGTAGCATGGACCTCGGCTGGAGAACTTGCTGGAAACGTCACTAGATTTTGCTTGGTTTTCTTTAAGAGAGCAAGTTGGGCCTTGCTTTTTGTGGGAAATGTCATTAGTTTTTGCGTGCTTCTTTCTAATTGATTTGTTTCTGGGTATACTGGTTGCTGCAACATCAGAACTGGTTCTTTTGTTCTCAGTTTGGGTTCCGTTTACCTGT
>JAPXFY010000022.1:60515858-60525858 GCA_030674185.1 Monoplex corrugatus
TAGGACTATAATCATGCTCTAGAAGGAGGATTATTTATTTCAGCAGAGAAATGTAATATCTGTAACTATCGCGCAATTTACAATGCTTTGTTAGTTCAAGGGAAACGATTGTAGACTTACGGACATGATTTTCCTATACGCAGTTGTTTCCCGTAAACCGTGAAACTGTGCAGATCGACAAGTAATCGCGAGTTGCTTTCCTTGGCTACAGTTCTACAGGTACGGACGCCATAATGCAAACTCAAGCATCGTGATGATCGTCGGCATTAAATATATGCGGAAAAGCTCAATCCAAAGGAGAAATAAAAATATTACTGGAAAATTGTGTATATAATGGAGTTGATCCATATGAAATTCTTAAGCAATCGTGGTCTGCAGACCCAAGTGATCTTGATTTAGGCTGAGGTACATCTAGCATTAGCCTAGGCTACTCGTCATTAGCATCGGTACGAGACGACCGCTTACAATGAAGACGAATTCAGACAACATGTATGTCTGTTTTACATTTGCAGACTGGGGGAATATGGGTCCAAGGTTGCTTGTGATAATACTGCCCATTGGAGTGGTTTCATTTTGCATGTGTTGAACTGAAAACAACTCCAAGGCAATGGGTTCATGGTTTTGCCCAGATTGTACACTACAAAAAGACTACATGAAGAAACCTTTCGTGATTTTGTGGCAGACTTGGAAAGAAAAGAAACGAACACCAAGACCCACTGTCAACAAACCAAACACAAAAAACTTCTCCAACTTCTGAAGAACAAGGAAAAGCCACAGCAGCAGTCTACATCTCAAAGTCTCAACACAACTAAAAGCAATAGGCGCTTCAGAAAGAAACGCAAACAGGTGGAAACTGAACCAGACCAGGTGGTGAATCTGTCTTCAGTTCGACTTTCCGAAGATCAGGTCAGAGTATTGTCTCTTGGGCCCAAGTTCTGCCCCACCCCAAAAACATACGATGAGCTACAGCTTCTAAACGACATCAAGGAAGGCATAAGGAAAGTTCGCCTACGCGAGTATTGGTACACAGACAACACACCAACCCAGTTACCGTCAAAGCCCAAGTTCTACAAGAAAAACTTTTGGCAGCCACCCACGGGTAGGGATGAAGCCCTGGATGCCTTTAGCTCCACACTTGTAGCACGAGTGACCACCCACACACCCAATCCTCCAAAGAGATGGAACATCTCAAGAGAGAGCCAAAAAGCCATCTCAGAACTAAAAGACATGGTCAACAACCGCACTCTGCGCATCTCACAAGCAGACAAGGGAGGGGCGATTGTAGTGCAGGACTTCGACCAGTATGAGAAAGAGGCCTGGAGACAACTCAACAAAGCTGAACACTATGAAGTACTTCACAAGGATCCAACCAAAGAGATAGCTGCAACATCCAATGCTTTCATGGAAACGCTTCTGAAAGAACAGACAGTGGACCAGAAATGCTACGAATGGGGGAAGGTCGATGAACAAACTGTGAGAACTCACACATTTCACCATCTCCCAAAGATACACAAAGATAACCGGACACCTCCAGGGCGACCCATCATCTCTGGCGTTAATGGACCTACGGAGCGGCTTTCCAAGCTCGTAGATCATTGGCTTCAGCCCATCGTGCAAGCACTGCCATCGTACCTGAGGGATACAACGCACTTCTTGCAAGTGGTGGAGGCCTGGAAAGAAAAAATGGAACCCATACACGAGGACGTACTTATCGTCACAGTCGACGTGGTTGCACTCTACCCGAGCATACCGCATGAGGAGGTTTCAGAATCACTTCAACATATGCTCAAGAACAACAGACATCTGATCAAAGACGCTCCCAGTACTCCTCTGCTGCTGGACATCGTGAAACATGTCCTCCGGAACAACGTCTTTGACTTCGACGGCCACTTCTTCCGCCAGATTCACGGAACGGCCATGGGCACACCCATGGCGCCAGCAATTGCAAATCTCTTTATGGGGTGGATCGAAGAACGCCTGCTGCCATCATCCCCTCACCACATTAGCACAGACCTGTGGCGTCGATTCATCGACGATGTGATCATGCTGTGGACCCATGGAGAAACAAAACTCAAACATTTCCTGGACTGGCTGAACAAACAGCATCCCACCATAAAGTTCACCGCCCACTATGGTCGTACTAACATCCCTTTTCTGGACACATCAGTCAGCATCAAGGATGGACAACTTATCACAGATCTTCACAGGAAACCAAGTGACGCTAACATGTACCTTCCCTTCAGATCCAGTCATCCCCGCCACTGTGTCCGAGCGATACCTCATGGACAGTGCCTGAGAATTAGAAGGATCTGCTCAGAAGAAGCAACATTTAAGAAGAGGTGCACTGAACTGAGGGATCGCCTGAGAGCACGTGGCTACCCCAACAGCCTGATACAGGCCGCCATTGACAGGGTGTCCTCCATCCCCCGAGAATCCACCCTCAAGTACGCCACCAAGCCCAAAGAGAACGCCAACAGAGTACCGTTCATCGTGACCCATAACCCCAGCCACCCTCCACTGGCTATGTGGCTGAAAGAAGGCACAGCCACGCTCCACACCAGCCGCAGAATGAAAACAGCGATGCCTGCTCCACCCATGGTAGGAGAACGAGCCAGCAAAAGCCTCAAAAATATACTCATGCCCTCCTGTCCCCCAGTTGCTAAGGTTCAGGGGAATACAGAAGCAGGCTGCAAAAAATGCACTGCAAGGAGATGCGTCTTATGCCTCAAACACCTCAGAGAGACTACAATGTTCAGAAGTATCCGATCTAAACAGAATTTCATCATCAGGGACTCTATGACATGCAAAAGCAGAAACCTTATTTACCTCATTGACTGTGCCAAATGTGAAGATGTGCAATATGTAGGAGAGACGGGACAGACTCTACAACGCAGGTTCTATGGACACAGATCAAACATCAAAAACACAGACGAACAGAAGAACACAAGAACAGCAAAACCTGACTGCGGCGGGAGAGGGGTGGAGGAAAGAAGGGAGACGCTGGTGGCCCGTCACTTCCAGACCCCTGGACACTCCATTGAACACCTGAGAGTCACCGCCATAGAGCTAATCCAAACAGAAGATCCAAACAGGAGGAAAGAAAAAGAAAGGTTTTGGAGACACAAACTGCGCACCAACTACCCACAGGGATTGAATGTGTGGGACTGACTCCAGCCCTCCAGCCCTTCTCATGGTCCAATCTTCATGGGCTGTGGCTGTCGTCATCATCGTCGTCAGGTGCCCTGCTGCGTGGCGTGGGCGACCGTGGACTTCCGGCCGTCTGTCTCTCGTTGCCCCCGGCGTCTCCCCCACCCTCTTCGTCCCCGGCCGCTCTGCGGGTCCGTCCGGCGTTCTCTCCCTGGGTATACCTGGTGCTCTCTTTTCCTCCGGCTTTCCCGTTGTGGTCTGGTGCTCCGAGTCCCCCTTCCTCGTGGAGTGGCCTGTGAATGTTGCTTGTCTTTTCCTGATCTTCCTTGTGAGCGATCTGCTTGTGTTTGCCTCCATCGGGACTGTCTCGTTTGTTTTCTTTGCTGTCCGTGGGGCTCTCGACGTTCTTCTGGGAGACCGCGTTTCGGCTGCCTGGATCCTGCCCCGACTTTGCTTGCTGACTGTCCACGCCTACTGTGACTGTACAGTGCACTAAGGAAATCTCGCTCGACGAGACGAGGAAAAAGGAAGGACTATTTTACCTGTTAACACACCTTTTACTTCAGCATGAGTGTGTGTGTGGGTGCGCATGTGTGTGTGGGGGTGCGTGTGTGAGAGTATGTGCGTGTGTGTGTGTGTGTGTGTGTGTGTGTGTGTGTGTGTGTGTGTGTGTTTGTGAGTATGTGTATATGTGTGGGTGTGCATATGTATGCATGTGTGTGCGTTTTAGTAGGTGTGTGTGTGTGTGAGTGTGTGGAAGTGTGTGCGACTCTGTGTGTGTGTGTTTGTGTGTTTGTGTGTGTGTGTGTGTGTGTGTGTGTGTGTGTGTGTGTGTGCGTGCAGCGGCGGAAACATGTATGTTAGAAAAATTCATGATAAATGTGAACATGTTCGTTTGAGACAGGCAAGAGACATGTAGATTTAACACTAGTCACTTGATCTCTTTTATCATTGATATGAACTTTCATCACAAATTCTATGTTTTAAATAGCTATGCTTTGTTGTCAGTGGACATTCTGATTTTACTTGAGAAAGACATTAAAGTCGAAAATTTGACCCCTCTACAACAAGGTGTTCGGCTGTTGTGCACAGTAAGAATTACAAAAAGACTAATCACAGGAATCAGAAAGTAATATGTTGATATGACTAGTCACTAGGCATGAGTGTGTATGTGTGTGTGTGTGTGTGTTTTATGACCAGATACTTAGGCATGAGTGTGCATGTGTGTTCGTTCGTTGCTTGATTTAACGTCTTTTCACTATAAGTGATATTAGACGGTGTGCATGTGTGTGTGTGTGTGTGTGTGTGTGTGTGTGTGTGATATGAAAATGCAGGAGAAAACGTAGGGAAACCAAATGCGGTGGAATCTTTTACTACATACATCCTATGTCAAAATGATGATTTACTCTTCACAAGTAATGCAGACATGATAAAAAAAAAATCCAAAAAACAAAGCAAAAACAAAAACAAAAAAATCAACAACAAAAAACAACAACAGATGAACCATAATGTGTAGAATGTTCAAGAAGTTATTAAAATGAAGTATGATATATATAATATTGACTTAGGTATGTAATGGGTTGAATCTTTACGAAAGCATTAGACAAGGAAAAACACATGTAAAACAAATATATGTCAATAATAACATGAAAAAAAAAGAGAAGAAAAAAATAAACAACAACAATAACAACAATAACAATAACAAAACAACAATGTTGGTAGTAGAAATAAAATGTATATGAATATGTATATGTATAAGAATATGTATATTATATGTAGTAGGGAAGGGAGAGAGAAGAGACAGAGCAAGAGAGAGACAGAGGAAAGAGACAGAGACAGAGAGGGGAGAGATAGACAGACAAATCTGTATCTATATATATATCTATATATATATTTATCTATCTACATATCTATAGATAGATAGATCTTAGACAGATAGATAGAAAAATAGATGGATAGATACATGCATATATATATATACAATAATATATATATATATATATATATATATATATATATATATATATATATATATATATATATATGTGTGTGTGTGTGTGTGTGTGTGTGTGTGTGTGTGAGAGAGAGAGAGAGACAGCGAGAGAGAGAGAGACAGCGAGAGAGAGAGAGAGAGGGGGATAGAGAGACACGAGAGGGAGAAAGAGAGACAGACAGAGAATGTGTGTGTGTGTTTATTATATGTACGTATATATATATATATATATATATATATATATATATATATATATATATATATATATACATGTGTGTGTGTGTGTGTGTGTGTGTGTGTGTGTGTGTGTGTGTGTGTACATGCGTGTGTGTATGTGTGTGCATGTGTGTGTGCCTGTCTATGTGTGTGTGCATGTGTGTGTGCCTGTCTATGTGTGTGTGCATGTGTGTGTGTTATGTATGTATGTATGTATGTATGTATGTATGTATGTATGTATGTATGTATGTATGTATACTGTAATATTAATGACGAAAATAGCACAATGCACACATGTGAGCACACATGTACACAAACACACACACACACACACAAATTACACACACACACACACACACACACACACACACACACACACACACACACACACACACACAGAAGTCAGACATCTGGAGTTTATTCAACAGGGATTCATTGCATTCAGACAGTTCCACATGCGCTTTACCCAATCTGCCATATGTAATCTGTCACAGTCCTTGCGCCTGCGCAAAATCCTATACACTGGCAAAGTGTTAAAATGGAAGGAGTGGAATAGTCAACATGATCTATGAAACACTACGCTGCCACAAACGGAATAACCGGAGCATTAGGACGATGCAGCTAACAGACCAGTTGTTTTGAATTCTGTTTGTTTGGGAATGAATTCCAGATTCAAGACCTAGAGTCCACAATTCCTGCCACAAGTACAAGAGCCGACCAGCCAAGACCGCTTGACATTAACCCTTTGACTCCCGCACCCCATCCACCACCTACAAAAATTTAACCCTTTGACTCCCGCACCCTATCCACCATCTGCAAAAACTAAACCCTTTGACTCCTGCAGGAAGCTGGTGTATAGGATGAGGGAATCAAAGGGTTAAAGTTTTTTTGCTGTTTGTCATGGTTGACAAAACAGGGTGCTAGTGGATAGGCTGAGGAAGTCAAAGGGTTAACCTTTTCACAGCCAGTGAATTTACAGCGCAATACGGTTTCTGGTGCAAACTTTTTTCTCAGAGAAAAGCAAGAAAATGACACCTACCAACTTAAAACAATTTATGGTCCCAATGGCTTTCTGTTTGTTTTTAAAGAATAAATCATGATTGGGGTTTTGGGTTTTGCTGCAATGAACTATGTGGATAAAAGTATTATAAGCTTATTCTGATGTGGATTTGTTTTTCCACCACTTATTTCGCACTTCAACATAATACGGACATAAACAAAGATATGTGCAACATAAACATTACTCAATGCAGGCACAGCAAACTTAATAAATGAAGTCTACAGTACAGCTATATTCCCCAGGTGATGGTTTAATTCAGTGCTATATCCAAAGGAAACACACAGAGAGAGAGAACACACACACACAACACCACACACACACAGAGAGAGAAACACACACACACACACACACACTCACAAACACATGCATACACCGACACAGACACGCGCGCACACGGCCATACACAGAATAATGTACACACAGACACATACACGCACATGCACACACACACAAACTCACTCTCACACACACACACACACACACACACACACACACACACTCACACACACACACACACCAACACACACACACACACACACAACACACACACACACTGTCACTGGCAGTGTCAAGCAAGAACTGCATATGTAGAAGCTGCAGCGTCAGCAACTGATCCACGCGACTGATCACGCCCCTCTTGCTCATTATGCGATAGTGAACACGAATCAAGTCAAACAATATAAAACAACACAAACAAATGAACTGGACTACAACCATGAAATGATGTATGTCACTCCAGCATACCACAACACTTGCGTTTTGTTAAAATTGTTAATTGTATACATTTGTTTAGTGGAAAACTTTACTACTTTAATCTGTTGCTGTTATTTTAGTTTAAAGCCCAGCCGACCTGCAGAGTCATATCAGGCCTTTAACCCATTTCCCGTTTCAAAACATACACGACGCTTCAACAGGAAAAAAAATTTGAAAAAGAAAGAAAATTAAGTACACATATAAATGCATTCACAACATAATCTAAGGAGATGCCCCTGGTGTTGATCACTACATCCAATTTATCACAGTGGATTTAAAAAAATACCTAATACAAATTTAAACATAACTAAGGACAGTAAAACGTATCTAAAAACGGACCGAAATTACCTAAAATTGCTTCCACATATCTCATTTCCCTAGAGCCCAAAAATGCACTTAATACATGTACCCAATTACCAAGCCAAAGAGAAAGTATGTAAGACTTTATTGAACAAATACAGGTGAATGGACCAGCAAGGCAGAAAATGATAGGAAGAAATGACAGAAAGCAAAGGAACAAGACAGAAACAAAGAGAGTGACAGAAAAGAGGAAATTTCTAGCACAGAATTTCTAGAAGATGGGGATACTATTTATACTGAGAGCCCCCGGCAGCCCCACAGGGGAACTACTTTAATCCACAAACAATCCCAACAAAGAAATCATGCGTTGAATGACTCATTCGGTCCCAGTCATCAGTCACCTCATTTGCTGATGTTTACCATCTTGGCAATGAATCGAATGATGTTGCCTGTGTTTGAGATGTTTGCGTGCAGGTGGTGGACATGTGCGTATGTATGTGTGGTAGGCTGCTTGTCGTGACAGGCTGACAATTAGGGTCAGGGAGTGGTGTGATGGACATGGGAGAAAGGGCTGGATTTTCTGCGTTGAAGAATAGCTGAGATATCTGCAGTTTCAAAAACGAACGTGTTTGTGTGGAGAATTTTGTCATTCTGCGGCTGCAGCTCTCAAAGAATGCCTTGTCTCCGTCTGGATCTTGTTCGACCACTTTGTTGTCAGCTGCACAATTTCTTTTAACATCATCCACAAGCTCTCTGAGTGCTATGTCAACATTTGACACAGCTTCTCTTGGCCTCTTTTTTGAGAATTTTCGCACATGCGGTCTCTCTTGGCTGACAGGGGAATAAACTGTGCGCGATGAACCACTCCACTGCTCCTCTCTAGTCCTATGACTGCTGCCAGAAGCCACACTTAATCTGAAAAACAGTATAAACCAGTTTGTATGAAATGTCACAAGTATGTTTCTGAAATTTTCTTTCCAATCACCACAGTCACCCATACTACCGTGAGAACATACATGAAACTGTAACATTATAAAATTTCCACAGTATATGTGGATTATATGTGCATATGTTTATCAGAACACTTTTTAACATATGTATGATATTACCTCTGTGTGTGTGTGTGTGTGTATGTGTGTGTGTGTGTGTGTGTGTGTGTGTGTGTGTGTGTGTGTGTGTGTGTGTACACATGTGTGTGTGGTGTGTGTGTGTGTATATAATTGTGTGTGTGTGTGTGTGTGTGTGTGTGTGTGTGTGTGTGTGTGTGTGTGTGTGTGTGTGTGTGTGTGTGTGTGTGTGTGTGGTGTGGTTGTTGTTCATATTATAAATATTTGTTTTTTAAAATTTGAGGAATACTTTTTCTTTGCTACATTTTGCTTCTAAAGGCTAAATTTGAATACCATCACTGAAGCATGACTGGTTATCTTGTGCTGTCTTTTTGTTTGTTTTGTTTTGTTTTTTTCTTTACATTGAAGGTTCGTTTCTGTGAAATCACCTCTATATTTACAAAACACAAATCAAACATCTGCGGTCTAATAATGAGTAACTTAACATTACAAATACTGAATAAACACTATGGTTAGTTATTTAACAGACAATAATACAAATTGATACAAAACACATAGGCCTTATTTCTGTACAAAATTAGATATGCAAAGAACACACTCTCTCTCCCCACATACACCTCCCTCTCCCTCTTCCTGTCTCTCTTGGCAAACACACTAATTCACCAGCTGAAGCCATTAAGATCCAGTCTCCTTTAATGTACAGATGCAACTGTGAAAAGAAGAAAAAAAAAACTGCTATGGAACTTTTTGATGCCATTAAGCAACTTATGAATAAGACAAATATTTTACTTGCAAACACTAATTATCAAAGCTATTTTGTTTCTAACATACTATTGAATTTTCATTGACATTTCTTTGGGTGTTATAGTCATTCATCTATTTTCTACTTGAGGACTGGTTTTGTTTCCAGGTCCCTTGCAACTTAAGAAATGTTCAGATCCCTGGCTTTCAGCTACAGAATAGGAGCTTCTACTGTGGGCAATATTGTGGATGAAGTATGCAAGGTCCTGCGGGATTGTCTGTCACCTGTCCACAAGCCATCGCAAATTCAAACAGATGTCTGGTAGCTGACTGCATCTAATTTCGAGCAGCAGGCAGTGGATATTTCCTCACTGCCTGGGAGGTTCAAATGGCAAACACATTGTGGAGAAGGCCCCAGGAATTCTGGCTTCCTTTATCGTAACAGACATTTTCAGATGATATTTTGGTTTTGGTAGATGCAAACCTTTGCTTCATCAACATTAACATTGGCCCTTATAGTCAAAAACGGTGATGATCGACTTTCTCTCACTCAAATCTGGGAAAAGTTTTGGCTGCAAATCGCTTTTGATGAACCTCTTTTTGAAACCAACCATCTTGGTAACCACCTTGATCCTTTACCATATGTCTTTGTGTCAGAAGTGTGGTTGAAAATGCATCTGGAATACTGGCAGCAAAATGGAATATTTTTTCCCCTAAACAGAC
>JAPXFY010000022.1:60530858-60610858 GCA_030674185.1 Monoplex corrugatus
GGAACCAGAACTGCAAATTTGAGTTAGATCAATGACAAATTTTATCACAATCAACTTTGACCAAATGCCGATCTTACGATCGTAGATCTACTTTTGGTTTTGGAACAGGTAATTTATTTACGACAGGTAGGACTAAATCTTGATCTTCATCTTGACGAGGACGTCGTAGAAACGTCCAAGTGGTATAAACGCGACGGACAAAGGTTGTTTGCATAGTGTGAGCAGGTCAGTGCTGCTTGTGGAAGCAGTCAAATTTTTCGGGAAAATCAGATTGTGCAGTATAAATATAATAATAATTGCTTCCTGTACAAAATGGTTGGTTCGGCATATAATTTATATTTTTATATCATGATTACAGAATGATTTTTTAAAAATTGGTCATTGTGACTGTTTTGGATTATTAGAGATGCTCTGCTGCTGTGGATTTATAGTCTGGAAATGATGTTTTCTTGCACATTAGGATCATTACCGGTTGATTGATTGATTTGGTACAGTTTTTACGTCGACACTTAGTGACTTACCTCAAGTGATATGGCCGACGGGGATAACCATCCCAGGAAGTGGGTGAAGGGGCCTTATTTAAGGTTAATCCTATACTGACACCATCAGAACAACAATGATGTTAAGATGGGACAGTGAGAAGGCCAGTTTTAATGTAGCGCACCCCGGGATTCGAACCCACAATCATTAGCATGTGAATCCGACGCTCAAACCAACTGAGCTACTGGGGCCCGCTATCATTACCGGAAGATCAAAGTGGTTATATAATTGGTTATTTGATTAATTGTTTGATTGATTGAACAATTGGGTGATGATCGGATTAACTAGTTGATTGATTTGATATATAGGACGTGAGGGTTATTTGATTAATTGTTTGTTTTGATTGATTGATTGGGTGATTATTAGATTAAAACTGACTGATTGGTTTGATTTATGGGTTATTTGATTAAGTTAATTGTTTGATGGATTGATTTTTAATTGTTTGATGGATTGATTGATTTCAGAAATGGCGGCAGTCACTTCAGCAGGAGCCACAGATCTCCCTGAATGCCCAATTTGTCATGAAGAGTTCCAGAATGAGCCCAAAATCCTGCCTTGTTCGCACTTGGTGTGCAGCAAGTGTCTGCTTAGTTGGCTAGACAAGGGGTGTAACGGAAATTGCCCTCTCTGCCGTGCAGACATTCTTCCACCCAGCCAAACACACTCTCATCACGATGATCTTGCCACCCTCGTCGACACACTGCCCTCTGACCTTGCCACTATGGCAGTGGTGGAGACTGAGAGAATCATTCAGGATCTGGATGCATGCAAGATCTGCAAGAAGAACGCCACCAGCTCGCATTTTTGCGTGCAGTGTGACTTAAAACTGTGCCAGACCTGTTCGGAGATGCACAAGAACTACCCAGCTTTTCAAGACCACACTTTGCAAGAGCTGAGCCAAGTCACAGCACAAGAGCTGGCTCTTAACAGACGCGCTGCATGCACCAGTCACTCAGACCGGCAAGCTGAGATGTACTGTTGTACACATCAAGAGCTTATCTGTCTTGTTTGTGCGGCGACAAATCATCGGACCTGTGCTGAGGTGAAGCAGATTGAGGATGTTGTGACCTTGAAAAAAGCAACTTTGACGGAACGAGTACAAAGGCTGAGAGAAAGAGAGACAGAGCTGGTTGTTCAGGTATTTATACATGTCATTTTTCTCTTCTTTGTCTTTCCTTTTGTTTTGTTTTAAATTTGAATTAGAATTATATTAAATGATCATTTTTATAATCTGAATCAAAGTGATGCCAGCTTTCAAACAAACAGAAACTAGAAACACTCAAAAAAGGAATGAAAATGTGCTTATTACATACATGATGGCTACATGATCACCACTGCATTGTTGATGTACACTACACAGCAGATAGAATGGTGTTAATGTCTTGAGAATGGTGTTAATGTCTTGCTCAGCTCTGCAGAAAAATCGACTGCTGTGCGAGAAGATTCAACTCACCTGAAAGCTTTCTCTCTTCTGAATATGTGTAGTCTGTCGCACTGTTCAGCAATGTTCTTTTGTACTGTATGGCAACAGGACAGAGCAAAAATGAATGGTTATACTTGAGGAAGTAAAGTTCTTCATACAGTAATGATGAAGATTTTGGTCAAGATGAAAGCATATTTCATCAGTTTGATGTTAGTGACCCAGATTTTGAATTGTAAGAAGCAAAGATTGATGATAATTCTAACATGGGCAATATTACACATTATGTTATTACAGAAAGTATCTGTTCATTTCTGTTGAATTTCATGTCTACTTTTATGATGTTATCCACAATAGTTTTAGAAATGTGAGTGAACAAAAATCATAGATGTAACTTTTCAGTTCTTAGCGCACTCTGTGGTCAAAACCATTGCAGTGAAGGGGTTAAGTATGTATTTTTAAATAAAATGTGTTTCTAGTAATCTAACGAAAATAATAATAAATCATTTCTTGTATAGCGCTGTTTTCTGAAATCATTAAGCCTCACTGTACATTACCTATTTTACAGACACAAAGTGTAATTTGTACAGAGGCGCTGATACATTACATGTACATGTTATCGATAGTTACAAGTGGGAATGCATTTTTGTGGATGAGCAACTATCAGCAATGGAAGGCCTGGGTGAACAAGTAAGTTTTTAACTGTGACTTGAAATGTGAAAGGGTAAAAGAGCCCACAGATCAGCCACAAGTGAGTACCAAACAGATGGTACAATGAAAGTGAAATTTTCTAGTAGTAAGAAATGCATGATATGAATGAGACTCCTCATACTGTGAGAAACACAATTGTTGCTGCTGGTTGATGGATATTGGTCTGTGTTGTATGCAGAGTATGCAATGGATGTGCAATCACATCTATCTGTTCATCCAGGCTTTCCATTGTTGATATCAGTTGTTTTTTTTAGCTTGGATGTTTTAGAAAGGGTGAAAGCTGCAAACTCATAGCATTTTGCTTCAGAGACTTAATTTCAGTCTGTTTTCTATTTCAGTTTTAGCTTCAGTCTCAGTTTTTCAAGATGCTTGGAATAAATTCCATACATTTGAAAGTATGCTTCATCCCCTCGCTCTCATTAATTAATGTGAGTTGTGTAATTGGATACCTTTTGTCATGTTTATTTGACATGTACTTTTCTGTGTGAAAATCACTTGTGTGTATCTCTGTGTGTATGTGCACATGCGCATGCTTGTGGTATGAAATAGGTCTGCTGCATAACATAGAAAGGTATAATAAGTTTTACACAAAAATTGATTTTTGTATTTACTTTAGGAATGTACTTTGATTTGCTTATTGACTTAAAAACAAGTTTTAAAATTAAACAATGGAAACGTTTGTTTTCAGATTCAGATGGCCAAAGACAGTGTGGGCACTCTGCAAAAACAGATTCAGGATGCATTCGCAGACCTTCACCAAGATCTTGTGATACAAGAGCAAAATTTCAAAGCCATGATTAAGACAGACGTAGACACTGTGATGACTCAAGTCGCAGAACTGGAAAAACAACAAACTGTGTTATTGTCGCACGTAGCAACCATCGACAAACTGATGGCATCATCCCCAGGTGGCGCTTTGGTAGAAATGTCCAATAAACTGGTGTTGCGGTTAGATGACCTTGAGGATCAGACCAGCAAGTTATCAGAGGTCAAGAAGTCGTTGGATGCTAGTTGGTATCTGCAGTCTGTTGCTCGTGTGAAGAGAGCAATTGGAAATTTGGTGAGTTGAATGAGATATGTCACTTTGTGTCAGAGTTGGTTGGTTGGTTTCTTTGCATGCCTGTGTTTGTTGATAATGATATTACTATACATGTGTGTGCATTTGTGTGTGTGTGTGGTTGATGGATACTGGTCTTGTATGCAGAGTGTGCAGTAGATGTGCAATCACTGGTGCAATATATATATACTCTCTCTCTCTATATATATATATATATTAGATAGATAGGTAGGTAGATAGGTAGGTAGGTACATAGATAGATTGATAGATAGATAATAGGATAGATAGATAATAGAAGAGAGAGACAGACAGACAGACAGACAGACAGATAGATAGATAGATAGATAGATAGATAGATAGATAGAAGATAGTAAATAGTAATAGATAGACAATAGGTTTTATTCGAGTGCTAAAGACTGGTCTTTCAGTCAGAAGATTTGGGTTGGTACTGCAGGGGCACCGCCTGTTAAGTAAAAGTTGGAGATTTTTCCCATCTTCAGGGTCAGCTTGTGTGCAGACTTGTTAGTACCTGACCTCCATTGTATACATGTATGTATGTATATATATACATGCAAAATCATATATACATCATTAATCCTTTGATTTTATGCACTTCATCACCTACTGCAAAAACTTAAACCTTTGAGAGTCAAAGGTTTATGGTTTGCTTTGCTAACCATGGTTGACAACGAAAGACGCTGGTGGGCAGGGTGTGAGAGTCAAAGGGTCAAAGATCCTGTTAAGCCATGTTAGTGGCTTATGGAGAAATGAAAACTCTCAGCATGTAAAACCATGACAGTAGAGTATGACTGCCGTAATGGACAGGATTGAAAAAAGAATACAGCCATACATATAAAAGCACACTTGTGTGTTCGAGTGCACGTAGGAGGTGCAGCCCAAACAAAGAAAAAAGTGTTGTGTATACATACAGTCAGTGTGTCATTCTGTCACACACAGACACACTCACAGACACATATATGTAGTTAACACATGTACATGCTTACTGTTTCATGTGATTATAATTTTTTTTCCTGTCAAGTAGATTTGAAACTTTGGGAATAACTGGGTGACATGCATGTATACAAGTTACATGTGAGCACATCATGCACGCACACACACAACTACACACTCACTCACTCATACACGCACACACTCACACACACATGTGCACACGTGCACACATGCACAAACACACATGCATGCACACACACAGTCACACACACACACACATACACACACACACACATGTGCACATGTGTATGCATGTGCCGCGCGGCACACACACACACACACACACACACACACACACACACACACACACACACACACACACACACACACACATGCATGCACACGCAACACACACACACACACACACACACAAAACACAAAACACACACACACGCACACGCACAGCCACACACACACACAACACACACACACACACACACAACATATATATACACACTGTACCACAATATTAATGAACATACATATGTTAATTTCTAAGCGGAACATTATACATTATTCTCATCATGTTGGTTTATTTTCTTTAAAGAATCCACTTCCACTTGCTCAGGCTGCCTCCCAGACTTCAGATCATGATTGTGAGTATTCTCCCTGGAAGTCCCTGTCGTGTCTGCTGCTTCTCTGTCTGTCTGATTCATGTTTTATCTCCTTTTGTTCTTAAACAAGAGTTTATTTCATATTACATTAGAGGAGTGTGTGTGTATGTCTGTACGTGTAGGCAATATTTTTTGCAGCTGTTTCTGGATAGATGTTTGCTAAAGTTTGGTCATGGTGTGGACCACTGAGGGGTCGAAGTTTGGTCAAAGGTATGGACCATTGAGGGGTCTTGAATACATAATTTTCGAGGTTAAGATTTCAAGGTCAAGATCTCACGGATCTACGTAGTGTTTAAAGTTTAAAAAGTATTACTTTTTGAGGAAGATTATAAGCACTACCTTCACTGTAACTTCTCACCATGTATATAGAATCTTGTTTCCTCTGATATGACAGTCTACCATTGCCCTCCATGCAAATCATTACAACTGTAGCATTTTTAAGAACATAGTGATCTTTAGAGGTGCAATGTCTGGATTTTTTTTGGTATTGATTTATGTATTAATAGGGAGATTGTTAGAATAGCTTGATCATTTTGTGCTGTTTCTGTGTTTTGTCTTTTTTCATATGTAAATATTTGAGACATATACTACCTGTGCCAATCATGCTTATGTGAAGTTTTTAGGGTTCTTGTGAGACAAGACTCTTTCAGTACAAATAATATCCCCACCTTCTGGAAAGTCTGTGCTAGACTTTTCCGCTTTTCTGTCACTCTTCTTTTTCCTTCCTCCTTTGCTTTCTGTCATTTCTTCCTATCATTTTCTGCCTTGCTGGTCCATTCACCTGTATGTGTTCGATAAAAGTCTTAGTAGTTTCTCTTAGGACTGATAATTGGGTACATGTATTAAGTGCATTTTTGGCTCTAGGGAATGCGATATGCAGAAGCAATTTTAGGTAATTTCCGTTCATTTTTATATGTTTTAGTGCCCTTAGTTATGTTTAAATTTGTATTAAGGTATGTTTTTTGAATCCCTTATGTGATAAATTGGACGGAGTGGTCAACGCCAGGGGCATCTCCTTAGATTATGTGTGCAAATGCATTGATATGTGTGCTTAATTTTCTTTTCCTGTTTTCTCCCTGTTGAAGTGTTGTGTATGTTTTAATAATAATAATAATAAGAGACCATTTATAAGCGCACATCTCTGTCTACGGCGGAGCTTATGACGCTTTACAATCATTCACTCACAATATTTCAATCTCTCAAACCTCACGTACATACACTAAATACACAATACAAAGTAATAGAATAAATCCATAAAAATACTACATACGCTACAATCATACACGGATTCTCACACAAGTCCAAATGCACCCCCACAACCCCCACGGCTATACCCCAAAGTACTGTGAGGCACATTGGGCTCTATAATCACCCACCCCCACCCCCCACCTACCTACTATAACATACACACACACTAACACACCTTTTCTACTATTAGGCTGGGGGGAAATGAGGTTGAACTTACTGATAATATTTTTGAAAGAAGTGAGTTTTTAGAGCTGTTTTGAAAGAAGAAGTCGATTTTAGGTGTCGGATTTCAAAGGGAAGAGAGTTCCAGATAGTGGGGGCTGCGAAGGAGAAAGAGCGATGTCCAAATGTTTTTGTGCGCACACGTGGAACACGGAGCAATCTGGTATCAGCAATGGAGCGGAGATTTCTAGAAGGAGTGTACACAGAGAGAAGATCAGCCTGTTTTGAAACGGTTATAGCCCTGATATGGTTCTATGCGGTCGACTGGGCTTCAAACAAAAATAACAGTTACAAATCAGCTTTACATGGCTGGTATCTGCCTCTAAGTGTAATGGACTGGTGTCTGCTCAGCTTGTCTGTTTGATTCAAATTGTGATTGAATAATGGGTGTATTATGTCTGTATGTGTGGAAGGCTATGAGGATAAGAGGAAAGATAGAGGCGGGGATGTGGGTTTCATGCTCAAAGTTATGGCATATCATCATCATCATCAGGTGCCCTGCCGCATGGCGTTGGCGATCATGGACTTCCATCTGTCTCTATCTCTCGTTGCCCCTAGCATCTCTCCCACCCCCTTGTCCCCAACCACTCCACAAATCCGTCCAGCATTTTCTCCCTGGGTCTACCCGGTGCTCTTTTTCACTCCAGCTTTCCCGTTATGACCAAGTGCATATGCCATGATTATTTGTTGCTGTATCTTGTAGATGATTTTTTTTTTTCACCTTTTTTTTTTATTCATTTTTTAACAATGAATAGACATCAACAAACAATGTAGTAACAAAAACTAATTTTCAATTCATACACATAAAACTATTAAAAGGAACTTCTTAGACATCTGACAACATACAACATACAGAAGACAACAATAACAACAAAAACGACAACAACAACAAAAAAAACCACCCTACATATTTCATACATGGGACATTTCAAAGTGAACATCAAGATTTCAAAAATGTCATAAAGATGAATTTGTTCTCTATTAAGAAAGATTTTGTAGATGATTTGATTAGCTGAGGTGTTTTTATTTTGACGTATTGTATGATAGGTTTGTGGTTGTGTTTGAATAGATGTGAGAGTGATGTACATGTGGTGTGAGTCCAGTGTATGCACATTTCAGTTTCCAAATATGGATTAATGAAGAAGCATTGAATTGGATTGAATTGAATTGGATTGAATAAACCCTTTGACTCCTACACCCTGTCCACCAGCATCCTGCATTGTCAATCATGCTAGCGAAGCAAAAACTTAATCCATTGACTATCTCATCCTGGAAGCTGGTGGATAGGATGAGGGAGTCAAAGGGTTAATTTTTTGCAGTTATTGGATAGGACGTGGGAGTCAAAGGATTAAATACCAAATGCAAACTGTTGCCATGGTAATGCTCCATTCAAGGACCCCAAGCTGTCTTGGCCCTAACCTCTCGCATGGCTGACACTGGCAGGGCAAAAGAGGAGATTGTTGTATGGGCAACAAACAGCAGGTTCTCCATATCCCTATGTCCAAACTTAGGAAAGCAGAGACATCTGTCCAGTGATGCCATTCCCTAAGTGTTAACCCTTTGACTTCCACATCCTGTCCACTAGCATCCTGCAATGTCAACCATGTTGGCAAAGCAAAAACTTAAATATTTGACTCCCACACCCTATCCACAGCTTCCTGCACGAAGCTGGTGGATAGGATGAGGGAGTCGAAGGGCAAGTTTTTGCAGTTGGTGGATAGGTTGCGGGAGTCAAAGGGTTATGTTTTTGCAGTTGGTGGATAGGGTGCAGGAGTCAAAGGGTTAAGGACTGAGGGATGCCCGTCGTATAACTATATGCCTACATTTTGTACATGCTAAAGACTTCATTTGAATGAATCTTTTTTGTAGATTATGAACTTGGGTTTCTGTTTTTTGTGTGTGTGATCTTACTGTTATTTTTTTTTAAAGAAAGTTGTCTTGGCTTGATGTGCAGTGTATGTGTCAACAGCCATTGAGGCTGTATCACTGAAGAATATGCGACTGAGCACAATACACAACCTTGCCCTTAAATTTCACGAACTCAAACGCTTTGACGTGGCCATCCCGTTGGAAAACTTAGTCATACAAGAACTGCAGAAGGGACAAGGTCCTGACCACCTTGAGCTCAGCATCGTTCTTCACTGCCTTGCCGTTATGTACAGGTAAGAGGTCACTGTTTGTAACTGACAGGCAGCTCTCAGTGCTTGTCCCTGCCTCAAAACAGTCATCGAATCCGTTAGCTGATGGTTAATACATCTATCAAGGATTTGAGAGGTCCAGGTTCAATCCCCTGTCAGATTGGCATTTTCTCTCACCCTCCACTAGATTTGAGTAGTTTGGTGTTTGTTTAACTCTTTTCCTGCCATGGTCGCAATCAAGGGACTTCCCGTACGACCGCCATGGTCGCATTTGTGTGACTTGGAGGGGTCATGCTAAACGATAACTTTTCACGCGGGTACAAAGCTTCTGTCAGCTCCACTGGTGAATGCAGGCGACTGTGCTATTTTCAAACTTTACCCAACGATCTAGTTTTTCAGCTGTAAGGCCGAAGTGTGGCTTTGTTAACTGTCGGAATTTACGTCACGTTTTCTCCTAAGCGTTTTCTCCAAAATGGCTGCAAATCGACACGCATTGTCTACCACTCTGAGTAGAATAAGCAGACAGCTGACTTTGTGTGTAGATTTTCCATTGCTTTTCCTCATTTATTATAATGATATCTGGCGCACAACTCATGAAGTGAGGTCAGTAGTACAACTAATAAACCAGTATGAAGAAAAATTGTTTGTTTTTCTTTATAATAAGATTATCTGTGGAATAATCAATCAAGCACATAAACATAAGCAAGCATTCATAAATACAACATCCGCCCTTTACACAGCAAGTGAAAATCTTTAATAGTCTTTGAGATATAAGCTTTTAAAAATGCATACTGCGCTGCAAAATTGGCTACCAAAAATATACTTCGCACTGAGGAGTGCCGTTTCTGGGGAAACTTGGCGGTCAAAGAGTTAATACGGAATCATTACACTTGGATCTATTCCATATGTACTCCACCTGGATCTGCCAGCAGTTAACTATGGCAAACTCCCTGAGCCTGCATAAAACCCTATTCATCAGCAAGGTCTTGAAACTAGATTTGAGTAGTGATCTTGATGCTGATCTTTCAGATGAGGTGGTAATGAGATCCCATCCATAGCAATGAAGGGTTGTTGCTGCAAAAAGGCACTGTGATAGGCAGTTAAAAAATATGCACATGCATGTATGCAGTGACACTCTGATGTAGTTGCTACTCGCTTCACATGAAGACGGAAGACTCATCAGACAATTCGAAACCAGAATACAGAAAGCAGAAGTGTTAATCATTAAGTTGCCTCACTGTGAAATGCCCTGATGTTCTCATTGTGACAAAAGTCAAGCTCATTTGTTTTCATCCTCACGCTGACATGCTGGTGCCTGACCTGGATGCTAACCAGACCCCTGGAGCATGAAATTACTTGTGACATGCATTGCTTGAGAAGAGCTGTCAGCAGGATAAAATATGATATGTTCAGAAACACCAAGAAATAGAAATGGTGAACAGCACCAGTCCACCACCACATTTGTCATGAAAGAATAAAATGCTTTGGTCTTCTGACCAGGCAGAATGCAACAACACCAGCTGGCTCAACAAGCCTATAACAAAAAGATATGTAGATTTAAAGCATGAGCCAAACTGAGGAAGGTCTGGATCAGTGGTGTTAAGGAGACTGATGTTACACTGCATTTCTCCTCTTCAGAGCTTCCAATGGACTACTGACCATCAACTCTATTTCTCTGCAACACCCAGGTGGTTCAAGGAGACAAATAAAAAGAAACAAAAAAGAAGAAGAAGAAAAATGAACTACCCACCAGAAGATTGAACTATCAAGCATGCAGACTGTGCAAACAACATTATGCAGTATAGCACCCAAGATGAGAGGATGACAGGACGCTATGTCCTGCCCTACAAAAAGTAACAGGATTGCTGATACAACTGTCAAAGCTCGCTAAACAATTAACAAACACCACCAACAAAAACTGTTAAAGACTATACCAAAGAAATAAGAGGGAAGCAGGGAGAATTTTTATAATATTAATCAAAGAACATAACTCTTGAGTGTTTGTGCTTTGTAGCAGCTTCTATGCTAGCTGAATGGGTAGCGCAAACTGTGTTAGATCTGAGAAGTTCTACAACATGGGAGACAATTTTTACGTGACTCTCAAAGTTATGTTCTTTGATTAATATATGTTAAAGACTGTTTCCTCTTTCTCTGATGATACTGTTTCCTCTTTCTCTGATGATGATGACAGGGATGATGATTGTAAGACTACGGTTTTCCTTTTAAGATTGAATCTGCATATTATGATGATGACGAGAGGATGATAATCACAAGATATGGAGTTCCATCTAGAATTGAGACAGCAGTTGATGCCTGCAGTTGTATTTTCTTGACAATTGAAAAGAGGCCTATGAAAGACAGCAGAGTTGATTGAATGCATGAAAACTGCAAAACATATTGTATTTCATCTAATTACAAGGTTTCAGTAAATTGCAGTGGTAAATAGACCTGTTGAAAAGAAATTCAATCAGTTGGTGATCAAAATCTTCAAAGCTTTTCTTTAAAAAAAAAAACAACAATGGCCAATCCTGCATGTACAAGCTTTGAAACACCACATCTTTGTCAGTTTTCGCAATAGAAAAATAAAAAATTGATATCATAATAAACTGTAGAATCTGTCATTATTTCTGGCATTGAAAACTCAGACTGTACCAAATGCAGCTCATGGGTGATTTTATGAGAAAGGATCAAATGTGATGTGCTGCATGCATCATCGTGAAAAGTGTTTCAGCACAAACAGGTCTGCACACATGTTGACCAAGGAAGTCAGAAAAATCTCCTCACTCTACCTACCAGGTGGGAGATACTTTGGCAGGATCGAACCCAGACCTTTTAACTAAAGTCCAACATCTTACCCACGTGGCTATCATGCCCATCCTGTTAACGTCGATCAATCTGATCTTTTACAGGGACCAAGGGAACTACTCTAAGGCAGAGAAACTCTTGAGGGAATGTTTGAAAATACGTGAAACATTGGGGCCACAGGAAGATCGATCTGTGAGTCTTGCGGTGTAAATATGATTCTGTTGATGATGATGATGATCATGAAGCATGTGCGCTCATTCATGCTTTCTTGTTGTGTGTGTGTGGTGTGGTGTGTGTGTGTGTGTGTGTGTGTTGTGTGTGTGTGTGTGTGTGTGTTGTGTGTGTTTATGCAACCATGTAATGTGTGTATTCATGTGTGTATGTATCCCTATGTGTCTGTGTGTAAACATGTTTCTGTTTGTGTTCGTATGTCAGTATCTGTTCATTAAATCTTGTAAATACAATAGAAATAGAAAGCAGAAATAAAGATCTTGAACTAGATAGCAAGAGGACTGAAGTAGTGGTAATCAGTAAAAAAAACAAAACAAAAACAAAGGAAATCCCCTTATGTAAAATGACAGCAAATGGCTCAACATTGAGAAAAGTTGGTAAGTTTAAATATCTGGGAACAGTCACCTCACCAGTTGGTAGATGCACATTAGCCACATACTGCCTGTACATTGTGAACAAAACAAGTGCAAACATGCACAGAACAAACTACACACACACACACATGCACACACGCATGCATGCACACACTGTGCAGCAGACACATACAATTTTTGTTCATGTATTCCTTTCTTCATTTTCACGTAAAATTTAGGTCATGTCCAACATAAGAATCAAAACAGCTGATTCAAGCAATTTCTGTTTCATTGTTCAAATTAAGTTGGGTTGGTCACACACACACACATGCACGCACGCGCGCACACCACGCACACACCACACACACACACACACACACACACACACACACACACACACACACACACACACACACACACACACACACACACACACACACACACACACACACAACACACACACACACACACACCTTCACCCCACCACACACACTCGCGCACTCATAAATGGGGGATGCTTTAAAAAATTCCCTAATGCTGACCACTTTGCCAGGCTATTATCATTGTTATTTCCATCATTATCATCATCATCATGTCAGTGCTTGCAAACCTTTGGTTTCAAGGTTACCGAAAACATGAAACCATCATCATTAGCTACAACATATACATTATATTACCATTCCTGTTGGACTGGATGTGCCAGAGATTTCACCTTTTAATCATGACAGGTGCAAAAGTGAAGTGGGCAAACATCAGACTTCCAATCAGAAGATGCTGGGTTCGATCCTTCTAGAACCTCCATTGGATAGGTAAAGGATGGAGATTTACCCTGTCACCCAGGTCAGCATGTGAGAAGACCTGTCTGTGCATAAACCCCCTTTGTTTGTATATGCATGCAGAATAACAAAAATGCATGCTGAAGATCCTGTAAGTCATGTCATGGCTGGCTTATGGAAACTTCAAAGAAACCAGCATGCATGCCCATCAAAGATGTGGATTTTGCAACAACATAATGGGACATGATCAGCTTGACTGACAGCTTGAGTTCTCTGTGCTTCTTTAAAAAGTCTTGATTATATTAATGCGCTGTGAATCAAGAAGCAATGTACAAGAATGATGAATGATAGTAATAATAATGAAAGATAATGATACTGATAATGATAATAGTAATATTGTCAGGTCAGAGCTAAGTCTCTGCTACAGTATGACAGTACACTGTACAACCCACGCCTGTCTCTGCTGCTTTGTGGGTTACCCAGACAGAAAATACTGCAGCCACATACTTCATAAAGGGCATTAATGTGTGTGTATTGTCAAACAGCATTCAATAAGATGAAAAGCATTCTAGCCAACAAATGCCTATCAATTAACATCAGGAAGAGAGTTCTTGAATGTTATATAGAAACCGGTAACGTTAATAGTTGTGAGGCATGGACAGTCAACAAGCAAAGCCAGAACAGGATTGAGGCAGCTGAGATGTGGTTTCTAAGAAGAATGTTGAGAGTTCCATGGACAGCAAAGAAAACAAACGAGATAGTCTTGATGGGGCAGACACAAGAAGATCAATGATAAGGAAGATTAGGAAACAACAGGCAACATTTATAGGCAATTTCATGAGGAAAGGGGAATTAGAGCACCTGGTCACAGTGGGAAAGCTGGAGGGAAAGAGAGCACCAGGTAGACCCAGGGATGAAATATTGGACGGACTGGCAGAGCGGCTGAGGACAGAGAGAGTGGAAGATGTGCTTGCGGCAACAAGGATAGATGCATATGGAGGGCCATGATCGCCAACGCCATGTAGCAGGGCACTTGATGATGATGTGTGTGTGTCTGCACGTGATGCGTGCATGAGTGTGCACTTGTTTGTATGTGTGTGTGCTTGTGAATAGGTGTGAGTATGTGTGTGTGGGTTGGTATAAGAGAATGTGTGCGTATATGTTTGCATGCTCATTTGGTACATGTGGCATGGCCATGTGTATACATGTGCATGTTTGTTTGTGTGTGTTTTGATGTAAATATGTCTGTTCATGTGCAGGTGAGTATTCATGCATGTGGTTGCATGTGTGTGAGTTGTTGTTGTGTGTTGTGTTGTGTGTGTGTGTGTGTGTGTGTGTGTGTGTGGGGTGGTGTTGTGTGTGTGTGTGTGTGTGTGTGTGAATCAGTTTGCAGCTGTGCTGAACAACCTGGCAGCATGTTGTGAAAAGCAAGGCAGACGTGAGGAGGCCATGGAGACATGTAAACGTGCACTGAAATTAAAACAAAAGGTGAGAGAAGTGTTCTATTTATGTTGAGTTTGTTACCAAAGTTCTTTTGTGGGATTTCCTATCGGTAGGAGATTTGTGTATGTATTCATGTGTGTGTATGCGTTCATGCTTGTAAGTGTGCATGTGTGTGTGCGCATGCGTGTGCACACACATGTGTGTGTGGAAAACATGTTGTAGGATTTTCTCTGTTGTTTCTAGGTATATCTTGCCAAACTGTATTCAGATTGTACATCGTTCAGGAGTCCAAAATGCATAAATTTGGAAGTCTTGATGCTAAGGTCAAGGGCACATGGATAAAAAAAAAATCCCACAAAAAAAGCTTAACCCTTTGATTCCTGCACCCTGTCCACCAGCTGGTGAATAGGGTTAGGGAGTCAAAGGGTTAAGTTTTTGCACTTGGTAGATATGGGTGCAAAGACTTTGTGCAGGAGTCAAAGGATTAAAATCAGTCCATTTTGAGGAAGATGTGTGGACAGCACTTTCTCAGAAACTTCTGGCAATATTTGATCTCTGTTTTCAGTTGTGACTGTCAGTCATTGTCCTGATGTCGTGTCATTTTACCATATCCAGTGCTTCTTTAAGGTCACAGTGACCTTGCAAGGAACAAAATCTGGATTTTCTGTTATAAGTTGTATAAAAGGAGAGATTTTTTTTAATAGTTTGACCATGGGTGACTATGGATTTAGTTTTTGCATTTCTTTAGGTTTCTCTTTTTTTGGGTCCCAATTCCAGTTTTCTTTTCCCTATAATTTAACCATGCAGTGTCAAACTTGCTTATCATAAACATTAAAAAAAAAATTTTTAATTAAAAAAATTAATTATTAAAATAAAAAATTAAACATAAAATTGTGTATGTTTGTGGGGAAAAAATAAAGATCCAAACAAGGGTCAGCTTGTACTGATACTGGCCTTTCTGAATGCAAACACAAAAGCAGTTCATGCAAACACAGAAGCGCATGCCATCCCCCCTTCCCAACCTAGCATGTACATGCACACACTTGTAAAGAAAAACACACATACACACACATATACATACGTACACACACACATATACACACACACACACACACTACGCACACACACACACACACACCACAGCACACGCACGCATGCACACACACTCCACCACGCACGCACACACTCACATCACACACACACACACACACACACACACACACACACACACACACACACACACATCACACACAATGCACAGTTGTATGCACACACATTTCCATGTGCACTTATGCACTCATGCACACACACACAACTTTTCACGTTTATCATTTTCTAGAAAAATAAATAGAAAAGAGAGTAGCCTTTTGTTGTTGTTTGTTTGCTTTGAAAGAAAAGGAGAGCATGTGAGAATGGTGTGACCGTCTTGATTTATTTTAAATATGTTTTTGCTGTTACAGTTGCTTGGGAGTGAGCACCCAGAGGTGGCAAAGTCGCTGTACAATCTGGCAGTTGTGTTAAAAAATATGAAACAATATTCAGAGGTAAGTCAGATGTATTTATCTGTTTGTGAATTATTAGTAGTATATGAAGCCATTCTGTTGAGCATTAGTTCATTTTCCCATTTCATTTTGAATATACAGAGACTGAAGCACAGAATTGTATTTTATACATATATTGCAATATATCTTGTTTACATACAGAATGTATTACATATATTAAATCAAAATTTGATTCATCAAGGTAAAACTTACACAGAATGTGTTAAATGGGGACTAGAGGGAGATAAGTTTTTGTTCTGCTTTGTTTTTATCCCAAGCCACTCAGTCTGGTTTCTCAGTATACCACCAACCTTAACCCTTTGACTCTCGCACCTGTCCACCTCCATCCTGCATTGTCAACCACACTAGCAAAGCAAAAACTTAACCTTTTGATTCCCTCACCCTATCCACCAGCTTCCTGCAGGATCACTAATAAGCAGATTTGGCGGGCACACATTGTCACAGTGTAGTGTGTGATACACTGGGCTTTTGTTCATTGGTTGCAGGCAGAGGAATACAGTCAGCGTGCTCTGGAAGTGTTCAAGAAATACCCAGATACAGATGACAGCCGAGCAGCTGAATTACTTAAGGTAAGATTGCTTAACCTCGATTTTAAATATGTTTGCAATACGTGATATTAGACAACCACATCACCCCCCATATGTAAAAATAAGTTTAAACAGAAAGAAACAATTAAAAAAACCTGAAAACTAAAAGGAAACAACATTGTATTGGATAAAAACAAAACAACAGAACCACAAGTACAACTAATACCACGATTACTTCTACTACAGCAACTGCCACCACTATACATTACAGCTTTTGATTTTTGACATTGAGGTTGGTTTAGTACCACTGGTTGCAAATTCTCCATGAATTTGTTTATAGCCTCTTTGAGAAAGTTGTCCATCACTTCTTTTTGTGGAAACCAGTCATGTTTACTCGGAGGGGAATCGCATTGTAATATATAATTGTATATAATATGCTCTCTATAATTTTCCATTGCTTTTATTCATTCTCCCCATTTATAGCCGTGTGTGTGTGTGTGTGTGTGTGTGTGTGTGTGTGTGTGTGTGTGCGTGCCTGCGTGCGTGCGTGCGTGCGTGCGTGCGTGCGTGCGTGAGTGCGTGTGCGTGCGTGCATGCGTGTGTGTCTGTTTTAGCGCTTAGATTTGATTTTATCAAGATTTTGCGCTATATAAATAAAATATTGTATTGTATTGTATAGTGTCTTCTTTTCTTGTCATCAGTTGCCATAGAGATACATTGAAACTGCTTGATGTTATTCAGCGCTTCCTGTGTAGATCGAGGCTTTTTGAGACAGGCATATGACATATTTCTTGAGGCTACCTTAGCACAACTTATTGATGGCCTCGAGACGACAGTATTTCTCAGGAAGATCTTAGAAGGCCAGTGTTGTTAGTGTCAACACTTGGTCTGCTCAATCTTCATAAGATTTATCAGGATATTGACACTCCTACTGGAACTTCATTTTCTGGTTTCAACGAGCTTACTGGCTCTAGGGTACCCTTCATCCAGATGACGTGATGTGAAGAGGTATGTCCATAGTTGGAGAGTGTGTGGAGTGCCTGGCACTCAGTCTAGAGGGCTGGGTTTGCCACACAGTGCCATCTCTCTGTGAGTCTTCCTTGAGGACTTTGATCCAGATAGACAAGTCGAGGAAGACGGTCTTCTGTGCCTCCTGCATTTTATTTTCATGTGCTGGCTTGAGCCAGAATATGGGGCTGATGGGAAAAATCACAATGTTGAGGTGATTTGACCTGAGATTTCCTGTCTCTGGACGATTCAAATTCTTCAGCACAACTCAGTTTTGTGGGCATTGTCACAACTGTCGACTTCAGGTGTGGTTGCGGCAAGGACATGGAAGAATCAAAATCCGCCAAAGTGGTAGCATTACAAGTCGGTACATCAGGTAACTGGGCAATAAAAGATGATGGAGGGTCCCAGTCACTTAATTTGGTCTGCCTTTGCCACTGAAGTGGTGACCAAAAACTATCCAGGGGGAAGGGAGGTTAATGGCAGGCATATTTTTTCTCTGTATTTTCCTGGCCTCTGAAGATAAATATAATAATAATAATAATAATGTTTATTTGTATAGCGCATATTCCATATAAAAACATGCTCACCAGCGCTTTACATTTCGCAAAAAAAGGCAAATGGTGATAAAAAATGTTCACAATTACATACACAATAAGATAACAACAAACATTAAAGCTATACAAGTAAGAAGACACATAAGAAACCACAGAATATTGAAATTTAAACGCTGACTTATGTCATGAAAAAAGATTAACAGATTTTTCATATGAATAAAGAGGCATACTGTGTTTATATATTGCTATGTGTGTGTGTGCGTACGTGTGTGTGTGTGTGTGTACGTGTCCCCAAAGTCAATGACAGAAAGTAGGTTTGCACTGAATTTAGAACCCAGAACTGCAGTGAAAGACATGAAAATAGAATGTGGACACAAACCAATTACGGAACAAGACAGGGGCAATTTTTGTGCCAACAGGTGTTTTGTCAGGCAGGCAATTTGCACCTGTCTTGTTTCTTTTAATTACATATGCATTCTCGTTTAACCCTTAGCTGTTCACAAAGCTGGTAACTGCCCTGCCGAAGAATGTGCCGATCCGTTCGTAGCGAGATCGCCCGACTTTTTCCGGCACATGTATGGGGAATTTCCATCACTACTGGCCTTGCTGTCTAACCGCGCGTGTGGTTAGAATCTTGGTCAGTCTCGTGTTGAATGTTCTAAAAATAGTAGAGCATTCTTTGATGCAAGGAACTTTCCATTCACTACTGAAAGACTTTGTACTGATGCTGTGCTACATTCAATGCGAATACTAGGAGCTAGCTTTACATCTAGCAGTGCAAATGCGAAAGGGTTAATGTTCATGTGTTTTTGGTGTCAGTATGAATGAATACTGGAATCAGTTTGAATCAGATCGCTGTCTACAATAATCAGTTGCAGTTTTGTATCCACAGAGACAGCTGCTCAAAAGACCGCCCCCACCGCAATGTCAGCAGTAGCAGCTCATCGCATCTTCATTGCTGCCATAAGATCCCCATCAGTTCTGTGAGATGTTCATCGTGTCGGCCTGCAGTCACTTTCAACCAGCCGTCACTGAAAACTCAAGATTGCTCTCTTCCCCCCCCCCCCCCCACAGGAGAGCAGAAAATTTCTCCAGGGGACATGTAATTATTTTCACACATTACATTTACTTATGCACACACACACACACACACACACACACACACACACACACACAAACACAAACACAACACACACACACACACACACACACACACACACACACACACACATGCTTGAGTATGTTACGTGCCTTTCAATTTTAAAAGATTATTCTGCACAGCCTGACTGAAATCTTTTTTTAATCAACACCTGTATATACATTCAAATATTTGTTCATACACACTACTTCATTAGAATAATGGAAATGCTGTTCAAGTTGCAGTTTCATGGAAGGGGGGTGAGGCGACACATGAGACAGCAGGAGCGCTCTAGTAGGATCAGTCGGCAGAGTCTCAGGGCATCACTTGGGGCATAACTCTTAAATGCAATAAAGAAAAGACAATTTCAGATGTTTTTCAGCTTTTTTTGCTTTTTTTTTAAAATACCCCATCTTTTGCACAACTTCAGCAGTATACCCGTATGCCAGTTTGGTTGTATAATATGGTACACACAAACCAGCCCAGGCTCAGTTATGGTACCACAGCTGCCAGGGTTTCAACAGAAGCTATCAGTGTCAGTCTCCTGTTATCAGTCTTCAGTTCGTTAGTGTTTTTCGTGCTAATAATGGGGAGGTTGTGGATTTGATGCTCAGGCGGGCTATAGGTTTGCATTGGTCAGCTTGCTGTTTTGAAAGGCCCATGGACTCAAGATCTCATGTCTTCGAGGCCTGTCCTATCCTGCTTGGCCTTTTTCTTGTTCTTTTTATTGTATGGGTGTTATTTTATTCATAACAGCATATTTTTAGCATTGAATCTGAGGGAAATCCATGTTGCTGTACGTTCTTTAATGGGTTTTTGTCAGGGGAAACCTACGTGGTTGTCATGAGTTCATTTTACATGCGCTGAAGGTATCCTGCACACAAGTCAACACCATTTATTGCCTCATCATAGTGAAGTATGTGGCCAAGTGGACAGAGCCCCGCCTGCTATGCAAGAAACCCAAGTTCAGTTTCCAGATGGACAGGAATTTTTCTCTATCCTGTGTTAGAACTGGAATGGACGACACTACGCTAGCATTTCAGATCAAACAATAAAGCCGGGTCCCATGTGCAAGATGCACTTGAAGCATGTAACGGATCATACGGAAACAAACTAGTTGTCTTTTGCAACATTATGTAGGAAAATTAGTTGTCATAGGTAAATAAAAATGCGCAGGTAGACAAAATGAGAGTGGTGTCTACTGTGGCAGCATGCTTTCTCTGGGGATGGCAGCTGGCATTTCACGCAACAGAATTCCCTTGTGACAAAAAGAAATCCTGGTGTTCTGGGTATCTGACTGAATTGGACTGATTTTTAATCCAGTTCAGTCAATGTCCAGAATACCACTTTATTTGTGGATGGGGGAGGGGTAACAGGGAGGAGAAAGAGGAGGGGGTGGGGCAGGCAGGACAAAAGTCCTTCCTAATTTGGGACCTCTCGTTTCCCAGGTGAGAGCAGTAACCGAGCCATGAAGACATTATGTGCTTCTTACCTTATGATAAAAAATCATCACAATTTAGGGAGCCCTCCAGTGTGCAAATGCCACTCAGGGTTGTACAGTGTTGATGTTGTTCTTGTTTTCTTTTCTTAACCCTTTGACTCCCACCCCTTTCCACCAGCATCCTGCAATGTCAACCATGCTAGCAAAGCAAAAACTTAACCCTTCTACTCCCTCACCCTGCAGTCAAAGGGTTAAGTTTTTGCAGTTGCAGGATAGGGTTTGGGAGTCAAAGGGTTAATGTGACTAAAGCTCCTGTGGGCACTGCCTACTTAAGCATGTAAATTCATACAAACCGACCTACCTAGCAGAGAAAATGTCATTTGTATGACTGTTCTTTATGCTGTCCTCTTTAAGGCAATCTTACTCCATTTTGAGTCCCCCATGGGGATGCCAGGGGCTCTTTGAGTATAAATAGTATCCCCACCTTCTGGAAGTTCTGTGCTAGAAATTCCTGTTTTCTGTCAATCTTTGTTTCTGCTTGATCCTTTGCTTTCTGTCATTTCTCCTTGATCCTTTGCTTTCTGTCATTTCTTCCTATCATTTTCTGCCTTGCTGGTCCGTTCACCTGTATGTGTTCGATGAAGCCGTACATACTTTCTCTTAGGATTGATAATTGTGTACATGTAGAAAGTGCATTTTTAGCTCTAGGGAAAGGAGATATGCGGAAGCAATTTTAAGTAATTTAGGCCTGTTTGTACATGTGCTTTAGTGTCCTTGGTTATGTTGATATTTGTCTTCAGGTATGGATTTTAAATCCCCTGTGTAATAAATTGCACAGCATGGTCAACACCAGGGGCATGTCCTTCGATTATGTCCGCAAATGCATTGTGTACTTAAATGTCTTTTCCATTGTTTTCCTTTTTTTTTTTTTTTTGCCCTGTTGAAGTATTGTGTATGTACTGAAGTGTTTATAGCTCTGATACGGCTCTATGCAGTTGGCTGGGCTTTAAAAAAATAGCAATAACGATAACTCCATTTTGAGGAAGCTAAGGAGAGAATTTGGAGGAAAAAACATGTGAATGATCTGAGGGCAGAAATAAAATGTCTTGTGAGGAAAAGAGAGCGTGACAGGAGAGAGGAACCCCGAGCTACCGGTACCTAAAAGTTAACAAATTTGCTCCTGTGGTTCCAAAACAAGAGGGGACCTAATTTCTGCATCCATTGTACCCAACTGTGGTTAGAAATATTGATATGAATATTGTGTCTTGACACACACACACACACACACACACACACACACACACACACACACACACACACACAGAGATTGTGCAAACTAGGCTTCGTAACTCCAAAATTACAAAGCTTTAGTTACAGTTCTACTCTTTGCCTCAGTTTTGAGTGATTAGTTGGAGAAGGCTGACTGAAACACGTGTTTTAAATCAAACCTGGTTTTGAAAGTGGTAAGAGATGGGTCTTACAGATTGTGGATAGAACTGAATTCCAGATGACTGTAGCTTGGTAGGTGAATGATCTTAGGCCATAGGTTTTTGTGTTTACTTTAGGCACTGTGATCAGCAAATCAGGGCTGGACTGCAGACAATGAGCAGGCTAATAGAAAAATAATTCTTATATGTCATCAAGACATTCCAAGCTTTGAAAAAGAAGTGGTATTTATGAGTTATTGTTAGTTTTGTTTAAAGCCCAGCCGACTGTGTAGTCATGTCAGGGCTATAACCGTTCCAAAATATACACAATACTTAAACAGGACAACAACAAAAAAAGGAAAATAAAATTAAGTAGGCCTACACATATCGATGCATTTTACACACATAATCTAAGGAGATGCCCCTGGCGTTAACCACTCCATCCAATTTATCACACAAAGGATTTAAAAAAACATACCTGAATACAAATCTAAAAATAACCAAGGACACTAAAACATACATAAAAACAGGCCTAAATTACCTAAAATTGTTTCTGCATATCTCACTTCCCTAGAGCCGAAAGCGCACTTAATACATGTACTCAATTATCAGTCCTAAGAGAAAGCAGATAAGACTTTGTCGAACACATACAGGTTAATGGACCAGCAAGGCAGAAAATGATAAGAAGAAATGACGGAAAGCAAAGGAACAAGAAAGAAACAGAGAGTGACAGAAAAGAGGAAATTTCTAGCACACAATTTCCAGAAGGTGGTATCAATAAATGTTTTGACAAACATCTGAAACATACAACTCTTTTTGAAAAGTCTTTTCTTAAATTATATGAAATCATCCTGCGTGTAATGGAAACGTAAGAGATAAAATGATCATCTACTTCTTATGTGTTGCGTTTTATTTTATTGTTGTGTTGTATAGCTTGTTGGGACCGATTTCTGCGAACAAATTTATCCAAATCCACCCCAACCTAAAACAGTCAGTCTCCCATCTGTTATTAGAAATCACAGGAAAGTGACAGTATTACACGTAGGCGACACAGTTCGCACATTCTACCCTCACACACATCTTTTGAAAATGAAGAAGCACCATGAGCCACTCAGCATCAAACCTTCTTATTGAATGCTTGTACTTGCATGGTGTGAGACGTAAGCACTGTACAACCAACTCCTTAAAGAACCTCTTCAGAGATGTTCCTCTGAATACTATTTTCTTTTATTTATTTATTTATTTTTTTTTCAAAAGATCAACAGATTTCATCTGAAACAATCTTACATGTACATATGGGAAAGATTTTTTAAAGGCATTTTTGACTTGAAGGGATAATAGTGAACTTGATTTTTCAGTTGTCTTATTAATGAATTAAACTTAACATGGTGTTGGCCCTCATGTCTCTGATAGTTCAAAGGGCTGTATGCAGTATGAACAAAACTTGCATGAAACTTGAGTGCTCAATGTGGCAAAAATGTGTTGTCATAGAGCAGTGCCGCCATTTACCTTTTCTTTCATAATTAGGTGTGTCTGTGGGTAGTTAGTGCAGACTTCTTCATTCCAAATTCAATATGACCAGTCTTTTCTTCTCATGGTTTCTTATAAGACATTCCATGCTTCTTATACTCTTAAGCTTTATAATACCATTCCAAACTAATGCTTTATAGCATAATGCAGTGTGTAAACACACTGTTTATTTTCTACAGAGAAAATAAACCATTTTGAATCTTAAAGGTGTTTGAGTGTTTCTGTTTACAACGTCCTCTATTTTTGTGTTAAGTTCTGTGAAAATGTGGTATGTTGAAAGTAGTCTGTTTATGTGGGATAATTGTATATATATTTTGTATGCTTTTGTTTTCAGAATCTTCTGTTTTTGTGTTGGTCTTTTAATCAAATCCTATTAAAATGTGGTGGGTATGTCTGTGTGGGGCAGTTCTGTGTTGAAAATACTCCGTGTGGGATGGTTCTAAGCATTAGCATTTTGTGGCAAACATGTATCAGTTGTGTATCGCACAGTCCTATGTTGGCTAAAGTTGTGTTTGCGCTTGTTTACATCAGGTATGAGAAAAGTTTGATACATTCTGTACATGAATGCTTTTCCATTTGAACAACAATCGAGCCAAGGCAAAATTGAAAATATTCTTTGCCAAAATGGAGTGCAGCAATACAAATGGCCACCCAAGAATACAGGAAGTCCATATGTATATGCAGAAAAATGCCACATACAGCCAACTGTGTAGACTTGGCCGTTATTTCACTAGGTGGGATTATTTGATTGTCGGATAGTATCGATAATTTACTTGTCAGATAGTATTTTATGGGACCTCTGGCATGGTAATTGTTCAAGACAAAACCTCTGAAAGTAGGGGGCTTGTCCCCCATCCCCTCACTTTTTCCCTAGATTGAAGTATGTGCAATTTGAGTTTCTTGGTGTCAAAATCATGTATTGTTCCAAAGAACATCATTAACTTGATACAACTCTTTATCAAATACTTTGTCTCCGTTTACTAGAAGATGCCATTTGAAAAATGGGTGTCCACTCAATGCTGAGCGCTGATGACTGGAAAATGTCAGCAGTCCGTTTGAAGAGATCACATAATCTATTCCGAACAGTCAGGTTGAACACGATGACTGGGACTGTTCGAGATGAATGTTTACTATAGCCGGAACCAGGATAGGGGTTATGGAGCGACAGTGGCACCGGGCAGTGGATGTCTTTTTACTGATTTCTTGACCACCCGGTCAGGTATTCTGCAGGTAATATGGTCTTGTGTCAGAAGAGCTTATGCACATGTAAGGTATGGATTAGTTATTGTGTGCTATTAAAACGAAATTTTACTTTTTGAAAAAGACTGCAATCAATGCAACTTGAACTTTTTTTTTTATTGGACAAGGGAGTGGGAGTAGGCCAGGCAGCATTTGTATCATTTGAATGCAGTGCCTTTTTAAATTCTGGATCACAAGGATGCCTCTCACTCTTTTTTCCAAAAATCTACGAACTTGTAGATTTTTCTGGAGGCAACTCGGTCGATTTCTGATGAAAATAAAAGATACCCAAGGACAATTTCCTGGCTAGGACCTAATTCATCATCCCAGACCTGGCCTATACGTTAAGAATACAGCTTTTCTTCTCACATTTAAATTGTACTCAATCTGCAGACCATTTGCCACCTTTTCTTCTTATATTTCCTTTCTTTGAAGACATACTTAGGTATCGATTGGCTCCTTGTTAAAACACACCATAAGCATTTCTGGAATTTGGAGAATGTTGGACTGGTACCAAGTTCTGTCACACTTGACAGATTCATCCCTTCACTGCTATGGCTTTTGGCTACAGTGTGTGCTGAGAAAATCCTAAAAAAGCCCCAACATTTCTACCTACGATTTTTTTATCAATCATATCTCCATAACCATAAAAGTATTTATAATCTACAGAAGTATTTATAAAAAGAATCAGGAAAAAAACAATTCTTTTTGTAATATGACATACACTAAACCAGACATGAACGTCTGACATTACAGGGTACAAGACATGAACGAATGTGCGATGTAAACCAGACATAAATATCTGACAATACAGTAAACCACACACTGATACATCTGACAAACTCAATCTCGCATTCCACACGAACATGAATATATGACAATAAAGTAAACCACGCACTGATATGAATATCTGACAAAATCAACCTTGCAATCCACGCAAGACATGAATATCTGATAACAGACAATAAACCACAAACTACACAAGTCTTCAGATAAGGGAAGTTTATTCACATCTTTCATAATAACCACTATTCACATGACTTGCTAACACAAGTACCCATGCCTCAAAAGCACAGCAAAATGAATTAAAACATGCAAGGTACGAATAATCACAGAGCAACACATAGGTAACATAAAATACAGGATGCCACCCAAGACCTCAGGAGATTCACTGCGTGCACATTACAACACAGAGAACATCTCTTATCTTCAGCGGCAGGACTGGACATTGGAGGGGAGCAATTTAACAAACATTGGTTACTTATTTCAGCTCTGGACCATGGATCAACCTATTCAGCAAATCAAACCAGCACACATTTTTTTTTCTGTTCATCTTGATCATACCCTCTAAACATGCTAATCGGAGGCTTTGAATAATAAATTAATGAGCAGATTCTTTTGCAATTTACGGTAGTAAAATAATACAACTTTGTGGGCAAAATGGTTATAGCAAGCTTTCATGAAAAAAAAAAGTTTACCGCACGCTTTTATCCAAAAAAAAATCTTTTTTGAACCAAGCGCCTATTTTATTTCTGCAAGCTTAAACATAAGGGGAAAATAAAACACAACAAAAGAATCTAAGTGCCCTTCTTGCAAAACCCAAACCAAAACAGTATCACTTTAGGCGTGTTTTCAGTACACATCAACACAAACCTGTCCAAAAAGCGTCCACATGCCATCCCTTCCCTTATCAATATCTTAAATGAAACTTGAGGCAAACAACACAGACATCCATGCCCAGCCAAACCAAATGTTCTCAAACTGACCTTTTCAATCACACGCCCTACGCACCAGCTTTTTAATGCGTCAACTCTATCCACCAGCTTTGTATATCACCTTATCCTCCAGCTGCAAGAAGCTGATGGATAGAGTGCAATGAAAAGCTGAAGTGTAGGCCAGGCGGTGAAAGATACAATGTGAGCATGCAACCTGTAATTACTGCTCTTTTGCCATTTGTTTTGCTCTTTGATACCAGTCTGCGATTCATACTGGTTTTTTTTTAAAACAACAAAAATTGTGCTATATATTCTCACCATCACTCCCAAGATCAGAGTAGAATCAACTAATTATGGGGTGCCCATTTGCAAAATTGTATCGCCATTGCCATCATCAGCATAAAACTAATCACTGCTCATCAATTAGCCACATCCTTTCCCACCTAAATACCAAGATGGTGATTACAAACTGTACAGGTAGGCTACTTACAAAGGGAGAGGGGGGGTGATCATCTTACCTTCTATTCTTTTCCACAGTTTACCTCTTGTTCTTTTCACTGTGGAAACCATCATCCAAGTGCCTACAGATCCCTTTACAGGTGTTGTTTTATTGCTATGGTCATGGTCCCATTTCAACTGTCATCATTGAACACGCACGCTCAAATTTTCTTATTCCTATTACAAGCATAAGTCATGGTCACATCTACGGCACAACTCGAGACCCCATACAAAGCAATAATTTTATGTGTTGTGGCAGGTTATAGTTAACCATGTGTAAGATACTACATGATGGATGTCAAGGTGTCAACGTGTCTTCTGCGGCCATGTTACTGTGTAGGATGTCATGTGACAGACACTGGGGATGTCAGTTTAACGCCGCCTCATGTCCGTAGAGAACAGCAGTTTCTTCTCCTTGTTCTTCTTTTTCTTACCTCCTTTGCTGTTCCCTTGCTCACCTGCACAAAAGGCAAGACATCAAAATGGTCATCTCTTTACTGAAACATTATATCCAGGAGAATGGATCACTTTTAATTAGCACAGCTAACACCTTTTCAACCAAATATAAGCCTCACTCCCTTTGATATACCATTTTCAAGCTGTATAACCATCCTTCATGTCCTCTCTTTTACCACAATGACAGATTCAGAGGGAATCTGCACTGTGATTTTCATCCCCACCCACTTCAGGCCGGATAGTTTTATATTACATGCACATGATTGTATTCAATAAAATTGAAAGACAGGTTGGGGGGGGGTGGGGGGGGGGATTTTTTTGTTTTTTGTTTTTTTGTCTGCTATTTTCTGATCTCTCCACACCCTGTATTCTTCTAAAACAAATAAAAGAAAAAAAAACAACAAAATAAAAAAACAAAAGGAAAACAAAACAAGAAAACAATCATCATCACATACCACCATCTTTCTTATCACACAGGGTCTCCAGCTTCATGGATATGGCATCACTGAAAGAATTCTTAAAGAGCGGTACAGGTACACGATCTTCGTTGTCACTTTCCTCAGATTCAGCACGTCGTGAAAGGGGAGGACCACCCGATGCTCCTGCTGCGCCAGTGGCTTGACTGACGGTGCTGGTACTAGATGCTCCCCATGCTGAGGGGACAGGCTGCCTCACCTTCTTCAATGCCTGCAAACCAACAGCATTTACATCATGCTTAAGAGATTCAAATTTACATCATGTTTAACTCACTCAGCTCTAACATCCTGATATAAGGACAGGCTTGGCGAAGTGCTTCCTTACTAAGATCCGGATATGCGGATCTGATATTCAAAAAATTCCACTGGTGACAGAGTGCTGTGTAGTGGAAATTGAAGTGGGTCATGCTAAAGCCTCATTACCACAGAGTAATATTTGACCACTGCACGTGGCGAGTGACCTATGACCGGTCAGCCACAGAGCTATCTTTGTGCTGACCCCTTTCCTGTTTACCACGAGAGAGCAATGGCGTCTCAGCTGCAAACGAGTTGCGCTCACAGCGGTCGAACAAGACGTGTTTGCACTTTATGTCGGGCAAAAAAGTCATTCTTACCGAGGGGTCTGACTCTGAAGATGCAGAACAGTATGAAGAAAGTGGTTTTAGCCCGTCAGAAGGGATGGAATTGATGAAAATGTGTCCGACAGAGAAGGTGAAAGGAAGAGAGGGGTGGGTGTGGTGAGTGACACAATGTGTTCCCGTGGCCTTCGTAGCGCGGTACTTATGCAAATAGCCCAGTAGCTGATCTGACAGAGGTTGGTTTTGTTGTTTCGTGATGAATGTCTGCTTGAAGATTTTATGTGTGTGTGTTTTCCTTTCAGTTATTCCTCCATACACAGACAGCAAAACACATAGGCTAAACTTGTATGGCATTACATACCACGCCCCCATTCATTTTTTGATCAAATATTCAGTGACCTGATTATGAAGCACATGGTTGATGAAACAAAGAGATTCAGTGATCAAAGCCTTCAGGCATAAGGGGAACTAGCAAAATAGTTTGAAAATGGAACAGCAGTGAATGAAATGCATATGTGTGTGTGTGTGTGTGTGTGTGTGTGTGTGTGTGTGTGTGTGTGTGTGTGGGTGTATGTGAGTGTGTGTGTATGTGTTTGTGTGTGTGTGTGTGTGTGTGTGATGTGTGATGTGGAAAGTGTGTGATGTGTGTGTGTGTGTGTGTGTGTGTGTGTGTGTGTGTGTGTGTGTGTGTGTGTGTGTGTGTGTGTATACATCTGCACTTTTATGTGCATGTGGATGTTTGTACTGTGTGTGGATGTTTGTACTGTGTGTGTGCACTCTGTGTATGTGTTTGTGTGTGTGTGTGTGTGTGTGTGTGTGTGTGTGTGTGTGTGTGTGTGTGTATGTTGTATGTATGAATGTGTTTGGTGTGTGTATGGATGTGGGTGTCTGGGTGTGTCTGTGTGTCTGGGTGTGTGTGTCTGTGTGTTGAGGTTATAGTTTGTTTTGAAACCTTGTGCTGTGCTTATTTAGTCAAACAATAATCATATGTTACTGTTTCAAGAATGTGTGCTTTGTTAATTATTTTCATGAATTTTCCAATTCCATTCAAGCACTTGGTATGCTGAAGCTGACTACAAATCGCCAAGTAGTCAGCAGCATTTTGCTGACTTTAGCTGAATTGTATAAAGTAGAAATCTCAGGTAGCCATTATTCACTCTCTACTGGGATTTTCAATGTGATTTATGTGGAAAACTGTCCACTTTTCAGGAGCAGTGTGAACTTTACCACTATCCAATTGATGCCACCCTCAATTTTGTCGTCACAAAAACATATTTTCTCTCATCACCACCTACAAAAAGAGAACTGTAAAAGTTACAACTTTGAAACTCTGTAATATGCTTATTCAATCAAACAATAATCATGTGTGGAAATTTCAAGACTGTGTGTTTCCTCATTATTTTTTATTATTTTTTTAAACACCTGTACAAACCGCCTGTATACAGGAGAATGTGAAATGACAAATCGACAAGTTATCAGTAGTAAGTTATTGATTTCAGTTTATTTGTAGGGAGTAGAAACTCTCAATTAGTTATTGTTTACTCTCTACTGGTATTTCCAATGTGATTTATGTGAAAAACAGTCCTCTTTTCAAGAACAGTGAAAACTTCCCTTATATGCTCTTGTGATCACCCTCATTTTCATTACCATGAAAACATACCTTGTTTTACAACTGGCAACAAAAAGAGTACCATAAAGGTTACAGCTTTGAAACTTTGGAAAATGCTTCTTCAATATGATGATAATCATGTGTCAAAATAAAAAGAATATGTGTATAGCCGTTATTTTTTAATGATTTTTTTAAAAACCTATACAAACGCCCAGTATACAGAGAAATGTTAAATTCCAAATCGCCTAGTAGGGAGTGAGTTAAGAGATTCAAACAGCTTCTATCATCAGTCCATCTGTAATGTAATGTACCACTAAAAGGTTCTCTCATAATACAGAGGTTATAGGAAAGAGATGTGGTTAATAAGATGTCAACTTTTCTCAGGGTCAGCTTTATAACTGCAATGACTATCTTAAGAAAGAGTCAGGTACCTGTTTATAGTTGTGCAAACTGGAGGCTGCTCCTACAAGTTCTTTTTCAAAGCTTCCTGAACCTATTCGATAAGACTGGAAGGCAGAATGTCTACACCAGGCCAGCAGATGATTTAACACTATAATGTCCATGACCTTCCTTTACTTAGATACTCTGTAGCATACCTCATACACACATCTGTTTATTACTAAAGTGTACTACAGCCTACCTAAAGCTGAAAACTTCTTTGTCAGGGGCATAAATCAAAGACTGTGCGCGAAATCAAGCAGTACAGCTCTGTTCAACAATCATCAGAAAGTGCAGATGTACCCTCTGACTGGTTGTGAATGTCTTCGATAACTACATGCATGCATGCTATACAACAGCAAGTACTGCGTATGCACGAGTTTGAAAGTATATGTCAGTTTATATGTGACCTTGTAACGAAACTGATTCTACTTGAATATGGGCTGTGTGTATACATTTACCAGTGTTAACGAAATCCAGTCGCCCGAGTTGAGTAAAAAAGCTGGCCAACGAGTCAAAACAAAAACTATCAGCCTGTTAGGCGAGGTGACAATTTTGCTTCCAGCACTTATAGTTCATTTTGATTTTTTTAAAACTTTCTGATCTGTTGAGTAATTGTATCTGCTATAATTTAGTCGTCTCCGTAGTTAACGCAAAAACAATGTTATTTAGAGAAAGGTATCTCTTGTTTCCCATAGGCCTGTCAGTGAAGGAAGTCAAAGTGATATTTTACAGTCGACTGTTTACCGATCAGCAGCCGTTCACCCAATCTGTGAAGCTTTCAGTTGAACCGTTAGAAGCTACATCTACATGTTATCACATGTACTTTCCTCTGTTCGCCTCCCCCCACCCTCACAAAAAAGTCTTCAAAAGAAAACTTGACCAGGTTTGTTGTAACAATGGCTTATTCTGCTGAATATTTTGGGTCATTAGCATAAAAAGAATTTTACCATTTTTACGGGGGTACATATCGGACTAATGACACTATCTGCGGACAAACAGATCTTAAAATCCACAAGACGCCTGGCTAGTAGAGTTTTTATCTTCGCCAGGTCTGTTTGCCCACGCCATTTCTACAAACTGAGAGTGTCTATGTATACAAAAAGACCATGTTAATTTTTTTTTTCTACAATGTAAAAGCAAGTTATCCCCATTTGCATCAGTTGTGAAAAAAAAAATCTATTCTTTTCAGCAAGAGATAAAATCAGTCAGTAATAAAATGAGCGTCTTCAAATGTTACCATCTATCAGTCAAAATGTCAAGTCTGTATGTACTTGCATTCTTTTTCTATAATTTTTTTTGGGGGGTGGGGATAACCAACTCAAACGACCAGTATAGCGAGCATACTGAAGCAAACAGCCAACAGATGTTTAGATTTGTAGATAAAATAAGTAAAACAAATCAGAAAAAGGTAAAAGAAATTTGCTATTTTCAAGCAAAAATAAGTGAAACTCAACCCCACTTTCTCACCTCATCACAAATTCTGATGCACATACATATGACATGCACACTAACAGGACATTGCCATTTACAATGCACATAAACACATGTACCACACCCACTCACATACATTTGTATAAACTGAACTTACAGCAGCAAAAGAGAATGTGCATGGAGTGTTCGATGAAGAACTGTCAGTCTTTGGGGATGGGACAAACTCTGCTGCATTTACATTCAATTCTGAAACACATAAAACACTGCCCATGAACAATTATCCTCTTCTTCATAATACATATGAAAATATACATGATGTTGTGTTGTTATTTCATAAATCTGTTGGAACTGAAACTACCCAAGTGACTTAACTATTGTTGATTAATTCGTACGTCATACTATACGCAAGAGACATGTGTGTTACAGATATACTTACAACCGTCATCTATGATTTGTTTACGTTCACATCAAGTTATTAACGAGATAAAACATACCGGCTGTGTTTGTCTGTCATTGAAAGGAAGCAACACAGATGTAGCTTTTACATGTTTTGCCGACAAAGATTACATACAAGAACAACAAACTTTCACCAAGAAAGAATCCAATATGAAATCAAACATGACTGGTAATGATAGGGGTGGGGCAGAAGAAACAGCAGGAGTAGGCTGGGCCTGTGCATGTGGCAGAGGAGAACGTAAGAAGCGGACAGAGAGAAAGCTGTCAGAGGGGCAGTAATCTGCAGAGGAGAACGTAAGAATGGACAGACAGAAAGCAGACAGAGGGACAGTAATCTGCAGAGGAGAACGTAAGAAGTGGACAGACAGAAAGCAGACAGAGGGACAGTAATCTGCAGAGGAGAACGTAAGAAGTGGACAGAACCAGACAGAGGGACAGTAATCTTTAGAGGAGAACAAAAAGGGAAGAAAGCGACAGAGCAGTAATCTTTAGAGGAGAACATAAGAAGGCAGGACAGAGGGACAGTAATCTTTAGAGGAAACATAAGAAGCGGACAGAGAGAAACCATATCAGAGGAGACAGTAAGAAGCGGACAGAGAGAAAGCAGACAGAGGGACAGTAATCTTTAGAGGAGAACATAAGAAGCGGACAGAGAGAAAGCAGACAGAGGGACAGTAATCTTTAGAGGAGAACATAAGAAGCGGACAGAGAGAAAGCAGACAGAGGGACAGTAATCTTTAGAGGAGAACATAAGAAGCGGACAGAGAGAAAGCAGACAGAGGGACAGTAATCTGCAGAGGAGAACGTAAGAAGTGGACAGACAGAAAGCAGACAGAGGGACAGTAATCTTAGAGGAGAACAAGAAGTGGACAGAAACAGACAGGGGACAGTAATCTAGAGAAATAAGAAGCGGACAGAGAGAAAGCTGTCAGAGGGACAGTAATCTGCAGAGGAGAACGTAAGAAGCGGACAGAGAGAAAGCAGACAGAGGGACAGTAATCTGCAGAGGAGAACGTAAGAACGGGACAGAGAGAAAGCAGACAGAGGGACAGTAATCTTTAGAGGAGAACATAAGAAGCGGACAGAGAGAAAGCAGACAGAGGGACAGTAATCTTTAGAGGAGAACATAAGAAGCGGACAGAGAGAAAGCAGACAGAGGGACAGTAATCTGCAGAGGAGAACGTAAGAAGCGGACAGAAAGCAGACAGAGGGACAGTAATCTGCAGAGGAGAACGTAAGAAGTGGACAGACAGAAAGCAGACAGAGGGACAGTAATCTGCAGAGGAGAATGTAAGAAGCGGACAGAGAGAAAGCTGTCAGAGGGACAGTAATCTGCAGAGGAGAACGTAAGAAGCGGACAGAGAGAAAGCAGACAGAAGGACAGTAATCTGCAGAGGAGAACGTAAGAAGCGGACAGAGAGAAAGCAGACAGAGGGACAGCGATATGAATGCTTGCAACTGGGAACACTTAGAGGATTATGGCTACTCTATGATTTGGAGATGAACCAATGTACTTAACGTGAGCCTAACCTGTCAATGTAAGCTTTCCTCTTGGAAAAAGGCATTGCATAAAGACCATACATAAACAATGATCAATCAGAGGCAGAACCGAACTTAGCTGTCAAAAGTATACAGATCATAAGAGGGAATCCACATCGCCTCCAAAGAAAGGAAATTAATAATGCATGTGTGTGCAATCACAACCTACAATAAATAGAGAAGTGTTCTTGTGATGCCGACAGTGCAACTGTTGCAAGGCAATAACAACCAATAGCTGGAGATGATCAAAACCCATGAGCAACAGTACAGCATGTGATAATGAACTTGTTTTACTTCCCAAATATTCTGTTCAATCATAACTTGAGTAAACCAGGTACATAATCTGCTTTCTACTGAAACATGCATGCTAGTCAAACTGTCTCACTCCAAAGTCCCAATTTTAAAAGGCAAGAACAATAAAAGATTCCAATTCTTTTCCACATCACCCAATTCAAGCACACAGAGAAAACATACCTGGACGACTAGAGTCAAGAGAGGAGAGACTGGCAGTGTCAGAGACACTAGAGAGACGTCTTCGTTCCTCTCCCTCCGCCACAGGAGCAGGGAAGTGGTCGGGATTGTCCAGAGCCAATTTTACCTCCGGGTCTGTACAAATGAATTACTGGTGTAAGCAATAGTTCATTTTCTGCTGCTGTTCGCTCTAAGATGGCGCACATACACATGGCATAAATATACATACACGTTTCATGGACACAACATACATACATACACATATTCCACGACTCTTGATAAAACCATTTACACAAGGCAAATCATCAAAATTTCAGTGCACACAAATTCAACAATATCATTGTTTTTTATCTAGTGGAATGTGCTGAACCACTTGAGTGTACAAAAACAGAAGAGTTAACTCGCTGGGAACCCACAGAAAATAAGGTTGAAGGGAACAATAGAAATTCCTAGAGTGGCCAGGAATTGGACGGCCTTTGTCTTTGTTCAAACAAACTAGAAGATACAGGAAAGACAACAAAGAAAACTGTAGGTCGTTGGGATGAATTTCAGAAAAGTGTAAGGAAGACTCTCTTTAGGGAGTGCCAGGAGAAGCTGAATGCAAATAGGATGAGAACGTAGGTGAAGTGATCCTTAAGAAAAGGTCAGGACTGAACAAAGACTTCTGGCCCACAACCTTAAATTTATGATGTACGTAAATACAAAGAGAAATGAGTAAAAAAAAGCGCAAGAAAAGTGATGTCTCAAAAACAGAAGAACACAGTAAAAGACTAAACTGTAGGGTACATCTTCGGTCACACGTGAAAAACAATAAAAACAGCAGAGATGTGAGAATCTGGGGTAAGACGGGGGCCACAAAGAAAGGCTGTGTGGGAGTACAGAAAGTTCAGTCTGGACACGTCTAAGTACTGAAGATAGCCACCCAGACTGAAACCAGGTGGCAGGCTGGGTTGGGCGCAGCTCCTAATGCTGGTCATCTTTTCACCACTTCCTCGACCAACCAGTCAATTATTTTGCACTTAGTACGGTCTTTCACAATCACTGAGCTTATGCATTTTTAAGATATGTTTATGTATGTGCTATTAAGCAAAAAATTAACAATGAAATTTGAAGTTGATGACTGGTTGAGAAAAATGACAGAACGGTCCAAAAGGGGTGAAGATCCCTAAAAAGGGGCGATCTGTTTATAGAAATAAAATGGGTATTAAGAATGAGTGGTAAACACTCCTGATCGAAACAGAGAAAAACACCAAGAGAGCTAAGACTGAGAGTCGGGAAATACAACGGGGCAAACAAGACTGTGTGGAGTGCACTAAGTAAGGTCCTGTTGCTTTGATGTACTTGAGACAAAGAGAACAATCGTCACTCAGGCCAAAACAGGGTATCAGGATAAGAGTGGGCTTAACAAGGGCACCAGGCGGTGGATGTCTTTTCACCGATTTCTCAACCACCTTGTCAAGTATGTTGCATTTACTACAGTCTCTCGCATTAGCTAAGCTTAAGCTCTGGTAAAACATGGTCAACTCTTTGTTGACACGTCAGCTATATATCCACGACGGCTGCCATTGGCATTCCCTTGTCGACGCGTCAGTGACATATCCGCGACAGTATTGCGCTACTTTTACAGAGCGGCCAATGGTGTAAGGGAGGCAACAACCAATAGAAAATGAAACCTCAGTCTGTCTTTGGAGCAACAACCAATAGAAAATGAAACCTCAGTCTGTCTTCTTTCCCATATTACTTCCCTTCTAATATTTTCGTACTTTGAATTGCTTTGCTAGCTGTAGAGGAGAGGTGTGAAATTTCCCTGTGGAATTTTTTATGCGTTGTTAGTGTAGGTAAATATAAAACACCATTTTTTCATGAATATGGAACAATCAACGCTGGATTATTTATCAAGTACTTTTTCTCTGTCCCTGAAACATATATGTGCACCTATGACCTGCCTAAACACTGCCCATGATTCATGGAAGTGTAGGGGCCTTGGATTACCATCAGTAAAAACTTTTTTTCGAGGGCCCTGTTGCAACCATATTTCATGTGGAGCTGAAGGTAAGATGCATGTCTGTTACAAATACACAGTATGCATTTCTGAAAAGTACAGATTTTGAATAATTATTTCCATTTTACTGTTTCCTTCTAATTGAGAAAAATTATTTTTTGGCAATTTTTTAAAAATAGCCTATAAACGTGTGTCACAGGGGAAAATCGGTCTGGAAAATTCATGTCAACAAAGAGTTTAGCTATATGTTACTAAGCAAAAAATTAACAATGAAAAAGTGACAGTATCAAAAAATGAATCAAATATGGTTATGTGCTAATAAAAAAAAAAACAATGAAATGGAGACAACGTCAAAAAAATGTATTTTTTCACTACAATGTTATTTAAAAACTGTAATAAATGTTTAGATACATTTTTATAAATTGTTTAATAATTTTACCAGGTTTCAAACGAAACTAACAACTATTTAGGCAGGTGTATATCATCAATTCTGATCAACTTTATCGTAATAAAAGTAATCATAATAATAATAATAATAACAGTAATACTACTTTAATAATAACAATATTGATAATCATAATAATAATAATGATAATAATAATGACAGCCTGTACAGCGACTGATCTAACAAGAGCCCTAACTACTTAACAAAACGACAGACAAAGGCAGACACACATAAAGCAAATACATGTCAATCCCTACATGTAGCCAATCAGCCCTTGTGAAATACAGTGTAGAAATGCACAATTAAAAAGAACTCACAGATTCCATACAGGCTCTTTTTGTCCTCAATGTTTTGCTTTCTGGCTATGCGTTTGTCTTCCTTCTTCACCTTCTGTCGATATTGCTTTCTCCTCCTCAGCTCTCCTGCACAATACAAAAACAGCAAGTACACCTAACAGCTCGTCTACCTACACAAATGCCATCCATCAAGACCACATGAACAACTCACTTGGTACCTTCGACTGAGTAAAATGTTTATTGGCTAATGCTGCCAGAGAACTTGGATAAGATCAAAAGGCAGTCACTTCATATTATTCCATTTTTGTTATTGTTGGTTTTTGGTTTGCTGTTTTTCGTTTTGTTTTTGTTTTTGTTTTTTTAGTGAGGGGGGGAGGGGTCGACATTGTTACAATAAATGAAAAAGCTATTATCCATATGACCGTTTACACCCACAGCCAGGTGATCACCTAGGTTTCCAGACACAATACTCATGATACCACAGCAAGAGGCGTGTTCTTCCCTATTGCTGGAACTATGCGGCTCATCAGCAGTTCTGAGCCAGTGTAAACAAATGGGACTGTGTGATTGCCTATGTGCGCCAAGGTAACTATATATTTTCAACAATGGTGTTTCACTCATTAATCCAAAAATCTAATGATTAATCTTAACAAAAAGAAGACTCATCCACATAGATATCAAACACGGACTGGTGGAATCACGATACTGAGATGACTGTTAAAAGAAAGAAGAACATTTTTTTTTACATATTCACAAGCACTTTAGGTTTATTGACATTAACAAAACAAACATCCTCCAGAATACTGAACACAATTATCTACACCACCAGCCTTTTTCTCTCACATACTCCATCTGGCTTTCTCTCACTCTCTTATAACTTTCTTTCTCCACACACACACACACTCTCACACACATAGAAGAGAGCGAGAGATTGAGAATAACCGAAAAAGAGTCACCCACACACACATACGTACACAGAGGAATACTATGTATTTTGCTTAACAATGATATTCAAAGTTCTATAATTTCTGACAGAGAGAGGAAGAGTGTGTATTTTGCTTCAGTAATGTTCAAAAGTCCTTAATTACTTGTTTGATTCATAACACACACACACGCAAAAAAAAAAAAAAAAAAAATCAAAAAAAAAAGACAATAAATCCAGATGCTTACAAACTGCAACATGAAAAAAATCAACTCATTGGAAGAGGTTTAAAAAACTGTTTAAAATAATTGGTTGTCTCTGAAAAAAGAAACCTCACTAGAAAAGGTTCAAATGCCCTTAGAATAATTGGTTGTCTCTGAAAAAAGAAACCTCACTAGAAAAGGTTCAAATGCCCTTAGAATAATTGGTTGTCTCTGAAAAAAGAAACCTCACTAGAAAAGGTTCAAATGCCCTTAGAATAATTGGTTGTCTCTGAAAAAAGAAACCTCACTAGAAAAGGTTCAAAGGCCCTTAGAATAATTGGTTGTCTCTGAAAAAAGAAACCTCACTGGAAAAGGTTCAAAGGCCCATTTGTAAAATAACTGGTTGTGTCAGTACACTATTTCAAACGAAAAAAGTCCAAGGCAACATTATACACAATTATCAAGAACAGAGGATTCTGTCAACATATGCATGTAGGTCAGCGTTATCCAGAAGACTGAATGATATCGACATCCACTTTGGACTCTAACGCTTAATGAGCTGCCAGAACTAGTTGGTCTTTAGTAACCAACGATTGCCTCCCTGTATATTTTGGCTGTCACATGCATTACAATGACACAACATACTTGAACCCTGAGCTGAGTATCGTAAAAATGAAAAGCATCTGTCCGAGATGGGTAACACTCCTTTAGTGTGTGCCTTTAGCTTTTAATCTACTAATTAGCATCTGTATTTTAATGGAGTTCGAACTTTGATAATTTCAGTCGTTGAGTGAAAACCAAGTCAACAGTATCTTTCATTCCAACCTTCGAACTTTGATAATTTCAGTCGTTGAGTGAAAACCAAGTCAACAGTATCTTTCATTCCAACCTTCATCATTCCATGGTTGCAGAGTGAAAACAATGTCAACACTTTCATTTTCTTTCTTTTCTGTCTGTTCAGTTGGCGCTTTCATGCACATCAATCGCCGAGTTGTGTATCATTTTATCGGGAAAAAACTTAGCTTTTTATTGACGGGGGAACACCTCTGGTTTTTAATGATGTGTGTGTATTACAAACCAATCAACAACAACTACAACAAAACTCTTGAAAATATTACGGGAAACTAATGCTACTTGCTTCTAAGGGTCACCATGGCACCTGCACAGCACAACGCAATCGCTGGTAACCAGACACAGCTATTAATAGCAGAGGGCAGCAATCGGTGCGCTTCACACTGCTATAGTTGCTGCCACGGCATGAAACTAAGTGATCACTCTAAAACCCCCATGTAAATACAGTGTCATGAATTGAATCACCAAGGGAAAGGAGATGTGGGCCAGTCATATCTATGCATGACAAGACCCTGTTTTTTCTATCCCATCACATTATTCCATGCTCATGATATTAAGTAGTATCAGCTATGGACTAGCATCCCTTCCACCTTTACTGACCAACCCTGTAATAAAAAAACAAAACAAGACTACACGTGGCTTCGCAACTCACCAACCCTGCAAAGAAACGGGAAAGGACTACAAGTTCCCTCACCATCCACATACCACGTATAAACATTTTTAAAAAATCATTTAAAGGTAAGGACAAGACAGTTCAGCACCCTCAACCCTGTAAAAAAAAAAAAGGGTAGGGATTACATCTTGCTTCACCATCCACCCACTGTGTAGAAAACTGTTAAGCGTCACCATCCATTATCTCTGTAAAAACAAGTAAAGACTGCAAGTTGCTTGACCACCCATGAAGCCTGCAGAAACAAGACACCAGGCCCACATACCTGCAAAGTGACGCAGTGTTTTGTGGGAGACAGTTGGAGGCTGCAGTTCTACTTCTACCACCTGGAATTCACAGGCCTTGGGCACGTGGCTCAGGTACCGCACACGCTTACGTATGTCCTGCCACCCACAAAATGTTACGTGTTGTATTTTCCAACAGTAGTAATAGCAGGTAACAGTAGTGTTAACAAATGGCAATATGACGAAAAAAATGAAGAAACAAGGCAATAACTGTTAAACCAACACCTGCTCTTTTTTTTTCCCCATACAAGACAATGATCTGGAGGGTGTAACTGTGATTCTGTTTCCATCAATTTTTGGATCGCATAAAAACTTTCTTTATAAACAATTCAGAAAACACTGTACAGTGTGATCTGCTTGAACAACGTTTTGTAATCCCACTACATGGCAATCAGTCACAACCATTTTGGAATAAGAATAAAAAATCTAAGCACATGCAAGCACCACAATTTACTATCCATACAACAGATTCTTGTCGTGAACTCACACTCCCCACTCAGTATAGGGACAGATTCCAATCTTTAATAGACACTGTGAAATCAACTGTATGAAAACACTTAAAGCCCATACTGATTCTAATGATGAACACACACTGTACAACTCTTTGTACAATGTCTACCACACAAACTTAAATAGCTAACACATAACGTGAGCATGAAACTAGTTAAACAGTGAGAGGAATAACACCATATGTCTTGTCAGATTTTAACCACCAACACACAAATGTACAATGAATGCAGTTATATTATGCACTTTTCCAACCATCAACAAACGAACTGAATCTGGACATACACTGAATGCCTTTGACCCCGAAGAACTCAACTCTTTATGAAAGAGCTATAACATGACATTTGTCATACAATGAAAGCTAAAGCTGTTTTGCCTCATACCTCTTTCATGAAGGTAATCTCCTTGTCCACAATCTTGGCGGTGATGATCTGTGGGCCAAGCTCCAGACTGCCATACTCATGGCAGATACAGCGAGCGTTAATGGAATGCAGGTAGATCTGCTGACCGTCGCTCGCTGTCAACATTAACAAGAATGCACTTGGGCAAAACTATCAACCAAATAATCAGCTACAACAAATTTTGAGTCAACTTATCACAGGCTCAAAACAGAGACTTTAAATGAACAAATGAAAGACATATCTGGGAGAGTCATCTCTTGCACATGAAACACAAGGATCGAGATTATTATACTTACATTCTGAGATAATAAAAGTCTATCTAAAAGTGATCATTCATAGTTATATTTTGAGACAGAAGTCTATCCAAAAGATAATACAGATACACTGACAGAACAATCTGTATACACCAGCTACAACGCAAAATATGACTTCCCCACACTGGCTTAAGCTAACATTAATTATTCGAGTACAGGTTGAAGACACCATGCAAATACAAGTTTTACAGTGGGCAAGACCCAGTATCTGCAAATCACTTATCATTAACTCAAAATCAAAATTTGATCTCAAATCATGACTCTGGACATCAGATTCTCTGCACAAGCTTACCCTGATAAAAGTAGAAGTAGCGTTTTGACTGGTTCCTGCTGCTTCTGCCAGGTGCGCTGTTGCTGGCAGCTGCACCACTTCCACTCTCTGCAGGCGATGACACGTTCTCATTCTCTGCAGGCATTGTCAACTGTTCCACTGCCTCCTCTGTTGTCATGGTGTCTCCTTCGGTCATTTCAGGGGGTACCAGGCCGAAGCTGTCATCTGATGGAACACTCGGTGGCTCCTCTGTATACAATGTTTGCACATGTCATTATTCAGTAGTCAAAAGTCACGATTGCTCTGATATGTCGCTAAATTCTCACATGAAACTTATCTATTTGCATGCTGTTGCGTCTTCAAGTGCTTCTGACTTGACACTGCTATATTTTCACATCTTTCCAAAGCATAACAGTCCATCACCAATGTGCTTCATAGTAGTGTTTTCATTTTGTTCCAGTCTTCCATCACCAATGTGCTTCATAGTAATGTTTTCATTTTGTTCCAGTCTTCCATCACCAATGTGCTTCATAGTAGTGTTTTCATTTTGTTCCAGTCTTCCATCACCAATGTGCTTCATAGTAATGTTTTCATTTTGTTCCAGTCTTCCATCACCAATGTGCTTCATAGTAGTGTTTTCATTTTGTTCCAGTCTTCCATCACCAATGTGCTTCATAGTAGTGTTTTCATTTTGTTCCAGTCTTCCATCACCAATGTGCTTCATAGTAATGTTTTCATTTTGTTCCAGTCTTCCATCACCAATGTGCTTCATAGTAATGTTTTCATTTTGTTCCAGTCTTCCATCACCAATGTGCTTCATAGTAATGTTTTCATTTTGTTCCAGTCTTCCATCACCAATGTGCTTCATAGTAATGTTTTCATTTTGTTCCAGTCTTCCATCACCAATGTGCTTCATAGTAATGTTTTCATTTTGTTCCAGTCTTCCATCACCAATGTGCTTCATAGTAATGTTTTCATTTTGTTCCAGTCTTCCATCACCAATGTGCTTCATAGTAGTGTTTTCATTTTGTTCCAGTCTTTTTTTTTTTTTTTTTTTGTGGAATCAAATTCTGAGTTTGCTATTTGAAAGTGTTTCTGATGTGAATCTGTTACACTTTCACATCTTGTGAAAGGCTTCAGAATAACAGACCATCACTGATCCACCTGACAGTCATTTTCTACTGTTCTCCAGATTTAAAATGTCTCTCTGCTATGATGTTAAGCTAAAAGACAAAGCACATGAAGTCTCAACACATGCCTAACGATCTGTTTCAAAACAATTGTTATTGTTGTTGTTTAAAGCCCAGCTGACTGCGTAGAGCTATATCAGGGCTATAATAATAATAATAATAATAATGAAGCATTTGTATAGCGCACTCCTCCAACAAGATGCCAGAGCTCTGTGCACTTAACAGACGTTATCATAAGCAGCAATCCATGATAGACAAGCAACAGTGATGTACAAATCAAGTCAAAATTAAAAATAGTGATAGATAACACATTGGTAACTTGTTATAAAAAACCTAAGCAACATTAAGTTAAGGATAAAGGATCACACACACACACATACATACACACACACACACACACACACACACACACACACACACACACACACACGCGCGCGCGCGCGCGCGCGCGCGCGCATAGACACAGACACACATACACACGCACTGATTCAATCACTCACTCACTCACATACACACATACAAACCTGAACACAGATATACATACACAAGAGATTAATTATACAATCATTACTAAATAACATGTCACTTAATAAACAACACGAAGCAGCACACGAGACAGCCAAATAAGCTAGACATTAAAGGGTAGGCCAGAAGAATTTAAAGGTTATAGTATTTCTTGAAAAGGTGAGTTTTCAGAGCTTTTTTGAAAGACGGAGTTGATGAGATTTCTCTAATTTCACGTGGAAGGGAATTCCATGTTTTGGGGGCTGCAAAGGAGAAAGAACGTTGTCCAAAGGTAGCAGTTCTGACATGAGGAACGTTAAGTATTTTTGAATCAGAAGAGGAACGAAGTTGACGTGATGGTGTGTATAAAGAGAGAAGGTTTGAGAGGTAGAGAGGTGCAGTTCCAGAGAAAAAGGAATGGCAGAGAGTTGAAAGTTTGTAATCAATCCTTGCTTGGATAGGAAGCCAATGCAGATTTTTGAGGAGAGGTTGTACATGATCATATTTGGATGCCTTCAGTACCATTCTTGCAGCAGAATTCTGAACTTTCTGAAGCTTATCAAGATAATGTTTGGAGCAGCCTGATAGAATTGAATTACAGTAATCTAATTTTGACAAGACAAGGGCAGATACCAGAGTTTTTTTGGTATTAGCTGAGGTGAGATGACGAATTGAACTAATGCGACGTAGTTCAAGATAGGCTGAACGGCACACATGTTTAATGTGTAAGTCGACACTCATGTTCTCTGTCATTTGAAAGCCAAGATTACGAGCAGATGGAGAAAAGGTGACATCATTGCCACAAACTGATATGGACTTAGGCTGCTGATGAGAAGGATGTTTTGATGATGAATGAAGAAATAATGCTTCAGTTTTGTCATCATTGAGTTTGAGTTTATTTTGAAGCATCCAGGATTTGATGTCAAGAATACATTTTTCTAAGGAAGATACTGATGGTGACATGTTGGTTGGAGGAGCAGAGACATACAGCTGAGTGTCGTCGGCAAATGATTGGGAATTGATTGAGTGAGACTTAATCAGGTCTGCAAGAGGTTTTGTATAGAGGATGAAAAGAACAGGTCCAAGCACAGATCCTTGTGGAACACCACAAGTTAAATCTTTGTATCCAGAACAGCAGTCTTTGATGGAAACAGATTGTGTTCGGTGAGACAGATAGGATGTGAACCATTTTAGCACTGTACCAGAGATGCCAAAAGCAAACTGGAGTCTCTTTAGGAGGACATGATGGTCAATGGTATCAAAAGCAGCTGAGAGATCTAGCAGTGTCAAGACAGAAACGTTTCGAGAGTCAAGGCTAAGAAGTATATCATTTGTCACTTTAAGAAGAGCAGTTTCAGTGCTGTGATGGGGTCGATATGCCGACTGAGATGGACTGATGAGTTTATGTTCATTTAGATAAGCGAGAAGCTGTTTAAGTACGATCTTTTCCATGACTTTTGACAAGAATGAGAGATTTGAAACTGGGCGATAATTTTTTAGCGTGTTGGGGTCAAGTGTGGCTTTCTTTAGAAGGGGTTTGACAACAGATCTTTTGAAGGCTGATGGAAAAGACCCAGAGATCAAGGAAGTGTTGATAATGCTAGTTAGAGTTGGAAGTAAATCATCCAAAAACTCGCAAAATAATGGTGTGGGGAGAGGGTCAAGTGCACAAGAAGTGGGTTTTGATTTCAAAATGATGTTCTTCAATTCTGACTCATTTATTGGTTCAAATGCTGTGAATCTGGAGGTAGTGATCTGGTCAGGGTAATCATATGGTGTTGCTACAGATGAGGCTTGATCCAGATCATCACGAATAGTTTTTATTTTTTGAACAAAAAAGTCATTGAAAATATGTGGGAGTTTGGTAGGAGGCAGGGTTGTTGGTAATGGAGAGCCTCCATCACGGCCCAGTAGTTTGTTACAAACTGAGAAAAGATGCCTAGATGACTTTGCGTTGGCAATCTCGTTGTGATAGAAGTCTGATTTGGCTTTTAACACTATGTTAGTGACTTGTCTTTTTGCTGAGTTGAAAATGGATTTTGTTATTGTGATTGGATTTTTTAGCCATGCTCTCTCAGCTTTGCGTTTGTGTGTTTTTGCCGCTTGCAGTTCAGTGCTGACAAGTGGATACCAAGGCTCTAGTTTGTCACGGCGCACTGTGTGATCACGGAGAGGCGCGTGTTTATCTAGTAGACTTAACAGTGTGTTGTTGAGTGAATCAATAGTTGGACATGAATGTGGAGAAATAGACATGTGTAGATCTGCTTGAAAGGCAGATCTGTCAATCTTACGTATATTACGGGACCGTCTGCGTACTGCTGGGTTGGATGGGACGGGGAGACATAGACTACTAACTACACAGAAATGGTCAGACGCCAAGGATTGCGTAACACTGGTTGAGTCTATTATGTTGTCAGTAGGTCGATAAATGACCCAGTCAAGAATGTGACCACGTTCGTGTGTGGGCTCATGGACTGACTGAGAGAGATTAAACATGTCCAACATGCTTTTTAGTCTAGTAGTACAATTATCAGATGAATCAAAATGTACATTAATATCACCCAGAATTACAATAGCACCAGTGAGATTGTTACAAAAATCTAACAACTGTGGAAAGTCATTTAAGAACATTGCATCAGTAAGTTTGTTTTTCCGACTGGGAGGAGGTCTGTATACACACACAAAATGTATACAACAGGATGGTAGATTCAGGGTGAAACGTGCTGCTTCAAAAGATGAGTGGTGGAAGGGTAGAGTTGCCGTGGTAGTTGAATAATGTGAGAGAGAGTTCTTATAGACAAAAGCCAGCCCCCCTGCTCGAGATGGCCGTGGAAATGAATCGAGTGTGTAGTCCACAGGCGTGAGATCACAGCATTTAGCCTCAAAACATACAAAACTTCAACAGGAAAAAGAAAAAGAAAGAAAATTAAGTACACATCTCAAGGCATTCGTGCACATAATCTTACGACATGCCCCTGGCATTGACCACTCCATCCTATTCACTGCACAGGGGATTTAAAAAAACAGCAACACATGAATACAAATTTAAGCACACCCAAAAAGACACACAAATGAGTTCCTCTGCAATATGCAAATGCATTTCACCTGCTAATCGATGACCAGGTTCAGGTTCATACTGCTTATAGCCCAGCCGACTAGAGCCACTTTAAGACTAACACCAGCTGACTAGAGCCACTTTAAGACTAACACCAGCTGACTAGAGCCACTTTAAGACTAACACCAGCCGACTAGAGCCACTTTAAGACTAACACCAGCCGACTAGAGCCACTTTAAGACTAACACCAGCCGACTAGAGCCACTTTAAGACTAACACCAGCCGACTAGAGCCACTTTAAGACTAACACCAGCTGACTAGAGCCACTTTAAGACTAACACCAGCCGACTAGAGCCACTTTAAGACTAACACCAGCTGACTAGAGCCACTTTAAGACTAACACCAGCCGACTAGAGCCACTTTAAGACTAACACCAGCCGACTAGAGCCACTTTAAGACTAACACCAGCCGACTTGAGCCACTTTAAGACTAACACCAGCTGACTAGAGCCACTTTAAGACTAACACCAGCCGACTAGAGCCACTTTAAGACTAACACCAGCCGACTAGAGCCACTTTAAGACTAACACCGAGTTAAAATTGACACCCAAGTTTAAATAAAAAGACAACAGTTAAAACCCAAGCTCACCATTATCCTTGCAAGTCTAAAATGCATCTAAAGAAAAGCATTCTCATACATAAAAGCACATAAGATGAAATCCACTGATATCCTGTCAAACCTGGAAAATTGCATCCAGAGATACATCTCTGAAGAGATTCTTTAAGGAGTCTGATGTGTAGTGCTTATGTCTCACACTGTGCAAGTCCAAGCATTCAATACGGTGTCTGAGGCTCGTCACATGGTACACACCATGTTTTTAAAGGTAGAAATGAGCGTAGGATGTGTAACCCGTGTGTAACCTACATAAGACTTTTTTCCCCTATGATTCCCTTGAAGTAGATGGGAGAATCTCTTTAAGGTGGGGGGCAGATTTGGAAAAGTCTGTTGTCTGTCTGCTTGTTCCAATCCTGTATGCTTTGGCTTTCAGATCTGTGGACATCTTTTCCTTTTGGGGGTTCTTGGCCAAGCAGTCAGCCTTTTCACTGCATGCAATACCAACATGACCAGGAATCCAGGCAAAAACAATGAGGCAACCTTCACTTGTAAGAGAATAAAACATTGAAAAGTAACATCCAGAACTTAAACTCATTGTGTGCGATTATGTCGACTCTCATTCCCCGACTGCCTAAAACCATTGAGTTATTGGCAGTTATGAGTCTTCTGTATTACAAACTGTCCAACACAATCAATGAATTACTGGCAGAGATTCTGTACACCTTACCTTCACTGGAGGCAGCAGCCGCAGTTGCACCAGGTATGAGCAAGGGTACAGAGGGACTGTACTCAGGGGTGGGACTGGACATGGACAAAAGGCTGTCAGTTGATTCGCTGTCTTCATGATCTTCGTGGTCAGAAAATTCCCCAGACACCACACTCTCTTCCTCCTCCTCTTCTAGCTCGTCAAAGGCATCAGCATACTGCTTCCGGATCTGATAGGGAAACACAACTTCTATCAGTTTCATTTTCTCAAGATGGCATATCCACATTCAAAACAAATTTCATCAATGCCACAGATGCCATGTGATGGTTAAGTTGCAAAATAACCAAGGCACAAGCCAAAAGCATGCATCTTATGTGCAATCAGCTATAAAGGCTCCATGTGCCAGAAGAAAAGCTCAACCCCTTGAAACCCCATAAAAAATAAAGAATTAAACGAAAATGAAAGTAAAAAAAACAAAAACAAATCAGCATGTAAAAACATGCAAGTCCTCTGTGATACAAGTATTGTGATAAGCTACTTGAGGCAAAGTTTAACTGTTATCAATATGCTGGTGTGACTGACCAACTTTGATGAAAACTTAACATCAACTACATTGAATATCTATTATCTAGTTATTTTTTTTTTTTAAAAAGAAATTCTTCAAGACAGAATTACATTGGTAATACAGAAATAAACATCAGACCATACAAACTAAACAAACCCAAAGCAAGAATTTTTTTTCACTGCTGTGTAGGGACAATCCTGGATCCAGTACAAACTTCTGACTGCAGCAATTCTTTATTAATTTAAAGCTATGAACAGAGCACAAAACTTAAATGCAGACAATACACTGCATCAGTAGTGAAGCTTTTCGCTCCTTCCTAGAGGCAGGTGGAAGCTAGAGTGAAGAAGTGAAAGGATTAATTACCCAGACAGAAAATAGTGTACAGAAGCTAGAGTGAAGAAGTGAAAGGATTAATTACCCAGACAGAAAATAGTCTACAGAAGCTAGAGTGAAGAAGTGAAAGGATTAATTACCCAGACAGGAAATAGTGTACAGAAGCTAGAGTGAAGAAGTGAAAGGATTAATTACCCAGACAGAAAATAGTGCACAGAAGCTAGAGTGAAGAAGTGAAAGGATCAATTACCCAGACAGAAAATAGTGTACAGAAGCTAGAGTGAAGAAGTGAAAGGATTAATTACCCAGACAGGAAATAGTGTACAAGGTAAGCAAGTGATAAAATTAACAATTCATCACCTTGGATCCATCAAAGGAGACATTTCTTGGTAAGGGGCTGGCAACTACCAGTGGGGGAGGAGCAGTTTTGGAGTTGGTTCCCTTGTCTTTACTGCTGTCCCCTCTTTCACTGTTTCCATTCTCACTCCCACCACTAGCACTAAGCTGTTCCAACAATGTTGCATTCTCCTGTGCTGCCTGGGTCTTTCCTTGAAGAATCAACTCCCGTTCCTGCATGAACGTAACATGTGATCAATATCTGAAAGCAGGCGCTGGCAACTGTTACAAATTGCATGCTGCACGTACAAGTAACAAAATGATGAAGTTACAACAACAACAAAAAACCCAATGACAGGAAACAAATGACAAAACAATTCAGATACAAACAAAGCTAAAAATCTTATCAATTAAAGACAAATGTATCTGCTCATTTAAGTCCATGCAAAATGGACCACACTACTTCACATATAACCTCCACTGCAAGTATGTGATTAAAAGGATATGCACTGCAAACAGAAAGGCAACAGCAAAATTACACAATTGTCTACATAATGAGCAAAGCATTCACTAAAAAAAAATCCAAAAAAAAATCCGATCACGTCTTTACTGTAACAAAATTTCATAATGAGATCTTTCTCCATCACCATCTACATTTTGTTCTCACATCTCAAGTACCTACTTACAACTCATAATTTTTTTGGTTTGTTTGTTTCTGTAAATCAGTTTCAAGAAGATATGTATCTACAGACAGTACCTAGGAACACTGTACAAGCATAAAATACTCACAGATAACTGTACCAGTGCAGCTTCAATGAAGCACACTTCAGAATCCTGCAACAAACACAGAAAGACTACAATGCCTTCACACACATCCAAACCACACATATACATCCTGATTATATATGTTAGTGAATCAATTATCAAGACAGAGTGGAAAACCTTCTATTCATCACTTCGAAAAAACATCCTCTGCCTCCATAAACAGAAACACCGAGCATGGAAAATACTAAACTAATAAGACCATTTGCTTCAAACTGACAAGCGGAAATAAAAGACTTAGTGTCAGAAAGTCTGGAAACGGAAGATCATCAAACATCAATACCACTTTCCAGCGATTCTGACATTATTCAAGGTCAAAATTGCCACTGCAAAGCACTTCCATCCTTCCTCCATAAGTTTATCATCACTAGTTCAACTACTTCAATCTCTTAAGTGTTGTCATATATTCTATTCAAAATAACTAATATTTATCAATACATAGCGGATTTCTTATGACTTCATCACTTGAAATTCCCTTGAATTTCCCATAAAAACTTATCTGTTAATATGTTTGGTGACATTTTTGAGACAATAAGAAAAGAAATTGTTACACCAAAAGCAGCATTTTTATCTGAAATTTACTGGTGAGACAAGGCAGAATATGTACAAATAAAAACATGTTACACTGGTACATTTCACATTGCATGTTCACTGCCTTTTCATAAACATGGTTGCAACACTCACTCTTTTTGTAAAGGAAAATGTGTGAGGAGAAAATAAGAACACTTGTGACACAATTGATATCTACAGTTCTCTTAAAATTACACAGCAGAACAGAAGCAAATCATCATCCAAAAGCACTACTGACCTCTGCAGTTTTCAAGTGTAGTAACAGAGCCTGTCGCTCCTCTTCAATGACCAATTTTTGGATTTCTGCAGCCGATGCCACAAGCACCTTGGCAAACTCTGTGTTTATTGGGTCTGGTGGAAAAACAAGACTAACAGCATCACATAGTTTTCCTTGATGACACAGTCAATTATTTCATTACACCATCAATTTTTTTTTCTTTTGCTGATAAATAAATTAGGTTCCTCCTCATGTTTAAGCAATGTTGTCTTTGAAATACAACAATTCTTTTATACAGTGCCAATGGTTCTCATCAAATGCATGCTCACTGCACTTTACAGTAACGGACTATCAAATTGAATATGCAACAACAAACATTTAAAAAAGACATGAATGTAAGTATTAGGAATAACTGTCAAAAAGAACAGAGAAGAGGAAATCAACTAATGAATACGAGTCTTCAATAGATACATACAGAATAGCTAGAATACACTCAACCTGTTAAGCCAATTCTCATCCTCTCCATTCCACAGACAGAAAGAGAAAGATGGGAGAGAATGAGAAAAAGGATGCTATACTGCATGTTCCAGTCGTTTGACGCACACTGTGCAAGCATTCAAAGATATGGGCCAACTGTCAAAAGAAAACCAAGTTTAATACAGACAAGGAGAGGAGTAAAACAAAGCCCATTAGATAAGCCAAGAAACACTCTTAACAAAAATGCAGGGTGTACTTTTCGGTATATTCAGGTCGGACTTTAAAACAAACTATCCACATGCATTTTTTTCCTTACATATTAACCCTTAACTCACTCCCCGCGAACCACTGCGATCGCAGTGGTCTCGTACACACCACTTCCACACGAACCACTGCGATCGCAATTTTTGACCTTCGGATTTTTTTAGCTCAATGTCAATTTCTGTACGAAAATAGAGGTGCTGGCTCTCAAGTTTAACCAATCGTCTGCCAGTTCCTAAGCTAGTTTCAGTTTGTCTGCCGTAGAACGGCGAAGCGAAGTTTGATTTCGTACCCACTGGCTCTGTGTCGTTTTGCATAACAACAATGGCGTCTACTAGTTCAACGCGTGAGGAGAGACAGCGAAGACATCGACGTTTCACAGCGCGAGAAGTGATTGAAATGTTGAAAACTGCTGGTTCAGATGTAGAAGAAGATGAGGAAGACAGTGAGAGTGATTTTATCGCCGAAGAGTCCGAGACTGGTGAGTCTGACAGCAGTTTTGAGGCCGGTGCAGAAGAAGAGGAGGAGGGGGGTGGTACCGCTAGTAATAGCTCAAGTGACAAAGCTGTACGGGTTGGTGACGGACAAGTGACTGGAGAGGAGATACTGGAATTGTTGAGGAAGGAATGGCACCAAGATTTTTTCATGTTTCCATGTGTTCCTCATTACTCTGGCCAAAACACAGAGGGACTTCATTTACAAAACATGGCAAGCCACGCCCCTCTCGATTTCTTCGACCAGATTTTTGATGCGGAGTTTCTCAGTCATATCGTGAGAGAGACCAATCGCTATGCCCAAGAAAATCTTGAGACCAGAGGTGTGTTATCACCTAGGAGTATTTTTCATCAGTGGAAAAACATCACAGAGAAAGATTTGATTGGTTTTTTTGCTATCTTGGTGCACATGGGACTGTTGCATAAGCCTGAAGTTTCAGACTATTGGTCTATGAATCCTATTCTGCAAAGTTCATTTGCACCAGCTATAATGAGCCGGGACAAGTTCCAGCTCATCTTGGCCATGCTGCATGTTAGCAACAATGCAGAATTTATCCCTAGGGGCAGACCAGGCCACAACCCACTGCAGAAGATCCAGCCAGTCTACAGCCATCTCCGCCGCAAGTTCAGGGAACTTTATGTGCCTGGGGAGAATATATGCACAGATGAGGCTATGTGTCCTTGGAGGGGCAAGGTAGGCTTTCGTGTATATATGAGGGACAAGCCTGTTCGCTGGGGCATGAAATTGTATGAACTGTGCGAGTAGAGTTCAGCATATGTATATGACTTTGAGATCTTTCGCGCAGAAACGAGCAACAAACCAGTTGATGTAGTCATGAGGCTGGCAGAACCTTTGCTGAACGAAGGGCGCAGTATGTATGTTGACAATTACTACTGCTGCCCTGAGCTTGCAGAAAAACTGGTTGACAAGGACACGCACTGTGTGGGTACAGTACGTGCCAACCGCAAAGGCCTGCCGAAACATGAACTACAAGCACCTGTGGAGCGCGGCACAGTTCAAGCATTCCGACAAGGTATGTTTATATAATTTTATTGTGCTCTTTTTATTGATTAGTCCATTTTATTTTTATTACATATTATATTTTTTATTGATGAGTTCAGTTTATTTCTATTACATATGTTTATTACATTATATTATATTACATTATATTTATTACATTTTCTTTTCAGTACTGCAACTGAAGATGCCAACAACTAAATTCTCAATTTTGTTGTTGGTTTTTTTTTTGTATAACTGAATACATATACAACTCAACTTATAATAAAAAAAAAATAGGTGTCTATCCCTCACATTGGTATGTTTCTGTGTGTAATCAGCTGTGTGAACATTTGAAATATTCTGACGCTGAGCATTATAGTGGTAGTAGACCCAGCTGAATTGATGTTCAGTTGAGGTTTATGTATTGTCTGTTTTAGCATTTTCAGTCTGTCAATGTGCTTCACAGACCATGATACTGCTAATATTTTCCTCTGTTTTAGCATTTTCAGTCTGTCAGTGTGCTTCACAGACCATGATACTGCTAATATTTTCTTTGCATTTTCAGAATTTTCAAGATTATCTAGCTGAAAGCTGCTGTGATGAGGACCAATGTGTGTGGTGTCATTTCATGTATCAATAAATACCTGACAGCTTACATGTTGCTTTCTGTTGTAGGTGGAGTCAGTGTCCTCAAGTGGATGGACAAGAAACCAGTCCACCTGATCACCACAAAGATGGACCCAAGGGAGATGAAAGAGGTGGTATCACGCAGCGGGAGAAAAAACAAGCCTGTGGCAGTCCAGGACTATATCCAAAATATGGCAGGTGTGGATAAAAGTGACGAACTGATGGCATACATGCCTCTCAACAGGAAAACCGTGAAATGGTGGAAGAAACTTTTCTTCCATTTGTTTACGCTGTCCCTCATTCAGGCGTATAATCTACACAACAAATTTCACAACATCGAGGGGCAGCGCAAGTTTTCACTAAAGAAGTTTGTGGTGGCTGTGGGCAATGCTCTTGCAGAGAGATATCACAGCACTCCTGCTGCTGCTCCTGTCCCTGGTCCTGCTGCTGTGCCTGTTGCTTGTCATGCTGCACCTGTCCCTGGTCCTGCTGCTGTGCCTGTTGCTGGTCCTTCTGCTGCGCCTGTTGCTGGTCCTTCTACTGCACCTGTTGCTGGTCCTGCTGCGCCTCCTGTTCTACCCCGACATGCTCCTGCTCCTCCCATGCCTACACCTGAGACCCGCCTGGCTGGTGGACATTACCCCAGTCGGATTGGTCTGTACCAAACTGGCAGAACCAAGTTCAGGGATTGTTTCGTGTGTACAGCGCGGGCTGCACGCCAACCTGATGTTGCGAGGCGACGCCAGACACCAAACTGTTGCGACAAGTGTGGGAAAGCACTCTGTGTGGACAAGAAAGCCTGGGGGAAGGAAATTTCCTGTTTCCAGGTGTACCACACAATCAAAAACTATGCAGACTACTGACAGACTGAATAACTGTTGTGTTAGGTTTCTTTGGATATTTTTTCTGTGTGGGGGCAACTTACATAAGTACATAATGTGTACTCCTTGGCCTGTTTACTTGTCAGTGATGTGAAAACTGTGTAAGTACATGTTTTTTCATGGTTTGTGTTGTATGTGTGTGAACAAAAACATTCTCTGGACCAGCCTATTCATCATTATGTGGAGTGACATTCCTGCGGTCTGCATGATTTTTATACCAGAAAAAGGGTCATTTATACCCCCCATCTAAATCATACATTTTTCACAAGAAACACTTGAAACTTTGCACTATAGTGCACCAACATGTTAACAATAAACCCTTAAATTTTTTATATATTTGTGTGGAGTACTTTTTTTTTAATGAATATTTTACTAACCAATACAAATGGCCAGTATACAGAAGAAAGCATAGGAAAAATCGCCCCGTGGGGAGTGAGTTAAATAAGAAAGAAAAAATCCAAAACACTTGTTATGATTATTCACAACATCATCATCGTTCTTCGATAATTCTTATTCATTTATAAACTTACTTATAATTTTATGTGTTTCTGCATGCGCGCATTAAATTCATTTTCCACTTAACACTGAATTCCTGCAGGACGCTAATAGGTAAGGTAACAGAGTGAAACTAATCGAAGGGTTTAACTCAACGCATGCTGGGAGTTTTCTCCCTTGTGAATCCCTGCATACCAGGCGTTTCGAGCATGATAGGAAAACACTGAAGAGACAAAACACTCATCATGTAAAATTTAGGCTTTTGTCATCTGTAATACTGCCAAAAATCATGTTACATATTCAGTTCCTGTGTAGTGTGGTACAGAAACTGAGGTATTTTTTCTGCAAAACAATTGAAACCAAGGTATTTTTTCTGCAAAAAAACACAGACTGCACTGGCAAAATTAGATTCCTCCAATCCACCATTCAGTATCTGATCCCTCAGTTCTATGCGTTCTGATTGCATAATCAGTTGCAATCAATGTCAAGCAATCATCTGTCTCACATGCAGTGTTAAATACACTCCCTCATAAAACAGTTATTTTGTTTACAAATGACGCAAAGTCAAGTTGCTTTAATGCAGAGTACATGCACAGCCAGCCAATGATGTGCAAACAGATTTTAAATACTCCTAGATTCATCTCTGCATGGTAGTTTTAAACGTGATACGTCACAACTGTAGTGCAACTTTTTCAAGTTATGATCCGTGAATGATCTGAATGCCAAGTTGCCAATGTCGATGTCTGTATTAGCAGACACCTGCATGGAATGAGTTTTAACAAGAAGCTGACAACTAAAGGTACCTAGGATGTGCTGAGGACGTCCTTCCCTGTCTTCCCAGTGGACACAAGGAACAGCATAGGTACTATCCCTGGCTCTCTTCATCAGCTGAAAGGTGATCACCTCCCCCACCTTGTGCTCCTGTTTCTCTATCACCTTCACACTGAAACACACATACACATCATCATTAGCTGACTTTGCCAGCGTATAGGGTTTCATGCAGGCTTAGGGAGTCTGCCTGATAACTGCTGGCAGATCTGGGTGGAGCACATATGGAATTGTCCGAGTGCGATGAATCCCTCTTGAACAAACTCCCAAGTACATTAGCTGAAAGGTAATCAATTACATACCCCACTTTGTGCTCCCATTTCTCTATCATGTTTACAATTAAACATACACATCATTAGTTATCATAAGGTCATCACATCCCCACTTTGTGTCTTCTTTCTGTCATCTTCGCACAGAAACACGTACATCACTTACATATTGTTCAACATGGTCATTTTTTTTAAAGATCAAGTATTTTTCAAAAAACCTAGCAGGCAGTCTCTAATTTCTTTTAGAAACTTTTCAGCATGAGAAAAGTTCCTTTCAGTTTTCCATGTTTTTGTAAGGCAATTGGGATTCAGTGAGAAACTTGCCAAGAAACCGACTCAAGAACCAAACTAATTCTTTTTATACAACTGGCCTCTCTGGAAATTATGTGATTAGATATATATATCTCCCTAAGCCTTGCTATCATAGCACGATAGGGCTGAAATCAAGAGGTACCAGGCCTGCAAGCACCTTATTATCATGTTACCATGCAATGTAACACAAAGGTGGACACATCACATTGCTGGATGTAGCCCGACCATGTAGATGGCAAATGAAACAAGAATTATCAAGGCATTGCTGGATCCCATGGGCTTTCTGGCGATGGGACTTTGAACGAACATGGTAACTGTGATATGCTTAGGAGTAAGAATGAGCAGTCTGGCCACCAAAGCAGTGCAGAAGATTGGCAGGAAAAATGAAATATTCTGCAAATTCATAAGATTACCATCCAAACAAAAATTTTAATTAACTCACTCGCTATGTATGATTATGCCCTTTGCCGTTCCCCTGATACGCACCATTTGTATAGGTCATGAGAAAAATTATCATACAAACAAATGAAAATAAAGAGCTTTGAAATTTGGCAGGTCATATATTAAAGGATTGGTGTACAAAATGATGAAATTTCAACTGTCTAATCCTCATGGTTGCTGAGTAATGGTACAAGTAAAATTAGAGAAATTTTCAGGTGAAAAATGTCTTACAAAATACACAGTCAGGTCAATACATCAATTCCTACAGTCACATTTTGAATGAAATTTCAATTTCCAACGTGCACACACTCCACATGCACTGAAGGAAGGGATCGTGTTGAACAGTGCCGAGTTGTTGAGTATTGTTCAGCCATTTGCTTTTCCATCTTCTGCTTCGCTGCGGAGATAGTGGTCGTGAACTTTGCACTGTCCACACACCAACTGCGTAGTACAGTGACCTCATGGCCTGAAACGAGGCCAAGAATGACCAAAGAATCTATTTCTGGCTATTAGTTTTGGTTAATGGAAATACTGAAGCCCTGCGAATTTTCAAAACTCAAGTCGGTTTTCTCCGAAACTTGTAGACAAGCGTTGTTGAGACATGATCAGGAAATCCTGACGTTTGTAGTGAGAGAGTTAAGAAAAACTTTCTACCAAAGCAAATATTTCCTCGACCAAACCTCTGCTGAAATGTCGGATGTTATGCAAAATGTAGACACAAACCTGCGTAGATCAGTTCCATGCACAGTCTCGAAGCAGATGGGACACCGGCAGCTGTTATTGCCCTCACTAAGACAGTGCAGGATGCAGGCCCAGCAATACACATGACCACACTTGGTGATCTTGCCTGCACGTAGAGCACACAATAATCGTTACACTGCTAGGCATGTACGTAGAGAAAAAGAGAACAGGGATATGCGAGAGTAAAGAAGACGGAAAAACAGGACACCACATGTCACCTACATGCATTTCCTCTGTATATGTTTTGCCTATACTTTTAAGAACATTCATTTTACCTATAACTGTTTTCAGATCGCTGTTTTCACTCTCTCCATCTTCCTTCATATTCTTTGGTAAAACAAACACAAGTGTGCAGGCAAAATGACCCTGCAGACACTATCACAGAAAAGTCAGGGGCAAGTAAATGAGAAAAATGGAGAGTGAAAGGGAAGAGACAGCATACTTCAGCCAACATAAAATTTGGAACCTTACATTCAGAAATAATAAACACACATCATATCAAGAATGTAAAAAGTAATTGTTAAAATCCTGCATCTAAAAATGAAATGTTTGGTGTTTTTACCATAACAGAAACCCAAATGTCAAATTTCAGACTAACAGAAACCGAAATGTTAATTTCAGATTTTACATCAGAAACTGAACAATATTTTTTTTTACCTTAAATCTCTGGTAACAATGACAGATACAGGTTTCCGATTATCTTTTTTTTTTTTCCAGACAATAAACAATTTTCAGGTTTTTTAGACAATAAACACTTTTCAATTATCTTTTTTAGACAAGAAACAATGCAAATATGGAAATTCCCTTTTCAGGTGTTTGTAAATTAGGTAATTCATGGTAATTCCTTTTCTTGTTTTTTGTAAATTAGGTAATTCTCTTATGCATTGTACTTTATGGGGTAAAAAAACAAACATAAGAAGTACCTGAAAAAAGACATCAAATCTACTATTCATTAAACATACAGAAACAGTACACCTGCCAAGATGCAAACAGTAACATATCTCACTTTGAGAAAAGAGGTAAGAAAGATTGTCAAAAAGCTGTCAAAAAGCTGTCTGAACTTTGAAGAAAACGTACTCCTGGAAATGCATTAACCACCCGACATTCTATGGAAAAATCCATCTATCTAATACTCAGGGACAAACATGCTGAATGCCAACAGTGAAGGCCCCAGACATGTAACATCAACAGGTCTGTCTCACACTCAGGGCTGACACGTGACCAACAACACACTATCTACATTCACGCATGACATAGGAACAAACATGCACAGCTGTCAACAAGCTGTATCACGCTAGAAAAAAAAAAGTGTAACATCAACATGCTATCTCGTATTACTACTGTCAACACACTCTCAGCACAAGACAAACATGCCAACACATCATCTGTCTTGCATTTTGAGGCAAACACACATAAATACCTAAAAACACAAACATGCTATCCACTATCAGTTTAACACCAATATCATCTCACATGAAAGGAAAACATTACTGCAGTCAACAGTTCACAGCACAGGACAAATATACCAACACTGTGAAATGTTTGAACACCAACATGCTATCAGTCAGTTTAACATCAATATACTATCTATCTCAAAGGGTCAAACATGTTTAATCCTAACACATTTTCTGTCTCAAACTTCAGGACAAATTGTACAATCAACACAATATCTGTCACACTGAGATAAACATTATGACTGTCAACTTCCTGTCTGACAATAATGTACATTGACAATAATGGCCACATGTACAAACACCTTGACAATAATGGCCATACATGCACAAACACAAACATACACACACTGTGCGACTGACCTGCTGCTGGTGGCTGAAGGCAGATGGGGCAAGTGGTCTGTCCAAAACCTAATGTCCACTGTAACACCAACACACTTTTTTTCACAATCCATTCTCTCAGTCTCAACATATTTTATGGATATGTAACACGTTTCCCTTTGACAACATTTTCCCATTCTAAATCAACTACAAAATCATTTCTACTTGAAAAAATCTCTTCTTAACCTCTTCTCTGCTTGGTACGAGTAACGCTCGTAGTAAAATCGAAATTCACCACGCCCGTATACGAGTGCCACTCGTAGTAAACTCGTCACGGAAAGCGAGCAAATCTACACAAGAAATGACTGCGCAAAATGTTTCCAACTCTGTTGCTGATATCAGCGAAGAGCCCCATATCCTTCACGTCACCAGTAACTGACCACAGGATATGCAAATCGCGAGTTGAGAGGTTACAGTGATTAGCGAATTCAAGATGGCAGCGAGACCTAGTACGTCGTCGGCTCGACCTGTTTTCAAGCGGTACACTGCGCTTGATGTGTTGGACGAGATATTCAACGATCAAGACAGTGGAGAAGAAGACATGGGAGGATCGGATCCTGACATCAGTGATGAGGAGGAGACGGATGGGAACCAGCACCATCCACTTTTATCGGAGATAGGTGCTGGTGATGACGTGGATCCTTCGTTCGCTCCCAGTGAAAGCAGTGGGGAAACCAGTGCTAGCGAGGGTGAAGAAGAGGAAATGGGGGATCCTCTACCATCAACAAGCACTGCACCCCCTCCTGTCAGGAGGGGACGGGGTCGTGGACGTGGTAGGGGGTCTGGACGACGGCGAGGGCCCCGTGGAAGCGGCAGGGGGCGTGGCGTGAGGCGTGGTCAGCAACAGCTAGTGAGAGAATGGCGAGAAGCTGATGCACAGCACCCCAACCCTGGTGTAGTTTTCACTGGAAATCCGGGGTTGAAGGTCAGCTGTGCTAATTTTAGGCCGGTTGACTATTTGGAATTATTTTTTTCTGACCTAGTCAACCATCTCGTCATTCAGACAAACCTGTATGCTGACCAGTTTCTCGAGGCACACCCCAATCTTCCACAGTTTTCCAGGGCCAACAAGTGGGAGAAAGTCGACTGTGCAGAAATGAGGAAGTTTCTGGGCCTGGTTCTGCTGATGGGCATTGTGCGGCTACCTTCAATTGAACTGTACTGGTCTAAGAAGGTGCTGTACAGAATTCCAGTCTTCAGCTCCATCATGACAAGAAACCGGTTCCAGGCAAGTAGCTCTATTTTTTTTTCTTTTCTTTTTTTCACTACTTGATTCTTCATCCCTCCACTATTCATTTTGTGTGTGTGTGTGTGTGTGTGTGTGTGTGTGTGTGTGTGTGTGTGTGTGTGTGTGTGTGTGTGTGTGTGTGTGTGTGTGTGTGGTTTTATATATTCAAGTGTGTGTGATACTGTCAGTGTGTGCTTGTGTAAATGTGTGTGTGTGTGTGTGTGTGTGTGTGTATGTGTAGGCTGTGTGTGTGTGTGCGTGTGTGTGTGTGTGTGTGTGTGTGTGTGTGTGCATGTGCGTGTGTGTGTGTGTGAGTGCACATGTGTACATACGCATTATTTATTTCTGTTTGCAAGTTTTCCATACAAGTTTGCTGATTTTGTAAAACACAAAAGCACTTTTTTGGTACACCAGTGTGGTGTTTTTATATTCATGTGTGTGTGATACTGTCAGTGTGTGCTTGTGTGAATGTGTGTGTGTGTGTATGTGTGTTGTGTGTGTGTGTGTGTGTGTGTGTGTGTGTGTGTGTGTGTGTGTGTGTGTGTGTGTGTGTGTGTGTGTGTGTGTGTGTGTGTGTGTGTGCGCGCGCGCGTGTATGCATAAGCATTATTTATTTTCTGTGTGTAAGTTTTCCATGCAAGTTTATTCATTTTGTAAAAGACAAAAGCACTTTTTTATACCAGTGTGGTGTTTTTATATATTCAAGTGTGTGTGATACTGTCAGTGTGTGCTTGTGTAGTGGGTGTGTGTGTAGGCTGTGTGTGTGTAGGCTGTGTGTGTGTGTGTGTGTATGTGTGTGTGTGTGTGTGTGTGTAGGCTGTGTGTGTGTGTGTGTGTGTGTGTGTGTGTGTGTGTGTGTGTGTGTGTGTGTGTGTGTGTGTGTGTGTGTGTGTGTGTGTGTGTGTGTGTGCCCAGTTGTGGGTCTGCTTACTTATCTTGAAAGTTTACTCTGTATTTCAGATTCTTCTTCAGTTTCTGCACTTCAACAACAATGCAGCCATGCCAGTGCCAGGTGATCCAGCGTACGACCGGCTCTACAAGATCCGTCCTATTCTGGATCATCTGCATGAGAGGTTCCAGGAGGTGTATGAGCCCCGGCAAGCGGTATGTGTTGATGAAAGTCTACTTCTTTGGAAGGGTAGACTGATATTTCGTCAATACATACCGTTGAAACGTGCCCGGTTTGGCATCAAAATATACCTGTGCTGTGAGTCTGACGGCGGTGTCAAGGGAAGTGGTGGCTACTGCTACCGCTTCAAGGTGTATGCTGGAAAGGAGGACCCCGTCAATGAGGTGCAGCCTGTCCTAGAGTCCGTAAATGCAGACAACCCAACTCTCTCGGCCAGCGAGAAGATGGTGCTGTACTTGGTAGCCCCTCTCCTGGAAAAGGGCTACCATGTCTACACGGACAACTGGTACAGTAGTCTGCGGCTGTACCTCTACCTCCTGGAAAGGAACACCTTGGCCTGCGGCACCGTCCGGGAGAACCGGGGTATTCCAGAGGAGCTACGTGGAGTGAAGCTGGACCCCGGATCATCAGCTGCTCTTTGTGGTGACAACAAGATCGTCGCCACAAAGTACCACAGCACAAAAGTGGTGCACCTGCTGTCCTCTGTGCATGGCCACACTGAGGCACCCATTCCACACCGGGGACGACGGGGTGTCAACATGCGTCCGTCTGTTTCATCGAATTACAACAGGAATATGGGTGGAGTTGACAAACAAGATCAGCTGCTTCACCCATATGACTGCTCACGTAAGTCGATGAAATGGACAAAAAAACTGTTTTTTCCATTTTCTGCAGGTTGCAGCCTGCAATGCATTCATCTTGCAAAAGTCAAGAGGTGATGACTCCTGTAACACTTTCCTAAGTTTTTTGGAGAGTGTCATCACCTCTTGGATTTGGCCAGATCAGGTGCCAGCTGTGGAAGAGGGAAAAACAGATGACGAGGTGAGGGTGGGTGCACACCACTTTTTATTTCCACTGCCACCGACACCAAACAAGTCTAACCCCACCAAGCCGTGTCGGGTCTGCACGAAGAAAATAAAAGTGCGGAAGGAATCCCGCTACTACTGCCCCTCCTGCCCATCCAAGCCTGGATTGTGCTTAGGCCAATGTTTCAAGGACTACCACACCAAGTTTGTGTATTGGCAGTAGGGTGTTCTGTGTTAGTTTTTTTTTTCCCCTCAGTTATATATATTTCATTTTCTTCTGCTTTTTTGTGCTTTTGTTTTTGTGTTCTTAGTTTTCCATTCTACAGTGCATTTTTTTTTCCTCACCTGTGTGTGTGTTCACCGTTTTGTGAACGCTGTGACAAGACTGAGTGCCATCAGTGAAAGAAGACCAAGTGGAGTATAGAATGAATCCCCTTGTGTGTTTCTTTGAACCACAATTTGGACAGACAAAAAAATGAACACCATCCCCCAAAGTTATGAAGTAACGAATGTAGACAACCTGAGGATTATGTCCAAGCGCAAGTGCTGGATTCCTATAGAACAGTATGGCAGTAATGTGAGTACAATATGTTCAGAAACACTAACACAGTTCCCACAGTGTTTTATGTGATAACAAATGGATACCAAGTGTGTGTGTATGTGGGGGGAGGGTCTTTCTTTTTGAACAGACAATTGTTTATTTTTTTCTTCAGACTTTTTTTTCCCATAGTTGTCATTTTGAACATTTACCAATATGTATAATATTATACTATAACAATTTGGACCATACTGTGTACTTACAGTGATGTTGAGTAAACACTAACAGAAGTTTTTGTCAGTGTTTTACAGGTTTTATGTGTTGTAACATGTGTATGTTTTTAGAAACTTTTATTTTCTGTAAAACCACCATCCGTTATATCCCTGGCCATCTTCCCAATGGCTAACAAAATTACACTATTGTTATATAGCATTATAACTTGGGGTAAAATGAAAGAGAAGCCATAAAATCTAAGTCATATGTCAACAAATGAATAAGCAGTGATTGCGGTACTGAACCTACCCCAAATAGTAAAATTATGCCCCTTTCCAGTAGAATTGGGGTACCCCCAGTAACATACAGATTGTTACACAGAGGGACATTTATTGACATCAGTTTGAATCCCAGGTGTTTGTAATATTGCTGAGCAAACACCAAAAGGTATTTTGCTTTGTTCAGTGGGCTTTTATGTGCTGAATTGTTCTTAAACTCTCAAATTGAAAACAAAACAAAAACTGATTTATCACATGTTATTAGTGTGAACCATCATCATTACCAACAAAATCAAATTAGAATGATGTGAAATTGTAAACAAGGGTATAAGGAAGAAGTCCACAAAAAATCTAACAAATAACTCAATAAGTGGATGAGTAATGTACATGTTAGTGAACATACTGCAAAAAGCATGATTATGCCCCTTTTTTCCTAAAAAATAGTACTCCCAATTATGAGCAGATTATGATCAAGAGCAACATTCCTTGGGATTTATATGACTGTCATGTGTTAGTGCTGATGTTGAATAAATAGTAAAACCACTTTTCCAATGTTCTGACTCATTTTGTGTGGCACAGTGTATTTGTGTATACTCGAAAGCTGTTATTTTTTGGTAATTGTTTGTAGTTATGTCAGTTTCTGCTATACTAATTATCAACATAATCAAGTTATTTTGACAGGACATTGTAGACCAATGCATAACAACAAAACATGCAAAAAATCTGAGAGATCTGTCAAGAAATAAATAAGCAGTAACCATTTTATTGAACCTACCCTAAAAAGCTAAATTTTACCCTGGCAAGCAGTTATTCGAAAGTGCTATTATACTGAGCAGTTAAGGGGTTAAGGCCTGAATGCCGCTGGGCATTTACATACCTTATTGCAAGCCAGTGTGGTACAGATCTCATTTACATAAAAAAGTCATATCTGCTACTGTCTGTTCTCTTAATCTCATTCAAAAGCCAAGGCAGAAGTTTAACTGATGATGGTTTTCAAGCTGCACCTTGTCATAAAGAGATTATCCAGCTTGACTAATTCTTCCACTAACCCTTTTACTCCTGCACACTGTTCTTCCCGCAAACCCTTTCACTCCCTCACCTTGTCCACCAGTTTCCACCAGCATGCTGCAAAACGACTCTTTCATATCAAACTGGTGGTATCCTTTTCTCACTTCCATCAACAAAACAACAAAAATCTACACAGCACTAAACATAAACTCAAAACGTGCGCATAACATATACAACCTCCATGGACATTGGTTTCCAATTCTGCCATTACTTTACTGACTCTCCACTAGATTTTCTTTCAAAATATCATGACTAAATTGTCTGAACACAAAACTAAGAATTCCTCTGTCAAAAGTAATGCCATATTTCGATACAAACTCCAACGAGGAAACCAAGGAAGGCACATGCATACATACGCAGGAACTCGCACAAACAAAATGAGCGTACCACTTGTTCCACCAGGTCCCAGCTGACCAAGGCATCAGGGTCACAGGCCTGGACAGCATAGTCACCAGAATCCTTCACCACAAACTGACAACTGCACACATTACACATTTTCCAAAATAACAAATAAATTACAGCACAGCAATCACCCCCTCAGCCCACATTCACTAGACCTGTAAGAGGCAAATTGCAGATTAAAGTATAGTACAGCCAATCCTTCAGGCAAATTACCAGACCTGCAAACTTAGCCAAAGCAGATGCATCTTCCTTTCATAAGAGATGAACAGACAAAAACAGAATAAAACAAATTTGACCTTGCATGCCTCAATTTTGAATTAAAAAGTCAAAGAACAGTGTGACATTTACTAGTTTCAGAACACAATTAGTTAAACGCTCAAATACAAAGACGTGGATAGTCTAATTCACTGACACCATGCATGTTGGCTGACTTTAGGAAGGAGTAAAAGGGTTGATTATACCAAAAGCCAGAAGATAGGGAAAGGAAATGAGAATATTAGATACAATGTACACAAACAACAAAATGCTTACTTCGCCTGCAAGTAACATTCTTTTGAAAATGATGAACCTGGGCGCTTCACCCAACGTCGCTGGTTTGATCCCACCACCTCACGGCGAGCAAATGTGAAGTTCAGCAGATAATTCAAGTTGCCTTTCTTGGAAAGCTCATGCTGACTAAATGACTCTGTCTCTAGCAGCCCTGCCTCCGCTATCTGCAACAACAACAAAAAAACATAATCAGAATCTACGATATCTCTAAAACAGAAGTTAAACATATATGCTGCCAGTTACATTCTAACAATTTAACCCATCACCCATCAATATTGAGTTAGGTGGTAGCAACTGCACCAGACGTCACAACCCTCCTCCACTCACTGCGGTCTAGACCTTTTTGTACTACTTCATAGACCTTCAAGCCACAGATGTTGGTGATACTGTTCATACAGGAGGTGGGTGATCTACCCAGATTTTTTTTTTCTTCTTCTTTTGGTCTCAACTTTTCCTTGCAAAACTGTTGTCATTAGTGATTAGGGTTGTGGCGGTGCTGTGGGTTGCATGGCCGACATATTTTCTTTTCTTTTGATGATTTCTGCCGACAGTTAACACTGGCCAACGAGTTTGTTCAAAATGCTTTCAGATATCTGGTCTGTTGTAGGTCCATCTGACTCTAAGAAGCTACATGCAGAATCACATCTCTGCCATACTGATCTTATTTTCATCTGCTTTTCTGCATGTCCATAGTTCACAGCCATATAACGTTATTGGCCAGATCAGATATTTTAGAATTTTGATTTTAAGGGCTGTTGAAAAGCTTCAGTCTTTCCAAAAGTTGTTGAGTTGGATCATTTTCTGTTTTGCTATTCCTACTCTTATTTTGATGTCTTTACTACAAGTGCTTGCATGAGCTTTAACTGAGCCAAAATGTTCAAAATCGCTCACATTTTTAATACAGTTTTGCTGATCTGGTATCTCGATCTGCTTTACTTTCTTCTCCTTCCAGGGCATTACTTCTGTCTTCTTGGCATTTAGATTTAGATCTGCCTTCTAGCCGACTGTATCTAGTCTGTATAGAATTATTTTCATGCTGGTGATGTTTTCCAAGATCTGAACAGTATTACAGATTTGTGATGTTTTGAAAATTTAACCTACATAAATAGAAAATTAAATTTACATGAAAAAGAAACAACTACTTGCAAACCAGCAATATAATTCATGACACAGAAGACTTTAATCAAGTTAAAATGAGACTACAGTTCTCAACAATGAAAAGCATCTTTCTTAGTTTTTTGCTTCAAAACAAGAGCCACCCATTCTCACAATTTTTAAATGCAACTGAATCAATAGTTCAGAATACAAAACAAGTTTAGTGGAAGGAAACTCCCGTTTGCCAATCAGTTTTCTCTACCTTACGCCAAGTGCTGACTGGGCACTGTTTCAGTAGTTCATGGTTTTACCGGAATATTTACAGTTATGTTGTTGCTCTAAGTGAGTCATAGCAGGGTATGTGTGACTGAAACACACTGAATGTACATGCTACTAACTTAGTTTATATTACTTAATAGCTGATAGTAAAATATACAAAAAAAAGGCTGGGTGATCAACACAACTACCCAATCAGAATTTCTCGATCAATAAAATCCAGTTTGTATCTAACTATTCTAAGTAAGTAGGTACCGGCAGCTTCTCTTCAGCAATGCGGGAATTGTGTCAGTCAGTGGAAAAATTGCACATGTTTATCAGTCAAATATTCTTGCAGATGAACATGAATGACGAAGTTGTTATCATGAAGATAAAGATTGGTCTTTCCTCTATCGATCTGTGCTGTTTGTTTTTGTTATATATGCACCCACACGAAAATCTGTGCAAAAAACCCCAAAAACATCCGACCGACAAAGTTTCACCGCGTGTCACATAATGGCGACTGGCTCACGGCAGTGCTTGGGTGACCGGTTAACGGCAACTTAAAATTATGCGGGTCACACAGGACTACCTTCATGCAAATCAGTACAGTTGACAGGTCGAAACCCTGTCCTTCATTCCCATATATTATTATTTTATAAGATTATTAGTTTGTTAGTCTTCTAAAGGTCGGAATATTGGCAAACTTTGAAGAAGAATATCTGACAACCTTTTTGATATATCAATTGCGTCCACGGATGCACAAACAGCTTATTTTTTGCCGAATTTAACCGTTTACGGAACTATGAGATTTGACCTGTACTGGATGTGCGCGAGCCTCCAAAGGGGCGAGTACCTGTGATCTGTCATTTTAGTATATGGGAACCTTGAATCATGGGGCCTTCGAAGCGATCACTGAAAGTCCAGTCAACGAATTTCTACTGTGATCATCAAGCTGAAGGACAAACGTAAACATCGACTGATTTTTCATGAAAATTGACTTAGAAGTTTGATTCAGTGAATTGTTTTTAATGTTTCTCTTTATTTAGAAAGATTTTAAAAGAATCCGTGGCAGGTATAGCCTGCATAAGCAAAGAATAGAAAGTATGATCTTCGGTTTGATGTTTTATCGCCAAAGGATTTTTTTTTAAGCGACCTGGAACTAGTAGAAGTAAAACTGTGTGAAGCGACTGCTTTCCAAAGGTGTTTATATTGCTAGTCTTTAATGAATACAATAGAATTTTGTTTTTAATGCATCAAAATCATATTTGTGCTAGTACTCGGCCAGAAATCCAAACCGGAAGTTGGTCGGCAAGTGCATTTCGTCTATCGGATCAGATTCGACAATTTTTATCATCACAAAGAAACAGCAAATAGCCACACATGCGCGCACGCATGCACGCAGGTACGCACACATTATCAGAACACTATACAGCATCAGGCAAACACGGACACATAGCTCCACAAAGTCCAGTGAGCCTTTCTAATGGCAAAATATAAGAATACTTTACTCTCAAAAGTAATAGCTGGCACAAATTAAAGAAAACACTTTAGAAAAAATTAGGATTTTATTTTTATTTGTTTTCAAGGCAATGATGATTTTTTGTGGATGAAATTAACCATCACTGCCACCAAAATTTCAACAGCAGATACTCACTAATAAACTACTTCTACAGTTAAAACTGTTGAGAACTGAGTGTGATAAGTCACGGGACGAGAATGTGATTTTTGTTTAAAAAATTAGTAACACTGATTATTCATCACCTCGGGGGCTAAATCTGAAGACAAAAATTGAGACAGTTTTAAAAGAAGCGGAGAGATTTTCAGTAGACAGATCAGACATTGAAGATTTCTTTGTCTGTGAATACGGGAAGATGCATGTTACTGCGAAATAACTGATGAAAATAACTTATTGATAAACATTAGGAATGAGTGTAGAAATGGCTGTAAGTCATATACTGCATTGCCAGGCATGTATCTTCTGCTGTTACACATTTTGGTTTCATCATGTTATTGAGAAGGATGTCTTTCTGTGCTAGTATGATACAAAGTCACCTGTGGATCACATTGTTTCAGACTAAATCAGTGCATGCATACAAAATCTTAAATTCTCGTATATTAGCAACATTTGCCTGTAACGAGTGAAGCTGTAGCTTTTATTTGATTCACATGCAAAATTTCAGGAGATTCCATCAAGACATAATCATAATGTGAGTTATGTCTGTTTTAAGTTGGCCCGACACATGGGCCTTCACATTATTTGGGTGCAAATGCATACAAAATATCTTATATCTTGAATATAACTAAGCTTGTAAATAATTTACAGGTAGCTTTCTATTTGATTCACATGCAAAATTTCAAGGAAAATCCATCACAAAATAAGCGAAATATGTGCGCTTTAATTTGGTCTGGTACGTGAACCGTGCTTTTTCCATCATTCAAATGAGATATTTTGCCATTTTTGGAGCCATATAACTCATGACTTTGTCACTTTACGCTGCCCCCAAAAATTTAAGCTTCATACAATAACATTGTCTCTGAGAAAAAGTGAACTCTAGCCAAATCTGTCTTCTTATTTTTGTGTAATGGGAGTGCAAACATGGCTTGTCATGCAATTTTGAACATTGACAAACTGGTATATTTATGAAGTTTGCACCACTGCTGTGTAAATTTATGAAGAGATCTGCTTGTATGCTTGCTTTTTTTTATGTAGTTTATGTTGTTAAGAATTAAAATCAGTAATGACATTCTCTGTCTGAGGACTTCTGGAAAATTTAGGTTCCTGCAGACTTGCTACATTTCACAATTGGCGAAAATGTACATAAACTGCCATTTTCAAAGTGTGTTATCTCTGGACCTAATACAGCTAGAGACTTACTTTTTTTTGCATTGTGCTTATTTTTTCTTGTACTTTTCAGAAATATAAGTGTTAATAACCTTTTCAGAAGTTTAAATTTTGGCTGCCGGTACCTAAAATTTAGAAGTAAATGTTTGACCATTTGTACAAGATAATCTCTGACCATTTGTACAAGATAATCTCCTGGTGATCAAAACATTCAATTCCATGAAATACATTTTCTTTCTCACCCCACCCACCCAAACTTTTCTGAAACCAACAAATAAAACAACAACAAAACTTACACAAAGTCAAAATATTACTTGTAGTTGTACCAACATAAAACAAGTGTTATCACAGTTTCATTTGTGGTTTGTTTAAAAAAGACATGGAGTACTTTTGTACATGTGTGGACAATTTTTATGCAAGTCTTTCTTAACAGCTGAAAGAGCACAAGAAGAGTGCCAAAAAAGACATCGAAAGTGTGTAAAAAGGTTATTAGTATACATATGTACACTTGTGTGCGTGTGTGTGTGTGTGTGTGTGTGTGTGTGTGTGTGTGTGTGTGTGTGTGTTGTTGTGTATGTGTGTGTGTGTGTGTGTGTGTGTCACTGTGTGTGTGTGTGTCACTGTGTGTGTGTGTGTGTGTCACGTGTGTGTGTGCACTGTGTGTCATCTGTGTGTGTGTGTGTGTGTGTGTGTGTGTGTGTGTGTTGTTGTGGTGTGTGTGTGTGTGTGTGTGTGTGTGTGTGTGTGTGTGTGTGTGTGTGTGTGTGTGTGTGTGTGTGTATAAACAGAATGTTAAGAAATTAAAAAAAAAATTCTTATCAACTGTCAAAAGAATAAAAACTGGTACCTGTGTGAACTCCCAAATATCCATATCAAAAGGGAACATGACTTCACGTTTCACTAAAGATTTCAGCAGAGGTGAAAATGTATGATACAAAAATAAATGTACTGACAGAAACAAAGACTCCAGTCTGATACTCTTGCAGTACTTCAAACTCCACTGATCCGGGAATGATTTCTAAAACTTGTGTTCAGATCAGCTTTTAACCTTTTTTCTCCTCTCCCAGCCCTCCCAAGAAATAATAAAATTATTTTCCTATGATTAGCAGTCACCAAACTGCATGATTCTAGTCACTGCCACTGTGTCAGCTGTGGAGCACATGTGCTACACACTATGACAGTATTTCCCAACACAGCAAGTTACTAGGGCTTGTGCAATACACAACACTGCACCGTATCAAATGACCAGTTACTTCCCCTGCTTTACTTGGCACACTTTCAAAACAGGTTATAGGATCTGGAAAAACCATTCAATTCAATCACAATAGCTGTCATTCATTTCATGATGAACCCATGCTAAAGGTTTTCAGTTTTTGTTTGTTGTTTACTGGGAGACAGGCCTTTATCAAGTTCACAAAACGGCTTTGATTTTCAGATGTTATTAGAACTTTTGTGTTTGTTGTTGGTTTGGCTTTTTTTTTTTTTTTTTTTTTTTTGACAGAAATGTGAACCTGCCATTATTTCCTTGTCCTTATCTTTTGTATTCCTCCTTTTTGTATTTCATCCAAACATAAACTCTAATTTTTTCTACAATGAATATACATGTTAAAAAAAAATCAAGTCAAAACAAACTATTAGTATTATTGCAGTAGTACACTCAGTATAAATCATAAATGCTACATAAAAATAAATACTGACAAATACAGACAGCACAAAATATATAAACTTGCCATCATTAGTCCAAGCTGCAAGCATGTGAAGTAAACAACTTCGAAAATAATAATAAATGCTTATTACATGAGCAATCCTGAAGGGACTACAGACACTATATTGCAACAGTTTACACAGTCATCTTAGTCACAAAGAACCCACAACCTTGACGACATAAATTTTCTTGTCATGATCTATACTTATTCTGCTGATGACTCAACACTAAAGTACATTCTGTTGGTTACTAAACACTCAAGCCAATTTCAGAACTAAAGATTAGCACTGTCTAAAGTAAGTTACAAGTTTGCCTGTATTTTGTCACTTCATATTCACTGACACTGTGACAGCTTGTTACTGTTATTTTTGTTTAAAGCCCATCCAACTACATACAGCCATATCAGGGCTATAACCTTTTCAAAACATACACAATACTTCGACTGGAAAAAAAAAGGAAACGAATATTAAGTACACATATCAATGCATTCACGCATATGGTCTAACGCCCCTGGCGTTGATTACTCCATCCAATTTATCGCACAGGGGATTTCAAAGACATACCTAAATACAAATTTAAACAACTAAGGACACTAAAACATACATAAAAATGGGCCTAAATTATCTAAAACTGCTTGCGCATATCTCATTTCCCTAGAGCAAAAAATGCACTTGACACATGTACCCATTATCAACCCTATTCCTAAGAGAAAGCACGTAAGACTTTATTGAACACATACAGGTGAATGGACCAGCAAGGCAGAAAATGACAGGAAAGCAAAGGAGAAAGAAAGAAACAGAGTGACAGAAAAAAAGGAAATTTCTAGCACTTAATTTTCTGAAGGTGGAATACTATTTATACTGAAACCGAGTGAAAAAGCCCCCAGCATCTCCACGGGGGTCTCCGACAGCTAGTTCAACCGCAAAATATTACAAAAAAATACATTATATATGCATGATTGATTTCATCATCAAAACTTGTTTTCTATTATTTCATGTTCATTTTTTGTTCACCTTTTCTGATAGTCAATGCCAAATGACGGCACTAAATATTTATGCTATTTATACCTTCTAGGCCTTGAAAATATTTTACTACACACTGAAACAACCAACACATCACAATCATTATTTTCTACTGCAAGTACAAACCTCTTCTCTTTGTCGACCACCAAAACTGCCTCTTTGTCTCGGCCTTTTGTCCACAACTGACCGAGTTTTCTGAGGGTGCGGCTTTCGGCTGGAGAATTCAGGCGGAGTACCACGTCCACCACCATTATCACGTCTTTTGTTGTAACGGCCATTATACCTTACTGTGTTGCTGGGATCTGTTAGCAGAGAAACAAACAATTCATGTTCAAGACAAGATAAAACTATAGGAAAAAGGAAATAAAGAAAACGGGCTGGAGTTCTGGGGTTACCTAGGCTCTAGTTGGGTGCTGATACAACGCCTTGCTTTGGGATGGGTGTGTGTGTGTAGCTTTTGGCTCCCTTACCTTCCACCCCTGATCGAAACTCAAAAAAGAATGCACTGTTTTACAGTCTTATGGCCTCTTTAATGACAAAGGCATCGACTGGTGATATGTAGTAAAAATGTCTCCCTCACTGAAAAGCGACTTGTAATGAAAACACCAGTCACCTATCAGCACATTGCATGCTAGTATTAAAAAATCTGTCTTGTTCTTCAGTGAAAGCAAATTTGGTCCTGCTGTTTACCACATAACAACAGAACATCTGATCTGTTTAGCACTAAAATCAGATCACTTAATTTGATAACACTATCTAATCTTAAATTTATTTCCTGATAATAACCATGGCCAATACTTCAGCCAACACCCAAAAAGACTACAATGCAAAACACTCATCAAGTATGGTTGTAGATGATGATTTACTGCTTGAAGTAGCCACTACTGACAAGGTGTAGCAATGTTAATGAAAGTTTACTGTTCAAAACCTGAAAGTAACACATTAATATTTTCATCCCAGAATCTGCAACAAGTTTTGACAGCAGTGGTAGTGGCCATGGCCAGGCAAATAAGCCACTTTCAGTTTCATTTCCTACCCCAAACTGGGTTCAAGGCAGAAGTGAATTTTATTGATTTATCTATTTATTTATTGTGTCTTGCATGCAAATAATAAACATCATCATCATCATCATCATCTTCATCATCATGTGCCCTGCTGCACATGTGTATACATATGCATAAAATTATTTGTTGCTGATGCATAATGATAATTACAGTAGACTACCTACAATGGAATTAATTTTATCAGTAGTTCGATTGTTTCATCGCTGGTTGAGATCCGATTTTATTAAAAATTGGTATGTTTTATATGTCATATGTTATTATGACATTTGTCAGCCACAAAACACAGACACATACACACACACGGATACATTATGCACACTGCTGCTGGCACTGTCACCGTTGCAGCAAGTGGCTGACACAGTTGGACCTTAAGGCTTAATGATGCTTGATAAAAAAAAAAAAACAGCAGAGCCCCTACAGATTACTATGCTATACAAAACACATAGTCTTCAGCACTTGTTCACTGTAGGGCAATGCAATGTAATGCAAGCCTGTCCTTTGGGAAATGACACTTTTTTTGTACAAAGAGACGTTCTTTATACGTATATATGCACAACAGTACACTCTGTTAGTTACAGAGAGTATTTTACATGAAGAAAAGAGAAGGAAGTAAGCTCGGAAAATAAAAGAGTACACGAAAGTCGTAGATTTGTTACAGGTGGACTCCACTATACATGAATAAACGAATAAATAAATAGATAATAACAAAACAGGACTGCAGATAAGAAGTATGGGACAAAAAAATCACAAATGGAATTCCCGTGTGGCTGTGGAAGGAGATTCTCCACATACCGCGGCATGAAGATCCACAGAACGAAAAACAGCTGTGCACACACTTATGAATGAACAGCAGTGCTTTGCATCAGCAGGTAAGACGTCAGAAAACCAAGACCAGGGAGCAAACCATTGAAGACATCCACGCTGTTGGAACAAGAGGAGGAATTTGTACAGTCTCTTGATGCTAAGTGCCAGAAACTGAACTTGCCAAAGGTCTGCAAATGAAAAAGAGGAATGGGAGAGGCTGGACTGAGAAACTGTCCAAAAACTGGAAAAAGGAAGAAGTACCCTGGGACACAAATTGGCCCCTTTTGGAAATTATGCAACATGTTGGGATATCTATGGAATAAAGTGATCAAAGTGAAAACTCCTCCTCAGAATTCCAGATGCTATCGTCAAATGGAGGAATCAGATGAAAGAAAAGGAATCTGAAGAAACAAATGAAGACTGCTTCAGAACTTGAGAAGCAGAGGCCTGAGAAACTATGGAAAGATCCCAAAGCGAAACACAGCGTCCCTAGCCAAGTAGAATCAGGGAGGAGGAGAGGCAAAAAGATGCAGCTCAGATCACATCTTCAAAGACCCCTTCCAATTCACCACAAAGCTTTTAAGCAGCCCAAATCAGGGTCACTCATAATCAGGGCTCCCACTGAGGAAAAGCAAAAATCCCTGAAAATCAGGGGGGGGGGGGGGAGACTTACCCACCTGGAAAATGTTGAAAATTTACATTTAAAATGGCGCAATCTGACACATATATCTGAGCTTAATTTATATTTTTTTACAGGTTTTAGAATGCTCATAACGATAATGATACTTGCCACATGGCCACAGACTTAAGCTTCCTTTCCGATCACTGGACCAATGCTAAATGCTGTGTGTGGATCTATAAGGAGTAGAACCCATGGCCAATGCCGCAATGGCTTATTTCAGGCTGGATTGGCCAAGTGGCAAGTATGAGCATTCTAAAACCTTCCGCCACCGTCATTTTCTAACAGCTAGTGCCCGTACAGCCTGACCCATTTTCAAACACAACCTATCTTATCTCAGTGAACAATGCAAACAAGTGGATCTATAAGAATAAGTTGTAGAACCCATGGCCAATCCGCAATCGCGGCAATGGCCTATTTCATTTTCAGGCTGGATTGGCCAAGTGGCAAGTATCATTATCGTTATGAGCATTCTAAAACCTTCCGCCACCGTCATTTTCAAACAGCTAGTGCCCGTACAGCCTGACCCATTTTCAAACACAACCTATCTTATCTCAATGAACAATGCAAACAATCACTACGACACGTTGTCGACAAAGTAGTGATAGGCCTAGTATTATTAGTTACGGTAAAGTATCATATGATGAAGGTCAAGGCCACAAAAACTGACAAAAGTTTACCTACCATTTTTCCGTTCAAAGGTACTGTTTGGCTTCGCTAAATTCGACTGACGTGGTGCTCCTTTTTTCTCCATAACCTGTGCACTGTCCTCCAACATAAACACAAATAAAATGTAGTAAGAAAGCGGAAGCGCTTCTTTCTGCGAAGCAGACGCACTGACGCAAATTGGAGACATGATTTTCAGAAAGCCATTTTCAAACGGATAAAAAAATAATTGAAATCTTGATAACACGTTGTTTGAAAATAGAAATGAAAAGAAAGAATAAATAAAACGCACAAACAAAATCAACTGGGGATAGTCACCCCCTTGGCGCTCTTGTGAACGCTTGATGGACACTTCAAGCGATCTCTTCGACCGCCCCTATCGCTCAAATATGGCGACAGAAGTCTTAAAGTACCCGGATGAATTTCCAAACAAACATTTCCTTCACCGGCAAGTTGGGTCAGGCGGAAACGAAAATGTGGATTGGACAGAACACATACATTTGGAAATTGAAGTACGTTGTAATAAATAACGATCCAACAAATATTTAAACATTATAAACGGGGCTACAATTCTAAAGACCAGACTTTGATCGCCCGTTTTTGTTTTTTAAAAAAATGTGTTGCTAAGGCAGCTAACTCTGCTTTGACTTTCACTTGTGGGACTAACTTCTTCTGCCCCGTTTTACTGTTCTTTGAAATAAAACACAATCAGTCAATAAATACAATGAAATGAAATTGAAATTTTGAAATAAATAAGAATCGATACACTACAATGTATAAAACTAACAATATGCTATGCCTTCATAGTCCTCGAATATGTAGGCCTACTCAAGCTTTCCAATACCATTATACGCCTGTACTAATGGCACTGAAGCACTAATCTTAGGGTTAACTGGATCTGTGCGCTGTTTCCATTAAAAAATAAAATGTAAGAGATATGAAACTCTGTGAAGAATCCAAAACACTGTGACCGCCCGCGTTTAAGCAAACAGGAATAAGAAAAACATGAAAATAGGAGTCAGAAGCTTATTCAATACGAGATAAGACAGGCGCAAATTTTCGATCAACTGGCCTTTCTCATGCATAAACGATACCGATTCGTCTCACATATTTTTTTTTTAACACACACTGAACAATCGAAGTTTGTCTCATAAAACTTGTGTATTACTGGTATCCTTTACAGAAACCAGAAAACACACACACACACACACACACACACACACACACACACACACACACACACACACACACACACACACACACCACGCACACACACATACACATGAAAATAGAATCAAACCGCGTGGAGGCCTATTCAATACATGGAGACAAGACCGGCACAATTTTCTGGCTAACAGGCCTTTGTCAAGCGTAAATGTAAGACAGCAAAGAACAAACATCAAACAACAAATACAAAAATTAATAATAGAAAAACAGCAAAACTTCCCCGTTGTCTCGTGGAGTAGGAGAAATTTAGTTTTTCTCATAATTTATGTAATGTTTGATATTTGTTCTTTGTTGTCTTATATTTACGCTTGACAAAGGCCAGCTGACCGAAAAGTTGTGCCGGTCTTGTCTTTATGTATTGCATATACCTTCTAATTCTATTTCAAGTTAGTTTTTTTTTCCTGGATTCTGTGAAGAATGCCAACAGTATACAAATTTCGTGACAAACTTCGTCTTGAGTGTGCATAAAAAATTGTGAAACAAATTAGAATTTTATGGTGGGTGTTAATAATATTGTGAGATAACCAAAACTAAGAATGTATGTGCGTATAATATTGTGAAATAAACAGAAACTGTGTAATGTGTTCGCAAGTAATATCATCAGATGAACCGGAAATCTATGCACACTGTCTTCCAATATTATTGTGAGATGAGCCATAGTGTATATGTTTTTATCAGATTATGAAATTTTTGATTTATACACACACACACACACGCGCACCACACACACACACACACACACACACACACACACACACACACACACACACACACACACACACACACACACACACACACACACACACACACACACATGATCATTACGATTATACTAATCTGTGCATGAAGGATAGGAGTCATCGGGGATACACCTTTGTATCTGATTATGACAATGTTAAGTCAAATACATCGACATTTTATTGGAGGGGGAAAAAAATCCACATGACAGAGGCCTATTCCCCAGCGCACAAGTTGCGGGACAATGAGTGGCAAGGTCGAGAAAAATATGTGCATGGAATGGATGCAAGGTGGAAGTGGATTTTTAACCAAAAAGAGCAAAATTGAGGCAACCAAAATGTGGTTTCTTAGAAGAATGCTGAGAGTTCCATGGACAGCAAAGAAAAGAAACGAGACAGTCTTGAAGGAGGCAGACACAAGAACATCATTAATAAAGAAGATTAGGAAAAGACAAGCAACATTTTTAAGACATTTTATAAAGAAAGGGGAATTAGAACACCTGGTTACAACAGGAAAGCTGGAGGGAAACAGAACACCAGGTAGACCCAGGGAGAAAATATTGGACGGACTTGCAGGATGACTGAAGACGAAGAGGGTAGGAGATATACTTGCAGCGACAGGGGATAGATTCATGTGGAGGGCCATGATCGCCATCGCTATGTGGCAGGGCACATGATGGTTGCCTCAATTTTGCTCTTTAGCCAATGTACTGCTCTTATATTTCACAATAGAAGACGAAGGCGTCACCAAACACAAAGGCGACTTGTACGCTGTATTACCTAGCTGGCAAGATCCTCTCAATTCTGCCTTGCCTTACCTAGCGAATACCTAGTCTTGATTGCCGCTAGCTGGAACAAAGAAACACTCCTGCCTAGCGTATCTAGCGAAGACCTAGCCTACCTAGCGTGTAAGAAACGGACCTCTGTGGTCTTTTGGATGTCAAGAGGATGTCAGGGTGACGTCAGATTGCAGCAGACTACAGGTAATGACGAGTAAACTGACAGGTGTCAACACGTTTACGGATGACGTCATCAAGACGTTCGTTCTGCGCCACAGTCAGGTGATTTTTCCAGTCTGCCACCTCACCTACACACACACGCGCGCGCGCGCACACACACACGCATGCACGCACGCACACACACACACACGCACACACGCACTCACACACACACACACACACACACACACACATCCGTCTAAAAGCACATATGTGAACAGACGTTAAAAGAAATAACGAACGAACACACACACACACACACACACACACACACACACACACACACACACACACACACACACACACACACACACACACACACACACACACACACACACACACACACACACACATGTAAAAACTCAAATTTATGTTGTTTTATGACATACGTAAAACTCAAAGCACTCGAATTATCTTTTCACATAACCATCTGTAAACCGGTCGTGCTTGAATCTTCACATTGAGACCGAATGTTCCACAGCCACGATATTCAAGTGGGTAAGCCATCGGACTGTCAATGGAAAGGTCTGGGTTCGATTCTGCCTACATACATCCCACGTGGTGGGTTAAAAAAAAAAGGAAGTTTTCTACGATCTCCCAGGTCAATACGTGTGTAGACTTTGTTATTGCCTGAAGCCTTTTCGTATACATGTATACCCACGAATAGTATCAGATGTGCACGTTAAAGACCCCAGCAATTCATGGCAGTGTCCGATGGCATAGAGAAACATGAAAAGACCCAGTATGCACACCCACGGAAGATGAAGTATGCAAACTATGCAGTGTCGGAAAAACAACGTGAATACACATATCGGAGAATACACTTGGTCGGAACGCTAAAAAAAACACACAAAAAACAAAACAAAAAAACAAACAAACAACAAACAAACAAGCAAACAAATAACAACAACAACAACAAAAAGAACAGAAAAATAAAATAAAACAAAATATGAACAAAACAAAACTAAAAAAAAACTAAAAAAAACCTAAGCCCAGAACAAGATAGTCAAGTTGTTGCTGTTTTTACATTTTTTTTTTTTTGGATGAAACATTGATGAAAACAGAACGAATGTTTGAATTTGGCGCAAGCATTTATCATTGCATATCTCTGTACAGGTGAGAAACTACACGTAAATCACCTCTAGAACTGCATGTTTTTATTTTTCGTGGTTGCATTGGGTAAAGACATAAAATAAAACTTTGAGTAGCGTATGTGTGTGTGTGTAAACATAAACATTCACATACACACACCACCACCACCACCACCACCACTACCATCACCAGCA
>JAPXFY010000022.1:60613358-60615858 GCA_030674185.1 Monoplex corrugatus
AACCAACCAACCAACCAAACACAATCAAACAAACGCAAACACAACCAACCAACCAACCAACCAACCAACCAACCAACCAACCAACCAACCTACACAAACACTCAAACACACAGAACCAACCAACCAACCAACCAACCAACCAACCAACCAACCACCAGCAAACCAACCACCGACCGACTGACCGACTGACCGACCGACAGACAGTTTTCTTGTATGCCTGTACCTTTGCGGTAGAAGACAAACGGAAAGGAAATGTGCTGAGTTTGGCCTCTTCCCGTTTCTGGTGTCAAAGTTCACGGCGCGTGCTATCTGTGAGCACAAATCAGGCGTGACTTCCACGTGAAGGTAAGCTGCCAGTCTCTTGATGCTCCCAGCGGTGTCCTTGAGACAAACAGGGTAACGTGACCAACCGACCAACTAACCAATAACCTAGCCGCAAACGAGGAAAAAATACAAAAACAAAATGATAGATTAAGCACACAAAAAAGAAGAGGTAGATAGGAGATAGAAGATGAGATAGAAGATAGATAGAAGAAGAGAGAAGAGAGAGAGATGGAAGACGAGAAGAGAGAAGAAGAGAAAAAGAAAACAAAAAATTCATAGACCAGTAACACGGAAAATTAACATAAAATAGAAACAACAATATGCCAGACATAAAGAGGAAATGTAAAAAAACTTAAACAAACAAAAACCTAACGAACAAGTCGAGAGAAATGGAAAACAAACAAACACAAAAAACAACCAAGTCAAACCAACAAACCAACAAAACAACAAAAAAGAACAAGAAGATAAGAACAGACAGGCAGAAGAAGGAAACAGAGAGAGACAGAATAAGAGACAGAGATTAAGAAGATAGAAGAGAGAAGAGACAGACAGGCAGACAGACAGAGACAGAGATAGAGACAGAGAGACAGAGATAGAGACAGAGAGACAGACACAAAGAGAGAGAGAGAGAGCCACTGACGCAGGGGAAAATAAATTGAAGGAGTAGCCAGTACAACCAACAAAACCACAAAAGCCAGAACTACAATCTTCGCACAGAGCCAGCTAGCTGACAGCCAACGGCAAACCCCAAATCAGATACACAGAAGAGTTTTCCAGAAAAGAATGAAATACAAGAAAAGCAAAGAACAGAATACAGTGGCAACAAAGCATCGAAGATGTGCACGCTTACACACACACACACACACACACACACACACACACACACACACACACACACACACACACACACACACACACACACACACACACACACACATACACACACACACAGAGTCAACCACCCATCTATCGCCCCACCCCCGCTCCCTCACACGTGCGCGCGCACATAAACACACACATACATACACACTATGTATATATATATATAAATATATATAATATATATATGTATATATATATATATATATATATATATATATATAATATATATATATATAAACATAGTGTATATGTATATCTAATCATCAAGTGCTTTGCCAAATGGCGTTGGCGATCATGGCCTTCCATCTGTTTCTATCCCTTGTTGCCGCAAGCACCTCTTCCACCTTCTTTGTCTTTAGCCACTCTGCAAGTCCACCCAATATCTTCTCCCGGGGTGTACCTGGTGCTCTCTGTCCCTCCAGCTTTCCTGTTGTGACCAGGTGCTCCAATTCCCCTTTCCTCATAAAATGGCCTATAAATGTTGCCTGTCTTTTCCTAATCTTCCTTATGAATGATCTTCTTGTGTCTGCCTCCATCAAGACTGTCTCGTGTTTGTTCTTTGTTGTCCATGGAACTCTCAACATTCTTCTTAGAAACCACATCTCTGCTGCCTCAATCTTCTTCTGGCTTACCTTGTTGATTGTCCACGCCTCACAACCGTATAACATTATCGGTTCTATATAACATTCAAAAACTCTCTTCCTGATGTTAATTGATAGGCACTTGTTGGTAAGAATGCTTGTCATCTTCTTGAATGCTGTTTTGGCTTGGCCGATTCTGCCAGCTATTTCTGATGTGCATCTGCCGTCTGGTGAAATGATCGTTCCCAGGTATTTAAACTGATCTGTCTCAAGGTTATGTCGTTTGCTGTTATTTTGCATGATGGGATTTCATGTTTTTTACTGATCACCATGACTTCAGTCTTCCTGCTGTTTAGTTCCAACCCCTTACCTTTGCTTTCTTTTTCTAATATGTTCACAAGGTTGTGTAGGTCCCTTTCATTTTTTTGCAATTAGCACGGTGTCATCTGCGTATCAAATGTTGTTTATCATTTTTCCTCCAACCTTTAATCCAGGGTCTTCCTCTAGGTTTCTCATGATGTTTTCACTGTAAAATGAAAACAGATCTGGTGACAAAACACAACCTTGTCTGACTCCTCTTTTGATGTTTTGGAAAGAGCTTATATCGTTTTCTATTCTCATTGCAACTGTTTGTTCCCAATACATATTTCTGATTATTCGTAGATCTTTTCCATCAATACTGAGTCTTTCTAGTTGGTTGATCACTTCTTCAT
>JAPXFY010000022.1:60625858-60630858 GCA_030674185.1 Monoplex corrugatus
GAAAAGAATAAAAAAAAAAAAAAAGGGAACCCCAAATCAGATATCCGGAGCACTTTACTAGAAGAAAAGAAGACACAAGGCAGAAAGGAGAAGAAATTACTGCGAACACAGCAAAGAAGAAGAAGAAGGACGAGAGAGAGAGAGAGAGAGTGAGGAGAGAGAATATGTGTTTGAGAAAGAGAGAGAGACAGAGAGAGAGAGAGACAGAGAGAGACAGAGACAGAGACAGAGAGACATAGAGACAGAGAGAGAGAGAGAGAGACAGACAGCTTAGTTCTTTCTACCCGTCTAACTTCAGCCCTTCCATCTGACCACTCTGCAATTCTCTGTTCTCTTGACATTTCTCCTCCTTCCTGTACCACGCGCACAGTGACTCGACGCAATCTCAAATCTATCGACCTCTCCACATTTTCATCTGATGCCTCCCGCCTCCTTTCTGAAAAGTCACATAACCTTGCCGATGAATTCTATACTACTCTCCACCATCTTCTGGACACTCATGCTCCAGCCACAACCCGTCTTTTACCTGACCGCCCCCCTACCCCCTGGCTCACTCATGAGATTGCCTGTTCAAAACGTGCCCGCCGCAGAGCAGAGCGCCGCTGGCGCAAATCCAAACTCACTGTACACAGGCAACTTTTCCAAGCCTCTAAAACAAAAGTATCCCCCCTCATTGCATTTGCAAAAACAAGCTATTTCCAAACCAAAATCCTGAATGCCTCTTCTTCAAAAGAACTCTTTACAACCATGAATCATCTCCTTGGCACACGAAAAGATTTACCTCTCCCAACAAAACATACAAATGAAGAACTCCCATCTGTATTCTCCAAGTATTTCACCACCAAAATACAAACTCTTCGTGACAGGCTTGACAGGACACCCTGTCAACCATGCCCACCTGACCCTTCCTTCTCTGGCACACCTCTTAATACTTTTACCCCAGTCTCACAAGAAGAAATTTTCAACACAATCAGATCTATGTCGTTCAAAACCTGCGAACTGGATCCTCTTCCAGGTTCTCTCTACTCCGACTGTCTCCCTACTCTCCTCCCATTCATCACTGACATCATCAACACTTCTTTTCAAACTGGAACTGTTCCAGATTCTTTCAAGTCTGCTATTGTTCACCCTCTCCTCAAGAAATACAATTTAGACCCAAATGAACTGAAAAATTACCGGCCTATCTCTAATCCTCTTTCTTGTCAAAACTCATTGAAAAAGTTGTCCTCAACCAGCTGAACTCTCACCTGTCTGCCAACAATCTCCTCAATCCTTTCCAGTCAGCCTACCGCCAGTGCCATAGCACTGAAACTGCCCTGCTACACATTCTCAACAATCTCCTCTTTGCAACTATACTGGCAAAGTCTCTCTCCTCACACTCCTTGATCTGTCTGCAGCCTTTGATACCATTGATCATGGTATTCTCCTTTCTAGACTTCATCATACTTTTGGCATCTCTGACATTGCTCTCTCCTGGTTCACTTCATATCTATCAAACAGAAAACAAACTGTTCTCATCAATGGCACTTACTCTCAACCTGCATACCTGACCTGTGGTGTTCCACAAGGATCTGTCCTTGGCCCTGTTCTTTTCACTCTTTATACCTCCCCCCTGTCCACCATCATCAACTCCCACTCTATAAAACACCACTTCTATGCTGATGACACCCAACTTCAAGACAGTGACTCACCTGATAATATACAGCGCCTCTTGACTCGCACCACTGAGTGTTACTCGGACATCAAGAACTGGATGACGTTCAACAAACTTCAGCTTAATGACGACAAGACAGAAGCTATCCTCATTGGCACCCATCAGAAACTTTCTCAGCTGCCTCCTCTTTCTCTCCCATTATGTAACACATCAGTCCCAATTTCTGATTCAGCTAAAAACCTTGGTGTCTGCATTGACTCTACCCTGTCCATGAACAACTTTGTTTCTCAAACTGCCAGATCTTGCTACTATCACCTCCATCGTATAAGCCTGATCAGGAAGTATCTCTCTGTCGAAACAACTGCAAAACTCGTTCTCTCCTTCATAATGTCTCGCATTGACTATTGCAATTCACTCCTGTCTGGTCTTCCTGCCTCCACCATTCATATCCTACAGCGCATTCAAAACAATGCTGTACGCCTTGTACTCAAAAAGAAAAAAGCTGACCACATATCTCCTCTCCTGGCACAACTTCATTGGCTCCCTGTATCAAAGCGCATACAGTACAAACTAGACACCATGTGCTACAAAAGCCTCAATAAAGCAGCCCCCGATTATCTGTCAAGCCTACTTGAGATCTATGTTCCCTCACGTACCCTCCGCTCTGCCTCCAATCCTCTGACTTTTCGCTTTCCACGCACTAAGCTCAATACCTATGGTCCACGAGCCTTCTCTGTTTCTGGTCCACTCTCCTGGAACAAACTTCCTCTCTCAGTCCGTCAGCAACCTACTTTTGTCTCCTTCAAGTCCGCTCTCAAAACTCACCTTTTCTCCTCTGCATAAAATCCTAACCTCACTCAACCCCCCTCTGCAGCCTGTCTCCGCTCGGAGGGAAATCACTTTGTTATAATATATAATTGTATATGATGTGCTCTCTATAATTTTCCATTGCTTTTATTCTTGCTTTTATTGCTTTTATTCTTTCTCCCCATTTATAGCCATGCGTGTGTGGGGTGTGTGTGTGTGTGTGTGTGTGTGTGTGGTGTGTGTGTGTGTGTGCGTGTGTGTGCGTGCGTACGTGCGTGCGTGCGTGCGTGTGTGTCTGTTTCAGCGCTTAGATTTGATTTTGTCGAGATTTTGCGCTATATAAATATTGTAATTATTATTATTATTATTATTATTATTATTAGACAGAGACCGAGAGAAGAGACCGAGAGAGAGAGAGAGAGACAGAGACAGAGACAGAGAGACAGAGAGAGACAGAGAGATAGACAGAGAGAGACAGACAGAGACAGAGAGAGAAAGAGAGAGAGACAGAGAGAGAGACAGAGAGACAGAGAGACACAGACACACACACACACACATACACACACACATACACACACACACACACACACACACACACACACAGAGAGTGCTGTGTGTACATGCGTACAACTATGGCCAACTAAAAAATCCAATCCAGTTCAACCTACTCAACAAATAGAAATGTAATTATTTTGAGACTGGTAGCATCTGTACTATGAATAAAATCCTTAAAGCAGGTGTTCAAGATTGGTAACAAGAATTTTACTAATTTGCACCCTCGAAAATCAAAGCTAATGTCCTTTATTGATGGTCGAGTCCCAAGTGGCTTTGGGTATATTCTTGTCTGTTTGTCTGACTGTCTGTCTGAGAGAGAGAGAGAGAGAGAGAGAGAGAGAGAGACAGACAGACAGACAGACAGACAGACAGACAGACAGACCGGGGATCTACAAAGCACAGACATCACCAGAACGATCAGGCAATAAGATGAACAATAAACAAGCCAACTGTCTTCACATTTCCACTCACAAATTGAAGAGAAAGCTTTGTGGAAAAGTCAGTGACGTTCTGGCCATGAAATGTGTTCCCCTTCAAACCTAACATGATATCTTTGATTCCTTACAAATCACTATGTCTGAAAAAAGAGAGTCACTGTTGAATACGTCATCATCATCATAATCATCATAATCATCATAATCATCATCTTCATCTTCATCATCATCATCATCATCATCATCATCATCATCATCATCATCATCATCATCATCATCATCATCATCATCATCATCATCATCATCATCATCATCATCATCATCATCATCATGTCCCTGCCGCATGGTGTTGGGACCATGGCCCTCCATACGAATCTATCCCTGTCGCTGCAAGTACATCTCCCACTCTGTCTGTCCTCAGCACATCCTGCAATTCCGTCCAGTATTTTCTCCCTGGGTCTACCTGGTGTTCTCTTTCCCTCCAGCTTTCCTGTTGTGACTAGTGCTCTAATTTCTTTTTCCTCATAAACTATCCTACAAATGTTGCTTGTCTTTTCCTTATTTTTAAAAAAAATTTCATTAATGATCTTCTTGTGTCTGCCTCCTTCAAGACTGTCTCGTTTCATTTCTTTGCTGTCCATGGAACTCTCAATATTCTTCTTAAAAACCACATTTCAGTTGCCTCAATTTTGTTCTGATTTTGCGTGTTGACTGTCCACGCCTCACAATCGTATAACATTATCGGTTCTATACAACATTCAAGAACTCTCTTCCTGATGTTAATTGATAGGCATTTGTTGGCTAGAATGCTTTTAATTTTCTTGAATGCTGTTTTGGCTTGGCCGATTCTGCTGGCTATTTCTGATGTGCATCTGCCGTCTGGTGGGATGACCGTTTCCAGATACTTAAACTTATCAACCTGTCTCAAAGTTGTGCCATTTGCTGTTATTTTGCATGAGAGATTTTCGGTTTTTTTTCTTTTTATTTATTTATTTTATTTATTTATTTATTTATTTTTTTTTTTTTTACTAATTACCATGATTTCAGTCTTCTTGTTATCATATCTCCAGCCCTTTATTTTTGCTTCTATTTCTATTATGTTCACAAGGTTTTGTAGGTCTTTTTCGTTTTCTGCAATTGGCATGGTGTCGTCTGCGTAACGAATGTTGTTTATCATTTTTCTTCCAACCTTTATCCCAGGCCATTCTTCTAATTTTCTCATGACGGTTTCGCTGTAAAGTGAAAACAAACCTGGTGACAGAACACAACCCTGCCTGGCAGCTCTTTTGATATTTTGGAAAGATCTCATGTCGTTTTCTATTCTCATTGCTGCTGTTTGTTCCCAATACATATTTCTGATCATTCTTAGATCTTTTCCATCAATTTGAGCCTTTCTATTTGGTTATGATCAATTCTTCGTGTCTTAACCGATCAAAAGCCTCGGTATAATCAACAAAACATAAATGTCAATCCTTATTCAACTCGACTGACCTCTCTATGATAGTTCTTAGGATGTAGATAGCATTAATAGATCCTTTCCATGATAGTTC
>JAPXFY010000022.1:60658358-60668358 GCA_030674185.1 Monoplex corrugatus
TATGTTTTGAAGCGGTTATAGCCCTGATATGGCTCTACGCAGTCGGCTGGGCTTTAAACAACAATAACAATAACAGTAGAGGCTCGTAACATGCATTATTTGATGTTCTGCACGCCTGTACACACGAAAGGTGGTTTAGTCACTGTCAGCTTTGCGTGCAAACGTTTTGACACAGGGAATGGGAAGCACGTCCACCTTTTACCCACCAGGCAGGACGTACCCGTGAAGGATTGAACCCCAGGCCTTCGAATTGGAAATCCGACGTTTACCCACTCGGCCATGGCGCGCGTCAGTGACCAGATTCGTTGAGCGTCATGGGGAAAAAAAAAAGAAAAAAAAAAAGATCAGAGATATTTTCAGTCTTCGTAGCGGTTTTATTTTTGCTGTTGCTATTCTCCTCATCATCATCATCATGTTTACCGTGTCCCAAAAGATTGTCGGTTGATGACGCACAGAGTTGTGACAAGCTAGCGGAAGCCGGCCATATCGGTTGGGCGTTATAGAACTGCTTAGGCCTTGTCAATCTTGGTAATGAGTTTGTTATTGCCGTTGATGTTGTTGTTGTCGTGTTATGTAAACGATCGCTGAGTAGGTCAGAGCGTCATCATGATTATGTATGATTGTGGGTTTCACCCTCGTAGGGGCCATATATACATATACAAATAGTATAATACATATACATAAACATAAACATATACATAAACATAAACATATACATAAACATAAACATATACATAAACATAAATCATACTACATAAACATAATACATACATAATACATAAACATAAACATAATACATAAACATATACATAAACATACATACATAAACATACAACATATACATAACACATAAACATATACATAAACATAAACATAAACATATACATAACATAAACATATAACATAAACATAATACATAAACATAAACATAACATAATACATACAACATAAACATATACATAAACATAAACAATACAACATAAACATATACATAAACATAAACTACATACATACATATACATAAACATAAACATAATACATAAACATAAACATAATACATAACATACAACATAAACATACATACATAACATAACATATACATACATACATAAACATAACATACATACATATACATAAACATAACATAAACATATACATACATAACATAACATACAAACTACATACAATAACATACTATACATACATAACATATCATACATACATACATAACTATACATACTATACACAACATACGTACATACTCATACTACATACATACATACATACACACACAATATATGTATATATATATATTAATTAAACACATATTATATATATATGTATGTATAACATATGTATATATGTATGTGTGATAATATTATATAGATATATATAAATATGTATTTTTCTTGTTGTTTTGTGTGTGTGTGTGTGTGTGTGTGTGTGTGTGTGTGTGTGTGTGTGTGTGTGTGTGTGTGTGTGTGGTGTGTGTGTGGTGTTGTGTGTGTGTTTTTAGAGGACTGTTAGCTGAGGTGGTCAAGCAGCCATCCCGATAACGCATGACTGCTGAGTTTGAATCTCGAGCGGGCCACTTTTTTTTGTTTTTTTTTTTAGCGGTAAGTTAGCTAAGTTGATTAATTTAAAGTGCCATACTGATAACGCACGGGTCGTGTGTTCGATCCTTGGATGGACTCTTTTTTTTTTTAAAAGAAAAATATGACTGACCGCAGATAAAATGAGAAACAATTGATGAAAAAGAAGTATACTGTACTCACCTTAAGACTTGAACATAGTTCACACAAACACAAAATAAAGAAAACACCTACTCGTTTCGCCTTTGGGTCTTCTAAGGGCACACGTACGAAAAACAACGAAAAACAAACAGAAAACAAAACAAAACAAAACAACAACAACATATGTCTGGACACACACAGAGTATGTGAGAACACAAAGCCAGGGGGAGGTAACCCATATAGTCAAGGGGATGTAACAAGTGATGAGGAGATAACTGCACGTGTTTGATTAAAAAAAATGGATGTGCTTTACTTGTGAGGAGGCGATAACTGCACCCGTTTGATAAAAAGAAAAAAAAAAATGGCGTGTGCTTTTATGTTTGAGACTACACTGAAATGTATGTATCTCACAGATGCGTATACACACATACATGTATATGCAGAAATACACATATAGAAGTACATGTAAGTGGGAAAAGAAAGAAAGCTGAACACTGCAAAGATGTAATAAATATACAACTACCAAAACATCCAAGACGTCCGATCCTGGCAAACGAAATGGGGTGAGAGGTGGGGGTGGGAGGTCGAGAGAGTGAAATCTATGAAACATTAAATAGATTGCGGGATTTAACTGGCAGATTTAGGTGAAGCGCATATGGAATTATCCATGTTCGATGAATCTTGAACAAATCTCCGAACTCCTCTGATAATTGCAGATCGGCAGTAGTTTGTGAAAGCTGACCATGCCAGTGGTGAACTTCGCAAGATGACAAATGAAGTTTAATAGTTGGCACTTCCAGCATAACCTAGATTTTAATACAATTGCATTTACTGATATCAACCAAAGGACATAAGTCTTGAGAGTCACGTAAAATTTATCTCCTATGTTGTGAACTTCTCAAATCTAACATAGTTTGCGCTACCCATTCAACTAGCATAGAAGCAGATACAAAGCACAAAAACCGTAAGCTCAGAACTCAGAACAAAGACATACGACAGGCGGATAGAGGAGTGTTCTGAGCTTACGGTTTTTTGTGCTTTGTATCTGCTTCTATGCTAGCTGAATGGGTAGCGCAAACTTGTTAGATTTGAGAAGTTCACAACATGGGAGATAATTCCTACGTGACTCTCAAGAGTTATGTCCTTTGGTTGATATTATAATAATTCTCCCTGCTTCTCTCTTATTTCTTTGCATTTACTCAGTTTCCTTTCTGTGTCATAAGGGATTTGCCTTAGATCCTGTTTTCCTTCCATCCATCCCCATTTCAAGACCTTGTCAGTGCACAAGTTAGCGCATGCCTAAAGCAGTCTGCCAGTTAAGTACAGGCAGATTTGGGTGGAGTGCATATGGAATTCTCCGAGCGCAGTGAATCCTTCTTGCACAGCATACAAGCTCAGAAGAAATATACAGTGTTTCTATAGCCTCAGGTTCATAGTTCAAGTTCATATTGCTTATAGCCCAGCCAACTACTAGAGCCATATCAGGGCTTCTGTCGCCTAACAAATAAAAAAACCGATATGAACTAGAACGAAAACACATATTTGATAGACGGAACAACACAGGTGCAAAATTTTCGGCCATTTGGCCTATGTCAAACTTGCACAAAAGACAACAAAGGAACAATTTCACTAGGTTTAGAATAACAACAACAACAAATCAGGTAACTTCCCTGACATACGGATTCCATTGTTACCTGATCTGTTATTGCAGCAAAAATCTGGTGATTTTGTTTCTTGCGTTGCTGTAATAGAATCGCTGCTCAAATACACAAGCAGGCAAAGACAGAACAGGCACACAGACATACATACAGACTACAGACAGAGACAGACAGACAGACAGAGAGACAGAGAGACAGAGACACACAGAGGCAGGAAAACAGATACAGACACACGCACATACAGACACAGGCTTAGAGAGACAGACATATAACAGGCAGTAGATAAACACAGACAGACAGACAGACAGACAGACAGACAGACAGGCAGGCAGGCAGGCATAGATAAACTCTCTATCTATCTATCTCTCTCCCTTTCTCTGTCAGTCTTTGTCTGCCAGCCTGCCTGCCTGCCCGTCTGTCTATCTATCTATCTCTGTCTATCTATTGTCTGTCTGTCTGTTTCTCTCTCTCTCTTTCTCTGTCAATCTCTGTCTGTCTGTCTGTCTGTCTGTCTCTGTCTCTCTCTTTCTCTCCGGGCGGGTGCAGGAGACGAACGAATCAATATGGTTTGGAGTTTGGAAAACGGAGTCTGTTTAAGAGGTATTCATCGCCCTTAGACAATTGCACGTGCGCTCCAGTATTTATAGAAATAGAATTTAAAGTAGGATTAAAACAATCCTTCCGAAAATCATTTGTGAAATTCAAAAAGGCTTTCTTGCAAACAGGTATCTTGGAGACAATATTAGACTAATACACGACTTAATTGCCTGTTTTAACTTCCGCACCCTGTCTTCTAGCATCTGCATTGTCAACCACGCAAGGAAAGCAAAACCTTTTTTATTTTGTTTATTTTGTTTATTATTATTTAAGGATCATTGCACTCAGGGAGGTTACCTTTGTGCTCACCTTTTTTGTTTTTTTTCGTCCCATTTTCTACGCCACTTTAATGGCCACAAAAGCTGAAACAGTTTTCATTATGCGATGATGATGATGTCGATGTGGATGATAATCACGATGTTATGGAGTTCCATCTAGGATTGAGACTGCGTGACAAGGCTGTACTCTACGCTTAATATCATAATATATCCTGGCGTCAACCAGGCCCGAGAGATACAGACACCTGCGGTGCTGGTCAGAAGATTTCAGCAACACCCTCAATGACGCATCCACGAAGTGGATGAGGCTCGACTGTGTGGTTCCAGTCTTCCCAATGAACCCATAGCACGCCCAACTCTGGGTAGGAGCCGGTTAGAGCCGAAAACCCCCACAATGATATATTTTTGAAGGTACCGATGGGGATTCGAACCCACAACCTTCCAGTCGGTAGTCCGTTGCGTTAACCACTACACCACGGCGACTGGTTGCAAAGCAAAAACTTAACCCTTTGATTTCCTCACCCTATCCATCAGCTTCCTGCGAGAAGCTGGTGGATGGGTTGAGGGAATCAAAGGGTTAAGTTTTTGCAGTTAGTGCGGGAGTCAAGGGGTTAGATATAAAAGAATTAAATTGGACTATCACTTTGTCTGGACTTCGAAAAAGCTTTTTTATTCTTTAGATTGGCAAGTTTTACTAAAGCTTGAAAAAGCGTATGGCTTTGGAGAAAATATATGTTAATAGACAGAAACATTCTATAAAAGCATAAAGTCGACTATTATTGCTAATGAACAAATTTTGACTTGGACAAGGTAACCCTCTTCTCGTTATCTATTTGTATTATGCATTGAAATACCAGCAATTATGATAAGAGAAGATAAAGCTGTAAAAGAGACTTGTAATTAATAATAATAAACACATGTTTTCTTAGTTCGCCGATGATGCTCAGCTAATGAATAATGGAGATAAGACGTCTTTTGACAATCTGTTTCCCTCGACTTGTAATTTCGAAATTCAGAACTCTTCACGAATTCTAGAAATCACAAGCAATTGAGTAGGAAGTGAAAACGGTTAGAATTAGATATATGCAATATTTAAACATAAGCCGGAATCCCCAGACATTTAAGATACTGGTTGTATGGTTTACAAATGATGTAAAAATGTGAAGAAATGCATCATGCTGAAGTATCAGAAGTGAGGTCTTTGTTTGAAATTTGGATGAAAACAGGTATGATTCCTGTAGGAAGAGTTGCAGGATTAGAATCTCTAATGTTATCCACACAAATTCACTTCTTGATTTTACTCCCAGACCCCCCCCCCCCCCCCCCGGGCCTGATGAGTTCAGGAGTAATCTTCAGAAAATGTGTGTTTTTTGTTTGTAATGGTAAACATGATAGAATCAGTAGAAAGACAACCATAAGCATATAGGATGGAGGATTAAACATACCATATATTAAGAAATATGTTGAGGTCTTAATATTATCTTGGCTGAGAAAATTTAAAACCACCATCCATAAATGGAAAAATATTTCTATTGAAATGTATCGTTTTTCTTTAAGGGAAATAGAAAAGTATGGCTCTAACTGTGCGCTACTGAAGTGTAACGACAACTTATTTTGGAAACACACTTTTATGGCATGTAATAGTTTCTGTAGGAATATAAAACCAACAACTCCGACAGATACTCTCTCAGAACATATTCTATATAAATGAAAAAATATTGACTGGAAATAATATGATGAAATTCAAAGTTGTATTGAAAAGGGAGTGTATTGTGTTTCACATTTTTAAATGATAACGGATCATTGAGAAACTTTATACAAAATACAATATAAATGTTAATTTTCCCGTTAATAATGGATGCAGAATATCGGTCAAGAAATACGCACAGGAAACAAGAAATAACATCCAAAATATTCTTATTGAAAGAAACTACTCCATACCTAAGGGAACACGGCTGTACTATGATATTTTAACAAACGATGATGCACTTCTAAATTCGTGATCAAAATCGTTAGATATTTTGGGAATAAACGTTCCATGCAAAACGGTATTCATGAAAATTCATAAAATACAAGAAATCTAACTAAAATAGTTTCAAATATGTATCGTATACAGAATTTTAAGAAATAATAATAATAATAATAATAATTACAATATTATATAGCGCAAAATCTTGATAAAATCAAATCAAATCTAAGAAATGTTGTCATTCTAAAAGAAATGGGACTTGCAGATAACTTCTTCTGTTACTTCTGTTTGGAAAAAAAAAGACAATATTGATCTGATGTTTTGGAAATGTTGACATGTCAAAAGACTTTTGGAAATGATTGAAGTATTGCAAAAGTAGGTATACAGTAAGTATCACATCATTATCATAATGCTTAATTCATTAAAATTATTAGCACATTAAGTTAGTTGGCCTTATTTTCGATATTTTCAGGTTTTCGCACGCAAGCCGCGCACTGTTAATGACACGATTCAGTTCATCTTGCAGGCTTGTCAAGAAATTGATGCTGATAAAGATCTTTGTGCTAGAGTGTGCATGAGTGTCCGCTCTCGATTAGAGGAGTGTGTGAATACCGACGGCAAGCAGTTTGAGTATCTGAGGGATTAAGGCTTTGCTTGTTATTACATGTACATGCAATATTCATTTGTTTGTATAATAAATGCAATGAGTATTGTATGTGTTTTCTTTTTTCATAACTGTATACCTACTTTTGCACCCCCCCTGTAGTATCCCCATCTTCTGGAAATTCTGTGCTGAAAATGTCCTCTTTTTTTGTCACTCTCTTTCTTTCTGCCTTGCTCTTTTGAAAAGTATTTTGTCTATTAACAATGTTATCCCCTCCCACTATCCCTGGTTTGTGTATGGGTCAGTGGCCTTCTCAATAAAACGTGTGTCAGTGTCAGTGTCAGTGTCAGTCTACCCCCCCCCCCCTTGCCCCCCGTGGGGATGCCTGGGGCTCTTTCAGTATAAATAGTATCCCACTTTCTGGAAACTCTGGGCTAGAACTTTCCTCTTTTCTGTCACTCTCTATGTTTCTGCCTTGCTCTTTTGAAAAGTATTTTGTCTATTAACAATGTTATCCCCTCCCACTATCCCTGGTTTGTGTATGGGTCAGTGGCCTTCTCAATAAAACGTGTGTCAGTGTCAGTCTACCCCCCCCCCCCACTTGCCCCCCGTGGGGATGCCTGGGGCTCTTTCAGTATAAATAGTATCCCCACCTTCTGGAAACTCTGGGCTAGAAATTTCCTCTTTTCTGTCACTCTCTTTGTTTCTGCCTTGTTCCTTTGCTTTCTGTCATGAGTTCCTGTCGTTTTCTGTCTTGCTGGTCCATTGACCTGTATATCTTCTATAGAGGCCTACATATTTATATCATGATTGATAATTGGATAAGTGTATTAACTGCATTTTTGGCTCTAAGGAAATGTGATGTGCAGAAGCAACTTTAGATAATTTAGACCAGTTTGTATAATATGTATATATGCTTCAGCGTGTCTAGTTAGGTGTATATATTTGTATTCAGATTTGTTTTTTAAACCCCTTGGTGATAAATTGGGCGAAATGATCGACACCAGGGAATATCTTGAAATTATGTTTGCGACCGTATTGATGTGTATACTTAATTTTCTTTTCAGGGTGTTTTTGTGTGTGTTTTGTTTTGTGTGAGCGAGGCGGTGCATGTATAGTGAGAATAATGATGACGAGAATAATAATAACAACAATAATAGTGATAATAATAGTGATAACAACAACAACACTAATATTATTACTGATAATAATATTAATAATAATAACACTTATGATGATGATGATGATGATGATGATGATGATGATGATGATGATGGTGGTGGTGGTGGTGGTGGTGGTGTGATGATGAGGATGATAATTCTTTTTTCATGAGGACTTTTGGCATCGACTGGAAAGAGCTGTGTGTATGTGTATGTTTGTGTGTGTGTGTGTGTGTGTGTGTGTGTGTGTGTGTGTGTGTGTGTGTGTGTGTGTGTGTGTTGTGTGTGTGTGTGTGTCGCGCGTGCGTGCGTGCGTGCGTGTGTGTCTTTCAGCAAGGAACGTGCGGGTAAGATTTCCTCAGCAGTAAATACAAATACAAACGACATACAAACAAATACTGTTTATACTGGAAAAAAAACAACCTCGGCAATATCCCCTCGGGGGGGTCTATGACCGTTAGGAAACAATCCAGATTAACACACGTACTGTCTGCTTATTCTGTGGCTGGGAAGTTATAGATTTTCGTTACTGGACCTCCATATGATGTTTGTCCGTCCGTTTTCCTTTCTTTCTTTTTTTGTTTTCTTTGTCTGCACAATGGATTTATATTTGAAACTCGGGCTGTACTCCCCGTGGGAAGAGCGTCGCCGTAGTGAAGCGCCACCCATTTTTTTCTAATGTGTGGTTTTTTTTAAGGATCATCGCACTCAAGGAGGTTACCTTTGTGCTCACCTTTTTGACAGCTGGTGCAGTTTTTTTTAACAATGCGATGATGATGACTTCGATGAGGATGATAACCATTTTGCTATTGAGTTCCATCTAGGATTGAGACTGCGTGACAGGGCTGTACTCTACGCTTACTGTCATAATATATCCTGGCGTCAACCAGGCCCGAGAGATGAAAGACATCTGCGGTGCTGGTCAGAAGATTTGAGCTACACCCTCAATGACGCATCCGTGAAGTGGTGAGACTCGACTATGTGGTCCCAGTCTTCCCAATGAGCCCTTAGCACTCCCAACTCTGTGTAGGAGCCGGTTAGAGCCGAAAAATCCCACAATGATATTTGAAGGGACTGATAAGGAGGATTCGAACCCACAACCTTCCAGTCGGTGGTCCGTTGCGTTAATCACCACACCACGGCGACTGGTTGTGTGCGTGTATTTCTGTTTACCCTATGAAAATGGACTTGTTGCACTAACTGATTTTGCCTGAGATAGTTCTTTTTTTGCTGTGAGACCTTTAATACGCGCTGAGCGCGTGCTGTGCACGTGACCTAGTTCTCATCTGAAGTCTGGCACCTAGACCATTATTTAAGATCTAGATAAAAAAAATTTAAAAAAAGGGGGGGGGGGGGATAAAACCCCTTGTCCGTTCGGTGATTTGAACCTTATTTTCTGGCGTTTTACGTAGGTGTTTTAACCACTAGGCCACACATTCCGCAGCCCTCGGCGGTCGTGTTATGGTGTAGATTTCCCATTAGGCTGTTAAGTCAGTGCTGGATATAGCGAGTGTCATTTTTCTCCTTGCTTTCCCACAAACACCTGTCTCAGTGGTCTGTGACCTAGGCTGTTGATATGCTATCTTTTTCTGTGCGTGCCATATGATGATGTATGATGATGATGGTGGTGGTGGTGGTGGTGGTGGTAGTGGTGATGGTGGTGATGATGATGATGATGATGATGATGGTGGTGATAGCAACAACAACACAAACAAGAACAATAATGATAACTAATGATGATGATAATAATGATAATAATAACAATAACAACAACAATAATAATAATAATAATTAAAAAACAAAAATAAGAAGAAGAAGAAGAAGAAGAAGGAGAAGAAGTAGAAGAAGAAGGAGGAGGAGGAGAAGAAGAAGAAGTAGAAGAAGTAGAAGAAGAAGAAGAAGAAGAAGAAGAAGAAGTAGAAGAAGAAGAAGGAGAAGAAGAAGTAGAAGAAGAAGAAGGAGAAGAAGAAGTAGAAGAAGAAGTAGAAGAAGAAGAAGAGT
>JAPXFY010000022.1:60673358-60705858 GCA_030674185.1 Monoplex corrugatus
ATAATGGTTATAGTGATGTAGAAATAATGGTTACAGTGATGTAGAAATAATGGTTATAGTGATGTAGAAATAATGGTTACAGTGATGTAGAAATAATGGTTATAGTGATGTAGAAATAATGGTTATAGTGATATAGAAATAATGGTTATAGTGATGTAGAAATAATGGTTACAGTGATGATATAGAAATAATGGTTATAGTGATGTAGAAATAATGGTTACAGTGATGATATAGAAATAATGGTTATAGTGATATAGAAATAATGGTTACAGTGATGATATAGAAATAATGGTTATAGTGATGTAGAAATAATGGTTACAGTGATGATATAGAAATAATGGTTACAGTGATGTAGAAATAATGGTTATAGTGATGTAGAAATAATGGTTACAGTGATGTAGAAATAATGGTTATAGTGATGTAGAAATAATGGTTATAGTGATGTAGAAATAATGGTTATAGTGATGTAGAAATAATGGTTACAGTGATGTAGAAATAATGGTTATAGTGATGTAGAAATAATGGTTACAGTGATGATATAGAAATAATGGTTACAGTGATGTAGAAATAATGGTTATAGTGATGTAGAAATAATGGTTACAGTGATGTAGAAATAATGGTTATAGTGATGTAGAAATAATGGTTATAGTGATGTAGAAATAATGGTTATAGTGATGTAGAAATAATGGTTACAGTGATGTAGAAATAATGGTTATAGTGATATAGAAATAATGGTTATAGTGATGTAGAAATAATGGTTACAGTGATGTAGAAATAATGGTTATAGTGATGTAGAAATAATGGTTATAGTGATGTAGAAATAATGGTTATAGTGATGTAGAAATAATGGTTACAGTGATGTAGAAATAATGGTTATAGTGATGTAGAAATAATGGTTATAGTGATGTAGAAATAATGGTTATAGTGATGTAGAAATAATGGTTATAGTGATGTAGAAATAATGGTTATAGTGATGTAGAAATAATGGTTATAGTGATGTAGGAATGATGGTTACAGTGATGATATAGAAATAATGGTTACAGTGATGTAGAAATAATGGTTACAGTGATGATATAGAAATAATGGTTACAGTGATGATATAGAAAATAATGGTTACAGTGATATAGAAATAATGGTTACAATGATGTAGAAATAATGGTTACAGTGATGTAGAAATAATGGTTACAGTGATATAGAAATAATGGTTACAGTGATGTAGAAATAATGGTTACAATGATGATATAGAAATAATGGTCACAGTGATGATATAGAAATAATGGTTACAGTGATGATATAGAAATAATGGTTACAATAATGATATAGAAATAATGGTTACAGTGATGATATAGAAATAATGGTTACAGTGATGATATAGAAATAATGGTTACAGTGATGATATAGAAATAATGGTTACAATGATGATATAGAAATAATGGTTACAGTGATGATATAGAAATAATGGTTATAATGATGATATAGAAATAATGTGACAATGATGATATAGAAATAATGGTACAATGATGATATAGAAATAATGGTTAAATGATGATATAGAAATAATGGTTATAATGATGATATAGAAATAATGGTTACATGATGATATAGAAATAATGGTCACAATGATGATATAGAAATAATGGTTAATGATGATATAGAAATAATGGTTACAATGATGATATAGAAATAATGGTACAATGATGATATAGAAATAATGGTTACAGTGATGATGTAGAAATAATGGTTACAATGATGATATAGAAATAATGGTTATAATGATGATGTAGAAATAATGGTTATAATGATGATATAGAAATAATGGTTACATGATGATATAGAAATAATGGTTACATGTGATATAGAAATAATGGTTTAAATAATGATATAGAAATAATGGTTACAATGATGATATAGAAATAATGGTTACTATATAATGATATATGAATAATAATGTACAAATGATGATATGAAATAATGGTTATAATGATGATATAGAAATAATGGTACAATGATGATATAGAAATAATGGTTACAATGATGATATAGAAATAATGTTACAATGATGATATAGAAATAATGGTTACAATGATGATATAGAAATATGTAATGAGATATAGAATAATGTAATGATGTAGAAATAATGGTTATATGATGATAGTAGAAATAATGGTCAATGATGATATAGAAATAATGGTTATAATGATGATGTAGAAATAATGGTTATAGTGATGATATAGAAATAATGGTTAAATGATGATTAGAAATAATGGTTATAATGATGATGTAGAAATAATGGTTAAGTGATGATTAGAAATAATGGTTCAAGTGATGATTAGAAATAATGGTTATATGATGATGATAGAAATAATGGTTATAATGATGATATAGAAATAATGGTTAAAGTGATGTAGAAATAATGGTTACATGATGATTAGAAATAATGGTTATAATGATGATATAGAAATAATGGTTATAGTGATGATATAGAAATAATGGTTACAATGTGATGTAGAAATAATGGTTAATGATGATGTAGAATAATGGTTATAGTGATTAGAAATAATGTTACAATGATGATATAGAAATAATGTTAAGTGATGATATAGAAATAATGGTTATAATGATGATATAGAAATATGTGAAATATGATATAGAAATAATGGTAAATGATGTATAGAATAATGGTTAATGAGATATAGAATATGGTTATATGATGATATAGAAATAATGGTTACAGTGATGATATAGAAATAATGGTACATGATGATATAGAAATAATGGTTAAATGATGATATAGAAATAATGGTTACAGTGATATAGAAATAATGGTTACAATGATGATATAGAAATAATGGTTACAGTGATGAGTAGAAATAATGGTTATAATGTGATATAGAAATAATGGTTAATGATGATGTAGAAATAATGGTTAAATGATGATATAGAAATAATGGTACAGTGATGATATAGAAATAATGGTTACAGTGATGATAGAAATAATGGTTACAATAATGATATAGAAATAATGGTTACATGATGATATAGAAATAATGGTTACAATATGATATAGAAATAATGGTTACAGATGATTAGAAATAATGGTTACAATGATGATATAGAAATAATGTTACAATGATGATTAGAAATAATGGTTACAATGATGATATAGAAATAATGGTTAAATGATGATTAGAAATAATGGTACAATGATGATATAGAAATAATGGTAAATGATGATGTAGAAATAATGGTTAATGATGATTAGAAATAATGGTCACATGATATATAGAAATAATGGTTATAATGATGATTAGAAATAATGGTTATATGATGATATAGAAATAATGGTTATAATGATGATTAGAAATAATGGTAATGATGATGTAAAATAATGTTAATGATGATTAGAAATAATGTACAATGATGATTAGAAATAATGGTTAAATGATGATTAGAAATAATGTTAATGATGATATAGAAATAATGGTTATAATGATGATTAGAAATAATGGTCACAATGATGAGTAGAAATAATGGTTAAATGATGATATAGAAATAATGGTTATATGATGATATAGAAATAATGTACAATGATGATTAGAAATATGGTTATAATGATGATAGAATATTGGTTATATTGATGTGTGAATTAAATGGGGTTTGAGGTGGGTGTTCTGGTTGGGGGTGTTGGTGAGTGGGTCGTTTTTGGGGGATTTGGGTGGTGGGAGTTTGTTTGGTTGGGGATATGGCGGTGTGTGGTTAGTTGGGGGAGGGTTTGGTGGTGGGTGTTTGTTGGGTGTGTGAGCGCGAGGGGAAGACGACGAAAGCGGGGGGGGGGGGGGGTGTGTGTGTGTTACTGGTGGGAGTCATGAAGACTGGAGTTCACAGGTGCGAGAGTGTGTGATAGCGGCGTAAAATTGTGGTGAAGTAGAGCATGATGGTGTTAATGTGGGGAGTCTCGATGATGGTGTTAATGGTGGGGGAGTATGACTGATGGTGTTAATGGTGTGGAGTATTGATGATTGTGTTACATGGTGGGAGTTGCTGGATGGTGTTAAAGGTGGGAGTATTATGAGAGGGGTAATGGTGGGAGTGTGATGATAGTGTTAATGTGTGGAGTAGTGTGATGATGGTGTTAAAATGTGGAGAGTATGCTGATTGGGGTAAAGGTGGGACGTATGCGTGATGGTGTTTAATGGGTGCGGAAGTGTGGATAGTGTTAAACGGTGGGAGTATGGATTGACTGTTGTTAATGGTGGGAGTATGATGTTGGGGGTAATGGTGGGCGGTAAGATGATAGTTGTTACTGGTGGGAGTATGATGGATGGTGTAATGGTGGGAGTATGAGATGGTGTTAATGTTGGGAGTGTGATCGATAGTGTTAATGGTGGGAGTATGCTTGATGGTGTTATGGTGGGGGTGTGTGATCGGTGTAATGGTGGGAGTATGATGAAGTGTTAATGGTGGGAGTATGAAGATCGGTGTTAATGGTGGGAAGTGGATGATGGGGTGAATTGTGGGAGTAATGATGATGGTGTTCATGGTGGGAGTGGTGATGATGGGGTTAATGATGGGGAGTATTGATGATGGGGTTAATGGTGGGAGTGTGACCGATGGGGTTTAATGGTGGGAGTATGATGCAGGGGGTTACATGGTGGGAGGTGTGATGGTGGGGTTAATGAGTGGGCGTGTCTATGAGGGGTGTTAATGGTGGGAGTGTGATGGTGGGGTTTAATGGTGGGAGGATGATATGGGTTACTGGTGGGACGTGATGTGATAGGTTTAATGGTGGGAAGTGTGATGATGGTGTTAATGGTGGGACGTATTGATGATGGTTTTAATGGTGGGAGTGTGATGATGGTGTTTAATGGTGGGAGTATGATGATAGGGTTAAAATCGTGGGAGGTGTGATGATGGGTTACTGGTGGGAGTGGTGCTGATAGGGTTAATGGTGGGAGTGTGATGCTGGTGTTTAAATGGTGGGAGTGTTGTGATGGGGGTAATGGTGGGAGTGTGTGAATAGGGTTAATGGTGGGAGTGTGATGATGGTGTGTTTAAAAAATGGTGGGAGTGTGATGCTGAGTGTTAATGGTGGGAGTGCAGAAGATGGGGGTAATTGGTAGGGAGTGTGATGCATGGGGAAATGGTGGAGTGTGATGATGGTGTTAACTGGTGGGAGTGTGTGATAGGTTCTAATGGTGGGAGTGCGCTGATGGGGATATGGTGGGAGTTGATGATGGTGTTTAATGGTGGGAGTCTGATGATAGGGTTAATGGTGGGAGTGTGATGCTAGTCGTTAATGGTGGGCAGTGTGATGATAGTGTTAATGGTGGGAGTGTGGATGATGGTGTTAATGGTGGGAGTGTGATGATAGGGTTATGGTGGGAGTTCGTGATGCTAGGGTTAATGGTGGGCGTGTGATGATGGGGATAATGATGAGGGAGTTGGGATGATAGTGTTCATGGTGGGGAGTGTGATCGATAGTGTTTAATGGTGGGGGTGGTGATGAATGGGGGTAATGGTGGGTAGTGTGATGATGGGGTTCTGGTGGGAGTGTGATGACTGGGGGTAATGGGTGGGAGGTGATGATGGGGCAATGGTGGGGAGAGTGATGATGGTGTTAAATGGTGGGCGTGTGATGATGGGGCTATGGTGGGAGAAGTGATGGGATGGTGTTAATGAGTGGGAGAGTGATGATGGCGGATATGGTGGGAGTGTGTCGTGATGGGGCTATGGTGGGAGTGTGATGATGGGGGTAATTGTGGCGAGTGTGATTAATGGGGTATGGTGGGAGTGTGATGATGGGGATATGGTTGGGATGTTGTGATGATGGGATTCATGGTGGGAGTGTGATTGCTGGTGTTAATGGTGGCGAGTGTGAGGATGGGGCTATGGTGGTAGTGTGCTTATGGTGTTAATGGTGGGGTGTGATGCTGGGGATCTGGTGGGAGTGTGATGATGAGTGTTAATGGTGGGAAGTTGATGATGATGCGGGAGTTGGTGGGAGTGTGATGATGGGGATATGGTGGGGAGTTGTGATGATGGGGTAATGGTGGGAAGTGTGATACTGGGGTTAATGGTGGGAGTGAGATGATGGGGCTATGGTGGAGTGTTGCTGATGGGGATAATGTGGGAGTGTGCTGGGATGGGGATATGGTGGGAGTGTGATGTGGGGAAAATGGTTGGGACGTGTGCTGATCGGGGGGTCAATGGTGGTAGTTTGACTATGGTGGGTAATGGTGGGGGAGTGTGCTGATGGGGTATGGTGTGGAGTGTGAGCACTGGGGCTTCTGGTGGGAGTGTGCTGATGGGGGTAATGTGGGAGTGTGATGGTGGGTGTTCAATGGTGGGACGTGTGATGTGGGGATATGGTGGGAGTGTGTGATGGGGAATATGGTGGGAGTGTGATGATGGGGGTACATGGTGGGCGCTGTGATGATGGGTATATGGTGGGAGTGTTGAGATGATTGGGCTATGGTGGGAGTGTGATGATGGTTTTACTGTTGGGATGTGTGCATGATCGGGTTAAAATGTTGGGAGTGTGATGATAGGGGTTATGGGAGGCGAGTATGATGATAGGGTTTTTTAATGGTGGGAGGGAAGATGATGGGGGGTACATGGTGGGAGTGTGACTGCTGGGTTAATGGGGGAGTGTGATGATGGGGGTATGGATGGGAGGTGTGATGATGGGGATATGGTGGGAGTGTGTTGATGGGGGTAATGGGGGAGTGTGATGATGGGGGGGTGATATGCTTGGGAGTTGATGATGGTGTTAAGGTGGGGAGTGGTGGATGATGGGGATACTGGTGGGAGAGTGATGAGGGGGACTATGGTGGGAGAAGTGATGATGGGGATATGGTGGGAGTGCTGATGTTGGGGCTATGGTGGGAGTGTGATGCTCGGGGATATGGTGGGCGTGTGATGATTGCTGTTAATGGTGGAGACGTTTTATGATGGGGATATGGAGGGAGTGTGAAGATGGTGTTCAATGGTGGGATGTGTGATGATGGGATATGGTGGGAGTGTGATGATGGTGTTAATGGTGGGCGTGTGCTGAATGCGGGATAAGGTGGGCGTGTGATGATTGGGCTATGGTGGGAGTGTGATGATGGGGGTAATGGTGGGAGTGTGATGATCGGGGTTAATGGTGGGAGATGTGATGATGGGGAATAATGGTGGGAGTGTGACTGACTGGGGATATGGTGGGAGTGGATGCATGATGGGGGTAAATTGTGGGGTGTGGCTGGTGGTGTTAATGTGGGAGTGTGATGATGGGGATATGGTGGAGAGTGTGATGAACGGGCGATATGGTGGGAGTGAGGATGATGGGGTAATGGTGGGAGTTCTGCTGATGGGGATATGGTGGGAGTGTGATTCGATGGGGATATGGTGGGCGTGTGATGATGGTGTGAATGGTGGGAGTGTGAAGATGGGGGTAATGGTGGGAGTAGTGATGATGGGGCTTGGTGGGAGTGTGATGATGGGGTCTGGTGTGAGTGTGATGATGGGGGTAACTTGTGGGAGTGTGATGGTTGGTGTTACTGGTGGGAGGGGTTGATGCATGGTGTTTAATGGTTCCCGGGCGTAGCGCAAGCCAGGACAGTACGCGATATCAGACAGGTACCCGCATAAACTAGCGCTGGGAGTAATCCCTGACCCAACGCCCATCGACACATATGTGGTATGGTCAATGAAGGACGCTCGATCGCATTGATGGGGTTTACACACTGGTGGGATTGAGTCTAGATGATGTGTTACCATGGTGGGCGTGTGCTGATGCAAGCGTAACCCCTCCTCCGTCCGCGCGCAAGGATCTAACTGCATTGTAAGTACATATAGGCGCTCGAGTCACGTGTGATGATGGGGTTAATCGGTGGGAGTATGCCTGATGGGGGTAATGGATGGTAACACCCACCTTGCCCTCTTCTGCTTGGTGGACTGGTGGGAGTGTGATGAAGGAGTTAATGGTGGGAGTAGTGATGATGGGGATCTGGCTGATGGGAGGTGATGATGGGGGCTATGGTGGGAGTGTTGATGATGGGGTATTATGGCTGGGCAGTGTGATGATGGGGATATGCGTGGGAGTGTGCATGATGGGGTTATGGTGGGAGTGTGCTAGGTTGTGTTAATAGGTGGGGGTGTGCTGCTGGTGTTACAATGTGTGGGATTGTGGGATGATGGTGTTAATGGTGGGCGAGGTGTGAGATGGGGGTATGGTGGGAGTGCGAGGATGGGGTGAATGGGTGGGAGCTGTGTGATGGGAGATATGGTGGGAGTGTGAAGATGGGGAATGGTGGGAGTGTGATGATGGGGATATGTTGGGAGTGTGATGGTGGTGTTTAATGGTGGGAGTGTGATGATGGGGGTATTGGTGGGAGTGTTTGTATTGATACGGGTTAATGGTGTGAGTGTGATGATAGGGTCTTCATTCGGTGGGAGTGGTGATGATAGGGTTTAATGGTGGGAGTGTGCTGATATGGGTTAATGGCTGGGCGTGTGATGGTGAGGGTTACTGGTGGGACATGTGATGATAGGGTTCACTGGTGGGAGTGTGATGATAGGGGTAATTGTGGATGTGTGAATGCTGGGGTTAAATGGTGGGGAGTCTGATAGGGTTAATGGTGGGGAGTGTGCTAGGGTTCAATGTTGGGCGTATGATAGGGTTCCATGGTGGGAGTTATGATGGGGGTTAATGGTGGGGTGTGAAACGGGTTAATGGTGGGAGTGTGACTGATCGGGTTAATGGTGGGAGTGAGATGATAGGGTTATAATGGTGGGGCGTATGAATAGGGTTAATGGTGGGAGGTGTGATGATAGGGTTTAATGGCTGGCAGTATGATAGTGTTAATGGTGGTCGCTTATGATAAGGGTTAATGGTGGGAGTATGCATACGAGTTATATGGTGGGAGTATGATAGTGTTAATGGAGGGAGTATGAAATCGTGTTAAATGGTGGGAGTCTTGATTGTGTTAATGGTGGGCGTATGATAAGGGTTAATGGTGGGAGTATTGATAGTGTTTAATGGTGGGAGTATGATAGTGTTATGGTGGGTAGTATGATATTGTTAAAGGTGGGAGTATGATAGGGTTTTAATGGTGGGAGTCTGATACGTGTTAATGGTGGGCGTGTGCTTTAGTGTTATGGTGGGAGTTATGATAGGGTTAATGGTGGGAGTATGGAATAGGTGTTTAATGGTGGGAGTATGAGAGTGTTAAGGGTGGGCGTAGAATAGTGTGATATGGTGGGAGTATGATAGGGTTAATGGTGGGAGTATGATAGTGTTTATGGTGGGGCGTCAGGATAGTGTTAATTGGTGGAGTGAATGATAGGGTTACTGGTGGGAGTATTGATTCGGTTTATGTGTGGGATTATGATAAGGGTTTTAAATGGTGGGAGTATGATATAGAGTTAATCACGGTGGGAGTATGATCGTGTTTTAATGGTGGGAGTATGATCGTGTTAATGGTGGGAGTATGCTAAGGTTTAATGGTGGGGTATGAAAGTGGTTAACTGGTGGGAGTATGATAGGGTTAATGGTGGGATGTGTGATGATAGGGTTACATGGTGGGCGTATGATAGTGTTAATGGTGGGAGTTGATGATAGGGTTAATGGTGGGGAGTGTGGAGAGCTGTGAAAGGTTGGTGTGTGATGCTCGGGTTCACATGGTGGGAGTATGATAGTGTTAATGGTTGGGACGTGTGATGATAGGGTTTACTGGTGGGAGTATGAAAGCGTTACTGGTGGGAGTGTGATAGTGTTCACATGGTGTGTACTTAATGCTAGTGTTAATGGTGGGAGTATGATAGGGTTAATGGGATCGGGAGTCTGATAGGTGTTTAATGGTGGGAGTACATGATAGGGTTACTGGTGTGAGTGTGATAAGTGTTCACTCGGTGGGAGTATGCTAGGGTTAACAAGAGTTGGGGCTTCTGATCGTGTTAATGGTGGGCTTATGCACATAGGGTATTACCTGGGCGGATTCTGATAAGTGATTATTTCTACTTCACTATAACCATTATTTCTATATCTCACTTAACCATTATTTCTACATCACATAACCATTTTTTCTACATCACTATAACCATTATTTCTACATCCCCTAAAAACCATTATTTCTCATCACTAATAACCATTATTTCTAATCACTAAAAAACCATATTTTTACATCATTTAAAACCTTTATTTCTACACACTTAACCATTATTCTACATCACTGTAACCTTATTTCTACATCACTAAAACCCTTTATTTCTACATCACTGTAACCATTATTTCTACATCACTGTAACCATTATTTTACATCATGTAACCATTATTTTACATCCTGTAACCATTATTTCACATCACTGAAACCATTTTTTTCTACACCCACTATAACCATTATTTCTACACCTGTAACATTATTTCTACTTCACTATAACCATTATTTTTTTACATCACTAAAAACCATTATTTTACATCACTGAAACCCATTATTTTACACCCACTGTAACCATTATTTCTACATCCTGTAACCATTATTTCTACATCACTTAAACCATTTTTTCTACATCACTGTAACCATTATTTCTACATCATATAACCATTATTTGAAACATCACTGAAAAACCTTATTTCTATATTCCACGGTAACCATATTTAATCATTTTAAAACATTATTCTACATCACTATACATTTTTTTCTCATCATTTATAACCTTATTTTACATCACTTTTACCATTATTTCTACTTACTTAACCATTATTTTAATCACTTTAACCTTTTTTCTACATCACTATAACCATATTCAAACACCCCTATAACCATTATTTCTATATCACTATAACCTTATTTTACATCACTATAACCATTATTCTACTTATGTACCATTTTTTTATTTTCATCACTGTAACCATATTTCTATATCAATGGTAACCATTATTTTATATCATTAATGAAACCCATTCATTTCTTTATCATGATTGTAATTTATTTCTTTTATCATTATTGTAAATTATTACAAAGCATTATTGTAACTACTTTTCTGCATTTTTATTGTATTCATAATTTCTAAAACCATTACTGAAATCTTGTTTTGGATCTTGTAATTTCCCCAAGACTGCGTTTTTTCTGTTAAGGTCTTGTACTACGTCTTGTTTTATTTTTTGGTGTCTGTGATCTGTCTGTGACCGGCGTTCGCGCTTGACAAAAAGGGTAGTTGGCGAAAAATTTGCGCTTGTTTTGTTTTGTCTTGTTGGAGACGCGCTTACATTGGTTTTCTTGTTTTTTCTGTTTGGGTTTGCTTGGGCGCGGGCAGTCATTTTGTTTGGATCTGTTTTCTGTTACCATTATTTGTAAAAATAAGTATTCTGGAAAAATCATTCCAACTTGCCAACGTTTTTCTTGCAGTTTTACCAGATCTGGCGGGTTTGCTTAACGTTTGTAAAATGTGAGTGAGGAGGTGTGTGTGGTGTGTGCGTGTGTGTGTGGTTGTGTGTGTGGTGTTTTGTGTGTGTGTGTGTGTTTGTGTGTGTGTTTTATGTATGTGTGTGGTGTGTGTGTGTATGTATGTGTGTGTGTGTGTTGTGTGTGTGTGTGAGTGTGTGTGTGTCTGTGTGTGCGTACGTGGTGCGTGTGATGTGCGTGTGTGTGTGTGTGTGTGAGAGAGAGAGAGAGAGGAGAAGGGGTGGGTTTTGTGCGCACTTGTGTGTGTCGCAAGGGTATGTGTGTGCACGTATGTGAGTGTGTGTTGGGGTGTGTATGTGTGTGTGTGTGTAGTGTGTGTGGTGGTGTGTGTGTGTTGTGTGTGTGTGTCTCTCTCTCTCTTGGCGTGTGAGTGTGTGTGTGTGCGTGTGTGCGTCTTCTCTCTTTTCTTTATCTCTCTCTCTTTCTCTCTCTTGCGTGTGAATGTGTGTGTGGTTTTTGCGTGCGTACTGAGGTGCGGTCTGTGTGTAAGAGAGGAGAGAGAGAGAGAGAATGTGTGTGTTTCTTGGGGCACTTGTGTGTGTCGCGCGCGTGGGTTGGTGTGCGGTATGTCGAGTGTGTGTTGTGTGTGTGTATGTGTGTGTGTCTCTCTTTGTGCTTGTGTGTGTGTGTGTTGTGTGTGTGGGTGTGTGTGCGTGCGTTCTCTCTCTTCTCTCCTCTCTCTCTCTCTCGGCTCTTGCGTGTGTGTGTGTGTGTGTGTGTGTGTGTGTGTGGGGTGTGTGTGTGTGTGTGTGTGTTGTGTGTGCGTGCGTACGTGCGTGCGTGTGCGTGTGTTGGGCAAGAGACAGAGAGAGAGAGTGTGTGTGTTCTGTGAGCAATTGTGTGTGTCGCGCGCGTGTATGTGTGTGCGAATATGTAGGACGTGTTTGTTTGTGTGTGTGTTATTTATATATTTGTGTGTGCGTCTCTCTCTCTATGAGTGTGTGTGTGTTTGTGTGTGCGTGTGCGGAGGGCGCGAGCGTATGTGTGTGTGGTGTGCTGGCGCGTGCGTGTTTCCCCCTTTGTCTCGGTAATCGGTACACAGAATGGTGTTCATAAAAACTGGGACAACTGCCGTCGTTTCCCCGCCCGGACGGGCAGATACAGTTCCAACATGGAAATCAGACACCAAAAATCACACGTGATACATTGACGTCGAGTCCCTTTAGATACCTGCATCAGTTAGGTCCAAAATTACCTGCAAGAATGCCTGGGAAAAGGGGTTGGGTGGATGGGAGAGAAGGTATTTGAGGAACAAGGATATATGCAGGAAAGACATACAGAAAGGACCTCTTTGATCGGCCATAAATTTTATCGTCGCCGTCCAGTTCGCCACACAAATCAACTGTAACCCCAATATTGGAATCCTCATGCAGACGGGGATCTGCTTGAAAAGGGAACACTGGAGAAGTGAATGTTCACCCCCCCAAAAATGTAACGTAACAAATAAATAATATAATAACGCCATTTCTAACCCCACTGGCTTGGGCATCGCCATTGCGCACACTCATAGTTCTACCGTCATTAGGCCGGAAGCAAGAAAACAAGATGGCCGAAATGGATTTTACTTATGTCCCTGTCTGTCTGTATGTATGTCTGTCTCTCTCTCTCTCCCCCTCTCTATTCCCCTCTCTCTTTCTCCTTAACTTGACGGAGGGGCAAAAGATGACAGAATTCTGACCCTTCGGCTCCATTCACAAACATTATATATATGTAGGATGTACGGAAGAAGAAACTCTAAGCACACTAAATATCTATTATCTAATCTATTTATCTATTTATCTGTCTGTCTTTATATCTATCTATCTACCTATTATCTATCTTTCTATCTAGCTGTCTGTCTGTCTCATCGATCTGTCTGTCTATCTATCTAATCCATCTATCTATCTATTTATCTGGTCTGTTGTCTATCTATGTCTCTCTACCTATTACCTACCTACCTACGTACCTGCCTACATAACTACTTAACCTACTTACTTACCTACCTATCTAACTACCTACCTACCCAACTATCTATCTATCTAACCTATCTATTTATCTATTATCTATCTGTTATCTACCTATGTACCTTCCTATATACCTATCTAATTATCTATCTACCTATTATCTAGTCTATCTTTCTAACCTATCGACCTATCATATCTATCTACCTATATATCTACCCTGTCTTCCTATCAAATCTACCTATCTATCTATCTTTAATTTTTTTCTTTCTTGCTTGCTTTTCTACACGTCGATACAGACAAATGGATAGAACATGTGAGTCAATATGTTCACCTCGTGAAGTATGCCAGTCCTAATCAAGACATCTCTTCTCCTCCGCCATATAATCTCGAAATCAACGGTGTTTAAGAACTGGCATCTTATTTGAATAATGCTTGATCCAAAACTGTGCGAGGAAACACAAAATAGACCCAGAACGCGCTATTTTTTACAAGAAAAGACAGGCAGCAAATTTCGGCCAACTGGCTTTTGTCAAGCGTAAGATTACTACAAACAAGCAAACAAACAAACAAACACCAGATACAAAAAATTTTTGTGAAAAAGAGTGAAACTTCCCTGTTTCCCCAACTGACGAAGCAACAGGGGTTGTTTCACTCATTTTCACATATTTTTTGTATTGGTGTTTGTTTTTGTTTGTTTGTTTGTTTGTAATCTTACGCTTGTACAAAGGCCAGTTGCCCGATTAAATTTGCGCTATTTGTCTTGTTGTATTATTACGTCGTTATGATTCTATTTTGTGTTTTTCTGATTAATGAATAAATGCTTGTTTGTAAATCATTATCAATCGTGTCCCTTACCGCATGGTGTTTGCGATCACAAGGCCTCCATACGAATCTTTTTTCACTGCACGGTATCTCATACCATTTTTCTTGCACACACCAATTGCAATATCTAATTTTTTCTTCCTTGCTCTACCTACATGGTGCTCTTTTCCCACTCCCAACTTTCATGTTGTGACTAGGGTGCTAAAATTTCTCTCGCCTCATAATATGTCCTATAACATGTTGCTTGTCTTTTCCTAGTCTTCTTCATTAATGTTCATGTACTTCTTCCCATCCCACCTAGTGATTTTATCCTCTTTTCATAATAATAATCTGTTAAGTTTCTGTTCAACAATAGTTACAGTATACGAGAGAGAGAGAGGGGAGGGAGGGAGAGGCGGAGAGAGGGAGAGAAGATCAGTTTTTGTATTATGTTTATACTCCGTGTCTTGTAAATATCATAATGCACAGTGAGTTCCCATGCGTTGAGAGAATAACGCTTTATGAGATATTCTTCCCTCTTCTTCTTCTTCTTCTTCCTCCTCCTCCTCTTCTCTCTTACTCTTCTTCTTCTTCTACTTCTTCTTCTACTTCTTTCTTATCTTCTTCTTCTTCTACATTATTCTTCTCCTTCTTCTTCTTCTTACTTCTTCTTCTTCTTCTTCTTCTTCTTCTTCTACTTATTCTACTTCTTCTTCTTCTCCTCCTCCTCCTTCTTCTTCTACTTATTCTCCTTTTCTTCTTCTTCTTATTCTGATTTTTGTTTGTAATTTTCTTATTTTTATATGTTGTTGTTATTGTTATTATTATCATTATTATCATCATCATTAGTTATCATTATTGTTCTTGTTTGTGTTGTTGTTGCTATCACAATCCTGATCATAATCCCATCATCATCATCACACTCCATCACCACTACCACCACCACCACACCACCAACCATATCATCATACATCATCATATGGCACGCACAGAAAAAAAGATAGATATCAAAACAGCCTAGGTCAACAGCCCACTGAGACAGGTGTTTGTGGGAAAGCAAGGAGAAAAATGACACTCCGTATATCCAGCACTGATTAACTGCCTAATGGGAAATATACACCATATACACGACCGCGAGGACTGCGGAATGTGTGGCCTAGTGGTTAAACACATAAGTTAAACGCAAGAAAATAAGGTTCAAATCACCGAACGGACAAGGGGTTTTTATCCCCCCCCCCCCCTTTTTTTAAATTTTTTTTATCTTGATTTAAATAATGGGTTAGGTGCCAGACTTCAGGATGAAGAACTAGGGTCACGTGCACAGCCGCGCTCAGCGCGTATTAAAGGGGTCTCACAGCAAAAAAAGAACTATCTCAGGCAAAATAGTTATGCAACTAGTCCAATTTTCATAGGTAACAGAATTACACGCCACACACCAGTCGCCGTGGTGTGGTGATTTAACGCAACGGGACCACCGACTGGAAGGTTGTGGGTTCGAATTCCATCTAATCAGTCCCTTCAAATATCATTGTGGGATTTTTTTCGGCTCTATACCGGCTCCGTTAACAAGAGGTTGGGAGTGTAAGCGGTCTTCTGGGGAAGACTGGGGATCCACATGTCGAGTCTCACCAACTTCACGGATGGTCATTGAGGGTGTAGCCTCAAAATCTTTCTGACCAGCAACAAGCAGATGTCTTTCATCTCTGGGCATGGTTGGACGCAGGATATATCTATGTCAGTATAGCGTAGAGTACAGCCCTGTCACGCAGTCTCAATCCTAGATGGAACTCATTAGCAAAATTGGTTTTCATCCTCATCGAAGTCATCATCATCGCTATTGTTTAAAAAAACTGCACCAGCTGTCAAAAATGGTGCTGCACAAAGGTAACCTCCTGCAGTGCGAGATCCTTAAAAAAAAACCACACATTAGAAAAATTGGGTGGCGCTTCACTACGGCGACGCTCTTCCCACGGGGAGATACAGCCCGAGTTTCAATATTAAATCCATTGTGCATGACAAAGAAAACAAAAAAAGAAAGAAAGGAAACGGACGGAAAACATATATCGAGGTCCCAGTAACGAAAATCTATAACTTCCCAGCCAACAGAATAGACAGACAGTACGTGTTGTTAATTCTGGATTATTTCCTAACGGGCATAGACCCCCCCGAGGGGATATTGCGAGGTTGTTTTTTTTCCAGTATAATCAGTATTTGTTGTGTATGTCGTTCTGTATTTGTATTTACTGCTGAGGAAATCTTACCCGCACGTTCCTTGCTGAAAAGACACAAACGCACCGCACGCACGCACGCGCGCACACACACACACACACACACACCACAACACACAACACACACAACACACACACAAACACACACACAACACACAAACACACAACATACACATTCACACAGCTCTTTTCAGTCGATGCCAAAATTCCTCATGAAAAAAGAATTATCATCCTCATCATCACCACCACAACCACACCACCACAACCTTCATCATCATCATCATCATCATCATCAATCATCTAATCATAAGTGTTATTAATTATTAAGTTTATTATCAGTAATAATATTAGTGTGTTGTTGTTTTATTCACTATTAATTATCTATCTATTTTTGTTGTTATTATTATTCTCGTCATCTTATTCTCATATCATGCACCGCCATCGCTCACACAAAAACAAAACACACACAAAAAACACCATGAAAAGAAATTTAAGTATACACATCAATACGGTCGCAAATTAATTCAAGATATTTCCCTGGTGTCGATCATTCAGCCCAATTTACCACAAGGGGTTTAAAAAACAAATCTGAATACAAATATATACACCTAACTAGACACGCTGAAGCATATATACATAGTATACAACTGTCTAAATTATCTAAAGTTGCTTCTGCACATCACATTTACTTAGAGCCAAAAATGCAGTTAATACATTATCTAAATTATCTATCATGATTATAAATTTGTAGGCCCTCTATAGTTGATATACAGGTCAATGGACCAGCAAGACAGAAAACGACAGGAACTCATGACAGAAATGTCAAAGGAACAAGGCAGATTCAAAGAGGAGTGACAGATATGAGGAAAATTTCTAGCCCAGAGTTTCCAGAAGGTTGGGGATTACTATTTATACTGAAAGAGCCCCTAGGCATCCCCACGGGGGAAAGTGGGGGGGGGGGGTTGACTGACACTGCACAACGTTATATTGAGAAGGCCATGACCCATACACAAAACCAGGGATAGTTGGAGGGGATTAACATTGTTAATAGACAAATACTTTTCAAAAACGAGAAGGCAGAAACATAGAGGAGTGACAGATAAAGAGGAAATGTTCTAGCTCCAGAGTTTTCCTGAAAGTGGGGATATACTATTTACTACTGAAAAGAGCCCCAGGCATCCCACGGGGGGCAGGGGGGGGGGGGGTTAGGTTAGGACTGAACACTGACACGGTCCACTGACACATTTTTATGAGAAGGCACTGACCCATACACAAAACAGGGATTGTGGGGGGGATAACATTGTTATTAGACAAAATTACTTTCAAAAGTGCAAGGCAGAAAGAAGAGAGTGACAAAAAATAAGAGGACACATTTTCAGCACAGAAATTCCTAGAAGGATGGGGATAATACAGGGGGGGGTGCAAAAGTAGGTATTACAGTTAGGGAAAAAAGAAAACACATACAATACTCATTGCATTTATTTATACAAACAATGAATATTGCATGTAATGTACTAAAAAAGCACGCCTTTATCCTCAGTTACTCAAAACTGCTTGCCGTCGGTATTCACTCACTCCTCTAATCGAGAGCGGACACTCATGCACACTCTAGCACAAAGATCTTTATCAGCATCAATTTCTTGACAAGCCTGCAATATGAACTGAATCGTGTCAATTAAACTGTGCGCGGATTGTGTGCGAAAAACCCTGAAAATATCGAAAATAAGGTCCAAACTAACTTAATGTGTAATAATTTTTATGAATTATGCATTATGATTATGATTGTGATACTTACTGTTTACCTACTTTTGCAATACTTCAATCATTTCCAAAAGTCTTTTGACTTGTCAACATTTCCAAAACATCAGTTCAATTTTGTCTTTTTTTTGCCAAACAGAAGTAAAGAAGAAGTTATCTGCAAGTTCCCATTTCTTTTAGAATGAAAACATTTTCTTAGATTTGATTTGATTTTATCAAGATTTTGCGCTATATATATTATTGTAATTATTTTTATTATTATTACTTATTATTCTCTAAAAAATATGTTTACGATAATTTTGAAACTATTTTAGTTAGATTTCTTGTATTTTATGGAATTTTCATGAATTACAGTTTTGCTTGGAAACGTTTATCCCAAAATAATCTAACGATTTTGATCACGAATTTAGAAGGGCATCATCGTTTGTTAAAATATCATAGTTACAGCCGTGTTCACTTAGGTATTGGTGTAGTTTCTTTCAATAAGAATATTTTGGATGTTTTTCTTGTTTCCTGTGAGTATTTCTTGACCGATATTCTGCATCCATTTTTAAAGTGGAAAATTAACATTTATATTGTATATATTTGTAATAAAAGTTTCTCAATGATCCGTTATTCATTTAAAAATGTGAATACACAATACCACTCCCTTTTCAGATACCAAACTTTGAGATTTCATCATATTATTTACTGTCAATATTTTTTCATTTATATAGATTATGTTTTATGGTGAGTATCTGTACGGTAGTTGTTGGGTTTTTATTCCTACAGAAAATATTACATGCCATAAAAAGTGTGTTTCCAAAATAAGTTGTTCTTACACTTCAGTAGCGCACAGTTAGAGCCATACTTTTCTATTTCCTTAAAGAAAAACGATACATTTCGAATAGAAATATTTTTCCATTATGGATGGTGGTTTTAATATTTTCTCAGCCAACGATAATATTAAGACCTCAACATATTTCTTATTATATGGTATGTTTTATATCCCATTCCTATATGCTTATGGTTGTCTTTCTACTGCATTCTATCATGTTTACCCATTACAAACAAAAACACACACATTTTCTGAAGACTTACTCATGAAATCATCAGGGCCCGGGGGGGGGGGGGGGGTGGCGGGTTGAGGGTGTGGGTGGTACGGGGTCCCCCCCCCCCCCCCCCCCCCCAAGGTGGATGGTAGGCGGCCGGGGAGTGAGTCGGGGAGTAAAATCAAGAAAGCTGATATTTGTGTGGATAAACATTAGTAGGATTCTAATACTGGCAACTCTTCCTACAGGATAATACCTGTTTTCATCCAAATTTCAAACAAAGACCTCATTACTGATACTTCAGCATGATGCATTTCTTACACATTTTTACATCAATTTGTAAACCATACAACCGTATCTTAAATGTCTGGGGATTCCGCGCTTATGTTTAAATATTGCATTATCTATATTCTAACCGTTTTCACTTCTACTCCAATTGCTTGTGATTTATAGAATCGTGAAGAGTTCTGATTTCGGAAATTACAAGTCGAGGGAAAAAGATTGTCAAAAGACGGTCTTATCTCCATTATTCATTAGTCTGAGGCTTCATCGGCGAACTAAAGAAAACATGTGGGTTTTTTTTATTAATTACAAGTACTTTTACAGCTTTATCTCTCTTATCTTAATTGCGTATTTCAATGCATTATACAAATAGATAACGAGAGAGGGTTCCTTGTCCAAGTCAAAAATTCTGTTCAGTAGCAATCAATAGTCGACTTTATGGGCTTTTATAGTATATGTTTCTGGTATATTAACATATATTTCTCACAAAGCGATAAGCTTTCAAGCTTTAGTAAAACTTGCCAATCTAAAGAATAAAAAAGCTTTTTCGAAGTCCAGTCAAGTGTTTGTCCCAATTTATTTCTTTTATATCTTAACCCCTTGACTCCAGCACTAATGCAAAAAAACTTAAACCTTTGATTCCTCAAACCCATCCACCAGCTTTCGCAGGAAGCTGATGGATAGGGTGAGGAAATCATAAGGGTTAGTTTTTGCTTTGCAACCAGTCGCCGTGGTGTTTCGTGGTTAACGCTAACGGACTACCGACTGGAAGGTTGTGGGTTCGAATTCCCCATCGGTACCTTCATAAAATATATCATTGTGGGGGTTTTCGGCTCTAACCGGCTCCTTAACCAGAGTTGGGGTGCTATGGGTTCATTGGGTAGACTGAACCACACAGTCGAGCCTCTTCCAATTCGTGGATGCGTCATTGAGGGTGTTGCTGAATCTTCTGACCAGCACCGCAGGTGTCTGTATCTATCGGGCCTGGTTGACGCCCAGGATACATTATGATATTAAGCGGTAGAGTAAAGCCTGTCACGCAGGGTCTCTATCCTAGATGGAACTCATAACATCGTGATTATCATCCACATCGAATTCTCTTCATCGCATAATGAAAACTGGTTTCAGCTTTTGTGGCAATTAAAGTGGCTTAGAAAATGGGACGAAAAACACAAACAAAAAAAGGTGTGCACAAAGGTAAACCTCCTGCGTGCAATTATCCTGAAATAATAATAAACAATATAAACAAAATAATAAAAAGGTTTTGCTTTCCTTGGTGGTTGACAGGCAGATGCTAGAAGACAGGGTGCGGATTGTTAACAACAGGCAATTAAGTCGTGTATTAGTCTAATATTGTCTCCAAGATACCTGTTTTGACAAGAAAGCCTTTTGAATTTAACAAAATGATTTCGGAAGGATTGTTTTAATCCTACTTTTAATTCATATTTCTATAAATACTGGAAGCGCACGTGCATTGTCTAAGGCGGATGAATTACCTCTTAAATCAGACTCCGATTTTCCAAAACTCCAAACCATATTGATTTCGTTTCGTCTCTGCACCCGCCCGGAGAGGAAAGAGAGAGACATAGAGGACAGACAGACAGACGAAAAGACAGAGATTGACAGAAAAAGAGATGAGAGAGAAACAGACAGACAGACGATAGATAGACAGTGATAGAGTAGATAGACAGACGGGCAGGAAGGAGGCTGGCAGACAAAGACTGACAGAAGAAGGGAGAGAGATAGATAGTAAGAGAGTTTATCTATGCCTGGCCTGCCTGCTCTGTCTGTCTGTCTGTCTGTCTGTCTGTGTGTCTGGGTTTATTCTACCTGCCTGTTATATTGTATCTGTCTCTCTAAGCCTGTGTCTGTATGTGGTGTTGTCTGTATATGTTTTCCCTGCCTCTGGTGTCTCTGTCCTCTCTGTCTCTCTGTCTTGTCGTCTGTCTAATCATGTCAGTAGTCTGTATGTATGTCTGTGTGCATGTTCTGTACTTTGACTGCTTGTGTATTTGAGCAGCGATTCATTACCGCAACGCAAGGATACAAAAATCAACCAGATTTTTGCGGCAATAACAGATACGGTTAACACTGGAATCGTATTATGTCAGGGGAAGTTACCTGATTTGGTTGTTGTTGGTTATTCTATACTAGTGAATTTGTTCTTTGCTTGTCTTTTGTGCAAGTTTGACATAGGCCAAAATGGGCCGAAAATTTTGCACCTGTGTTGTTCAGTTCTATCAAATATGTGTTTTCGTTCTAGTTCATATCGGTTTTTTTTTTATTTGTTAGGCGACAAGGAAGCCCTGATAGGGCTCTAGTTGTTGGCTGGGCTATAAGCAATATGAACTTGGATACTATGAACCTGAGGCTATAGAAACACTGTATATTTCTTTGAGCTTGTATGCATGTGCAAGAAGGGATTCATGCCGCTCGGAAATTACATATGCAACCTCCACCCAAATCTTGCATGTACTAATGGCAGACATGATTTAGGCATGCGCTTAACTTGTGCACTGACAAGGTCTTGAAATGGGATGGTTGGAAGGAAAAACAGGATCTATGCAAATCCCTTATGACACAGGAAAGGGAAACTGAGTAAATGCAAATGAAATAAAGAGCTGAAAGCAGGGAGATTTATTATAATATAACCAAAGGACATAACTCTTGAGAGTCACGTAGGATTTATCATTCCCCATGTTGTGAACTTCTCCAAATCTACACAGTTTGCGCTCCCCATTCCGCTAGCATAGAAGCTGATACTAAAGCACAATAACCGTAAGCTCAGAACACTCCTCTATTTCCGCCTGTTCGTATGTTCTTTGTTCTGAGTTCTGAGCTACGGTTTTTGTTGCTTTGTTATCTGCTTCTATGCTAGTTGATTGGGTAGCGCCAAACTATGTTAGTTTGAGAAGTTCAGCAAACATTGGAATTAATTTTACGTGAACTCTCAAACTTATGTCCTTTGGTTGATATTGTAAATTGCAATTGTATTAAAATCTAGGTTATGTGGAAGTGCCAACTATTAAATCTTCATTTGTCATCTTGCGAAGTTCAACACTGGCATGGTCAGCTTTCACATAAACTTCTGCCCGATCTGCAAATTATCAGAGGTAGTCGGAGATTTGTTCAATAGATTCATCGATCATGGATAATTCCATATGCGCTTCACCTAAATCTGCCAGTTTAATCCCGCAATCTATTTAATGTTTTCTATAGATTTACTCTCTCGACCTCCCACCCCACCTCTCACCCACATTTCGTTTGCCAGGATCGGGAGTCTTGGAATGTTTTGGTAGTTGGATTTTTATTACATCTTTGACTGGGTTCAGTTCTTTCTTTTTTCCAACTTACATGTACTTCTATCATGTGTATTTCTTTTTTTTTGTTTTTTTTTTTTTTTGCTTATACATGTTGTGTGTATTCGCATCTGTGAGATACTACATTTCAGTGTAGTCTCAACATAAAAGCAAACGCCCATTTTTTTTTTCTTTTTATCTATAGGGTTGCTGTTATCGCCTACCTAACAAGTAAAGACATCCATTATTTTTAATACAAACACGTGCAGTTATCTCCTAATCACTTGGTTTACATCACCTTGACCTATTTGGGTTTACCTCCCCCTGGCTTTGTGTTCTCACATACTCTGTGAGTGTCCAGACATATTTTGTTGTTGTTTTCTTGTGTTTTGTTTGTTTTGTTTTCTGTTTGTTTTTGTTGTTTTTCGTTCGTGTGCCCTTTGAAGACCCAATGGCTCGGAAACGGGGTAGGTGTTTTCTTTACTTTTGTGTTTGTGTGAAACTATGTTCTAAGTCTTAGGTGTGTTACATATACTTCTTTTTCATCAAATTGTTTCTCATTTTATCTGCGGTCAGTCATATTTTTCTTTTAAAAAAATTAGTCATCCAAGGATCGAAACACGACCAGTGCGTTTTCAGTTTGGCACTTTAAATTAATCAACGTAGACTAACTTTACCACCAAAAAAAAAAAAAAAAATGTGGCCACTCTCGTGATTTCAAAAATCTGCAGTCATGCGTTTCGGGATGGCGTACATACGTACATACATACATGCATACTTACATACATACATACATACTTACCACCATACGTACATAACGTACTTTACATACATACATACTACACACACGATTTTATGTATATATATATATATATGTATAACATATGTATATAGGTATGTGGGTATAACATATGTATATATGTATATATTTATTTATATATAATATATAATAACATTGTTTCTCTCTCTTCTTTTGTGTGTGTGTGTGTGTGTGTGTGTGTGTGTATGTGTGTGTGTGTGTGTGTGTGTGTGTTTTGTGTGTGTGTGTGTGGTGTGTGGGTGTGTTTTTAGAGGACTGTTAGCTGAGGTGGTCAAGCAGCATCCCGATAACGCATGACTGCTGAGTTTGAACCCTCGAGCGGGGCCACTTTTTTTTTTTTTTTTTTTAGGGAAAGTTAGCTAAGTTGATTAATTAAAAGTGCCAATAGATAACGCACGGGTAGTGGTTTCGATCCTTGGATGGACTTTTTTTTAAAAAAAAAAAAATATGATGACCCCCAGTTTTAAAAAGAGAAACAATTGATTTAAAAGAAGTATACTGTACTCACCTTAAGCTTGAACTTTGTTCACACAAACAAAAAATTTAAAAAAAACCCCCTACCCGTTTTTCCCCCTTTTTTGGGGTCTTCCAAAAAGGGGCACTCGTACGAAAAAAAAACGAAAAACAAACAAAAAAAAAAAAACAAAAAAGAAAACAACAACAACATATGTCTGGACACCACACGAGTAGTGTGAGAAAAACAAAGCCAGGGGGAAAGGGAACCCATAAAAGTCAAGGGTTTTAACAATGTGATGAGGGTTTTCGGGACGTTGTTTGATTAAAAAAATTGGAAAGTGCTTTACTTGTGAGGAGGCGATTCTGCACCCGTTTGATAAAAAGAAAAAAAAAAAAAGGGGTTGTGCTTTATGTTTGAGGGCTACACTGAAAGGGATGTATCTCACAGATGCGTTACAACTTACATGTATAGGGGAATACACATTAGAAGTAAATGTAAGTGGGGGAAAAGGGAAAAAAAGCTGAACCACTGCAAAAGATGTAATAAATTTTACAAACTACCAAAACATCCAAGGGGCGTTTCCCATCCCGGCAACGAAATGGGGTGAAAAGGTGGGGGTGGGAGGTTCCCAGAGAGTGAAATTATGAAAAAAATTAAATAGATTGCGGGAAAATTTTTAAATGGCGATTTAGGTGAAGCGCTTTTTGGAATTTCCATGTTCGTTTAATCTTGAACAAATCTCCGAACTCCCCTGATAAAAGGGGATGGCAGAGTTTGTGAAAGCTGACCATGCCAGTAGGTGAACTTTGCAAGATGACAAATGAAAGTTTAATTTGTTGGCACTTCCAACATAACCTAGATTTTTTAAACAATTGCATTTACTGATATCAACCAAAAAAGGACCCTAAGTCTTTAGAGTCACGTAAAATTTTAAACTCCCATGTTGTGAACTTCTCAAATCTAACATAAATTTGCGCTACCAATTCAACTAGCATAGAAGCAGATACAAAGCACAAAAACCGTAAACTTTAGAACTGGGGAACAAAGAAAAAACGACAGTGCGGATAGAGGAGTGTTCTGAGCTTACGGTTTTTGTGCTTTGTATCTGCTTCTATGCTAGCTGAATGGGTTTGCGCAAAAATGTTTAGATTTGAGAAGTTCACAACATGGGAGGGTAATTCCTACGTGACTCTCAAGAGTTTATGTCCTTTGGTTGATATTATAAAAATTTCTCCCTGCTTCTTTTATTTCTTTGCATTTACTCAGTTTTCCTTTCTGTGTCATAAGGGGATTTGCCTTAGATCCTGTTTTCCTTCCATCCATCCCCTTTTCAAGACCTTTTTCAGTGCAAAAGTTAGCGCATGCCAAAAGCATTTTTTTTTTGCCATTTAAAAGTACAGGAGATTTGGGTGGAGTCCCCAATTATGGAATTTCCCCGGGAGCGAAATTGAATCCTTCTTGCACAGCTTTAAAAAGCTCAGAAGAAATTACAGTGTTTCTATACCCTCAGGTTCATATTTAAAGTTCATATTGCTTATACCCCAGCCAACTACTAGAGCAATATCAGGGCTTCTGTCGCCTAACAAAAAAAAAAACCGATATGAATTTAGAACGAAAACACATATTTGATAGACGGAACAACACAGGTGCAAAATTTTCGGCCATTTGGCCTATGTAAAACTTGCCACAAAAGACAACAAAAGGAACAATTTCACTATTTTTTTAAAAATAACAACAACAACAAATCAGGTAATTTCCCCTGAAAATACGGATTCCATTGTTCCTGATCTGTATTGCAGCAAAATCTGGTGATTTTGTTCTTGCTTTGCGTAATAGAATCGTTGCTCAAATACACAAGCAGGCAAAGACAGAACAGGACACAGACATACATACGGGACTACAGACAAAAACAGACAGACGGGACAAAAGAGACAGGGGAGACAGGGGGACACACAGAGGCAGAAAACAGATACAGACACACGCAAATACAGACACAGGCCTTAGAGAGACAGACATATAACGGCGGTAGATAAAACACAGACGGGAAGACAGAAGACAGACAGACAGGCCAGGCAGGCATAGGATAAATCTCTATTTATCTATTCTCTCCCTTTTTTCTGTCAGTCTTTGTCTGCCAGCCTCCCTGCCTCCCCGTCTGTCTATCTATCTTTCTCTGTCTATCTTTTGTCTGTCTGTCTGTTTCTCTCTCTCTCTTTTCTGTAAATCTCTGTCTGTCTGTCGCCCGGTCTCGTCTTGTCTCTCTCTTTCTCTCCGGGCGGGTGCGGACGAAAAATCAATTGGTTTTGGAGTTTGGGGGGGAAAGGGGTCTGTTTAAGAGGTTTTTCATCGCCCTTTGACAAATTTTCCGTGCGTCCAGTATTTATAGAAATAAAAAAATTTTAAAGTAGGATTTTAAAAAAATCCTTCCGAAAATCTTTTGTGAAATTCAAAAAAGGCTTTCTTGCAAACAGGTATCTTGGGGACAATAAATTTGACTAATACCGACCCCCAATTGCCTTCCTGTTTTAACTTCCGCACCCTGTCTTCTAGCATCTGCATTGTCAACCAAGCAAGGAAAGCAAACCTTTTTTTATTTGTTTATTTTGGGTTTTTTATTATTTAAGGATCATTGCACTCGGGAGGTTACCTTTGTGCCCCTTTTTTTGTTTGTTTTTCGTCCCATTTTTCTTAACCACTTTTAATGGCCACAAAAGATGAAACAGTTTTTATTATTTCGATGATGATGATGTCCCATGTGGATGATAATCTTTTTTGTTTTGGATTCCATCTTTGGATTGGGCTGCGTGACAGGCTGTACTCTACGCTTAAAATTTATAATATATCCCGGCCCTCAACCAGGCCCGAGAGATACAGACACCTGCGGTGTTGGGCAGAAAATTTCAGCAACACCCTCAATGAAGAATTTCACGAAGTGGAAAGAGGCTCGAAGGGGTGGTTCCAGGTTTTTCCCCAAAGAAACCATAGCCGCCCAACTCTGGGTAGGAGCCGGTTAGAGCCCAAAACCCCCCCAATGATTATTTTTGAAAGGGCCGGGTGGGGATTTGGGAACCCACAACCTTCCCGTCGGTAGTCCGTTGCGTTAAACTAACACACACGGCGAAAATGGTTGCAAAGCAAAAAATTAACCCTTTGATTTCCCTCACCCTATCCATCAGCTTCCCGCGAGAAGCTGGGGATGGGTTGAGGGAATCAAAGGGTTAAGTTTTTTCAGTTTGATGCGGGGGTCAAGGGGTTAGATATAAAAGAAATTAATTTGGACTATCACTTTGTCTGGACTTCGAAAAAGATTTTTTATTCTTTAGATTGGCAAGTTTTGCTAAAGCTATTTGAAAAAGCGTATGGCTTTGGAGAAAATATGTTTTAATAGACAGAAAATTCTTTAAAAGCATAAAGTCGACATTATTGCTAATGAAAAAATTTTTGACTTGGACAAGGTAACCCTCTTCTCGTTATCTATTTTGTATTATGAAATTGAAATACCAGCAATTATGATAAGAGAAGTTTAAACTGTAAAAGAGACTTGTAATTAATAATAAAAAACCCACATGTTTTTTTTGTTCCCCGTTGATGCTCCCCAAATTAAATAATGGAGATAAGACGTCTTTTGACAATCTGTTTCCCTCGATTTTAAAAATTTCGAAATTCAGAACTCTTTCACAAAACTAGAAATCACAAGCAATTGAGTAGGAAGTGAAACGGTTAGAATTAGATATATGAAATTTATTTAAACAAAACCCGGGAAAATCCCCGCCCATTTAAGATATGGTTGTATGGTTTACAAATGATGTAAAAATGTGAAGAAATGCATCTTTGCTGAAGTATCAGAAGTGAGGTCTTTGTGTTTGAAATTTTTTTTGGATGAAACAGGTATGATTCCTGTAGGAAGAGTTCCCAGGATTAAAATTTCTCTAAGGGTTTTTTTCCACACAAATTAAACTTCTTGATTTTTCTCCCAGACCCCCCCCCCCCCCCCCCCGGCCCTGTTGAGTTTCAGGGTAATCTTCAGAAAAGGGTTGTGTTTTTTGTTTGAAATTGGTAAAAACCAGAAGTCGTAGAAAGACAACCAAAAACATATGGGAATGTGAGGTTTTAAACATACCATATTTTAAATGAAATATGTTGGGGTCTTAATATTATCTTTTTGGCTGAGAAAATTTAAAACCCCCAACCCCTAAATGGAAAAAATTATTTCTATTGAAATGTATGGGTTTTCTTTAGGGAAATAGAAAAGTATGGCTCTAACTGTGCGCTACTGAAGTGTAAGACAACTTTTTTGGAAACACAATTTTTGGATTATAGTTTCTGTAGGAATATAAAACCAACAACTCCGACAGATAATCTCTCAGAACATATTCTATATAAATAAAAAAAAATATTGTTTTTGAAATAATATGATGAAATTAAAGGTTGTTTTGGGAAAGGGAGTGTTTTGGGTTTCAATTTTTAAAAAGGGATAACGGATCATTGGAAAATTTTAATACAAAATACAATATAAATTTTTAATTTTTCCCCGTTAATAAGGGAAATGCAGAATATCGGTCAAGAAAGGAAAGGAAACAAGAAATAACACCCAAATATTCTTTTTGGGAAAGAAACTTACCCCATACCTAAGGGAACACGGCTGTACTATGATATTTAACAAACGTGATGCACTTCTAAATTCGTGATCAAAAATCGTTAGATATTTTGGGAATAAACGTTCCATGCAAAACGGTATTCTTTGAAAATTCATAAAATACAAGAAATATAACAAAAAATAGTTTCAAAATAGTATCGTATAACAGAATTTTAAGAAATTTTGTAATTAAAAAATATTAAAAATTTAATTTTTTTACGAAATTTTTTGAAAAAAAAAAAGACAATATTGATCTAAAGTTTTGGAAATGTTGACATGTCAAAAAACTTTGGAAAATGATTGAAATATTGAAAAAAAAATGTAATTTTGCACAATCAAATAATGTTAAACAAAACCCTTTTTTGGGTTTAATAAAACCTTTTTATTTATTTTTCAAACCGGGGGGAAAAAAACATTCAAATGCACCTGCAAAATTATGTTTTTAAAATCCCTTTCCCCAAACAGAAATCTCATGGGGTGTTTGAATCCAGGAAAAACGTTTTTTACCAAGGGTTAAGGTTTTTGTTATTAATGTAATCATTTTTAAATAAATCAATTTGATTGTATGTTTTTTTACTCAAATGTTTCCTTTTTTACCCCCCTTTTTATATACAATTTGGAAATGTACTCTTTAAAGTTCTTTTGATCCTTTCTTTCTTTTTTGAATTAAGTTTTTATTAAAATGATTTCCTTTCAAAGGTTTGTGTTACGTTCTGCTAAAAAAAAAAACGTTTTTTTTAAAAGGGTTTTCTTGTGCAGACCCTTGCCTGCCCCAGCCTGGGCTCATAAAAAACCCCAAATTCCAAACTTGGGCCTGAACTTTTCTTTTTTGCCTTTTGCCGGAAAATTCCCTTTTAAAAATTTTCAAAAAGAAAAACTCCCTTACCATGGTTGGGGGAAAAAACCAAAAAACCCCCCAAAACAACAAAACAAACCCCGCAGCAACCTCACGGAAAAAACCCCAAACCCCAAAACCCCCAAAAAACCCCCTCCAAACCCCCCCCCCCCCCCAAAGCCCCCCCCCCACACCCAAAAGCATTACCAAAGCCAAACAATTTTTCAAAAAAGGAAAAGATAAGCAAAGCATCAAAAACCAGCAACGAAGACCCCAAAAAAAAAACCAGAAAAAAAAAACCCAACCCCAAAGAAACCAATTTTTAAAACCCTAAAACCCCAAAACCAACACCCCCCAAAAATCCCAAAAAATTTGCGAAAAGTATTGGGTTATAATTAAAATTTTTTTCCCCGGGTGTGTTTTTACAGGCGGTTCCCTTTGGGGTTAATGTAAAAGAAAAAAAAAAAAAAGGAGAAAAAGGAAAAAAACAAACAAAAAGAAAAAAAATAAAACAGAAGGGGAAGGGTGAGAGGGGGAGGAAAGAAGAAAAGGAGAGAGGAGAGAGGGGGGAGAAGGGGAGGAGATAGAAATTTTTCAGAGGAAGGGAGATGAGGAAGAGAGCTGTTTTATTGATGGTGTTTGTGGTTTTTTTGATTTCTGGTGAATTGTTGGTGGTTTTCTGCTCTTGGTTTGGGTTGTGGGTTTTTTTTTTCCCCGGTTATTTATGCCAGCTTTAAATAAATACAGGGGTGTATGGGTCAGTGGCCTTCTCAATAAAACGTGTGTCAGTGTCAGTGTCAGTCTACCCCCCCCCCCCCACTTGCCCCCCGTGGGGATGCCTGGGGCTCTTTCAGTATAAATAGTATCCCCACCTTCTGGAAACTCTGGGCTAGAAATTTCCTCTTTTCTGTCACTCTCTTTGTTTCTGCCTTGTTCCTTTGCTTTCTGTCATGAGTTCCTGTCATTTTCTGTCTTGCTGGTCCATTGACCTGTATATCTTCTATAGAGGCCTACATATTTATATCATGATTGATAATTGGATAAGTGTATTAACTGCATTTTTGGCTCTAAGGAAATGCGATGTGCAGAAGCAACTTTAGATAATTTAGACCAGTTTGTATAATATGTATATATGCTTCAGCGTGTCTAGTTAGGTGTATGTATTTGTATTCAGATTTGTTTTTTAAACCCCTTGGTGATAAATTGGGCGAAATGATCGACGCCAGGGAATATCTTGAAATTATGTTTGCGACCGTATTGATGTGTATACTTAATTTTCTTTTCAGGGTGTTTTTGTGTGTGTTTTGTTTTGTGTGAGCGAGGCGGTGCATGTATAGTGAGAATAATGATGACGAGAATAATAATAACAACAATAATAGTGATAATAATAGTGATAACAACAACAACACTAATATTATTACTGATAATAATATTAATAATAATAACACTGATGATGATGATGATGATGATGATGATGATGATGATGATGATGATGATGATGATGATGATGGTGGTGGTGATGATGATGAGGATGATAATTCTTTTTTCATGAGGACTTTTGGCATCGACTGGAAAGAGCTGTGTGTATGTGTGTGTGTGTGTGTGTGTGTGTGTGTGTGTGTGTGTGTGTGTGTGTGTGTATGTGTGTGTGTGTGTGTGTGTGCGTGCGTGCGTGTGCGTGCGTGCGTGTGTGTCTTTCTGCAAGGAACGTGCGGGTAAGATTTCCTCAGCAGTAAATACAAATACAAACGACATACAAACAAATACTGTTTATACTGGAAAAACAAAACCTCGGTAATATCCCCTCGGGGGGGTCTATGACCGTTAGGAAACACAATCCAGATCAACACACGTACTGTCTGCTTATTCTGTGGCTGGCAAGTTATAGATTTTCGTTACTGGACCTCCGTATGATATTTGTCCGTCCGTTTTCCTTTCTTTTCTTTTTTTAATTTTTTTTTATTTGTCGGCACAATGGATTTACTATTTGAAACTCGGGCTGTACTCCCCGTGGCAAGAGCGTCGCCGTAGTGAAGCGCCACCCATTTTTTTCTTATGTGTATTTTTTTTTAAGGATCATCGCACTCAAGGAGATCACCTTTGTGCTCACCTTTTTGACAGCTGGTGCAGATTTTTTTTAACAATGCGATGATGATGACTTCAATGAGGATGATAACCATTTTGCTATTGAGTTCCATCTAGGATTGAGACTGCGTGACAGGGCTGTACTCTACGCTTATCATCATAATATATCCTGGCGTCAACCAGGCCCGAGAAATAAAGACACCTGCGGTGCTGGTCAGAAGATTTGAGGAAAACCCTCAGTGACGCATCCGTGAAGTGGTGAGACTCGACTGTGTGGTCCCAGTCTTCCCAAATGAGCCCATAGCACTCCCAACTCTGTGTAGGAGCCGGTTAGAGCCGAAAAATCCACAATGATATTTGAAGGGACTGTTGGGGATTCGAACCCACAACCTTCCAGTCGGTGGTCCGTTGCGTTAATCACCACACCACGGCCACTGGTTGTGTGCGTGTATTTCTGTTTACCCTATGAAAATGGACTTGTTGCACTAACTGATTTTGCCTGGGATAGTTCTTTTTTTTTGCAGTGAGACCTTTAATACGCGCTGAGCGCGTGCTGTGCACGTGACCTAGTTCTCATTCTGAAGTCTGGCACCTAGACCATTATTTAAGATCTAGATAAAAAAAAAAAAAAAGGGGGGGGGGGGTGATAAAACCCCTTGTCCGTTCGGTGATTTGAACCTTATTTTCTGGCGTTTTACGTAGGTGTTTTAACCACTAGGCCACACATTCCGCAGCCCTCGGCGGTCGTGTTATGGTGTAGATTTCCCATTAGGCTGTTAAGTCAGTGCTGGATATAGCGAGTGTCATTTTTCTCCTTGCTTTCCCACAAACACCTGTCTCAGTGGTCTGTGACCTAGGCTGTTGATATGCTATCTTTTTCT
>JAPXFY010000022.1:60715858-60760858 GCA_030674185.1 Monoplex corrugatus
TGATAGAGAGAGAGAGAGAGAGAGAGAGGAGAGAGAGATCTGAGAGAGAGATTTGAGAGAGAGATTGATGAGAGAGAGAGAAGAGAGAGAGAGAGAGAGATAAAAATATCTCAGAGAGAGGTCTTAGAGGAGGAGAGCGATCCAAGAGAGAAAGAGAGAAAGAGGATAGAGGAGAGAGAGAGAGAGAGAGAGAGAGAGAATGAGAAAGAGAAATCTGAGGAGAGAGAGAGAGAGAGAGAGAGAGAGAGAAGGAGAGAGGGAGAGAGGAGAGAGAGAGAGAGGAGAGAGAGAGAGAGGAGAGAGGAGAGAGAGAGGAGAACAACAACATGCTTTGGCCGTCTTGTTTTCTCCATCTGCAGTCTGTGATTCTTTAGGATCGGAGTTGCTATATGCGTATAACATAATGACGGTGCCGAGCTTTCGATCGTAAATGGCTTTTTCCCCCCAACCTGTTTCTTTTTGGCGTCCTTTAGCGCACAATGTTTTTTTTTTCCCGATTTCTCCTTTCTATTGAACCTCGTCTGCTTGGGGACTGTGTAATTGGTGGGACGACCTCACTTACGTATGAGTTAACCGCGACACAGAATTCGTGGCTATAATCGGCCTTTTTATGTTTCTGTGTGTTTCTTGTTCTTCGCCGTCCCTTTTTTTTTGCTGCAGGCAGGCAGGCGTTTTGCCAATGTTTTAGACGTCGACTGATGGCTGCTTTGCTTGGGTGATGGCTACTGCCTCTGACGTCAATGTATCGTGCGTGATTTTGGTTTCTTATTTCCAAGCACACATGTTGGCTTGTCAGGCAAAAGAGAAGAAGGTAACCTTCACAGTTTTAACATCGCGAATTGTTTTAATGGTTACCAAGACTCATCATCATGTGCCCTGCTGCATGTCGTCGGCGATCATGGCCCTCCATATGTATCTATCCCTTGTCGCCGCAAGCACATCTTCCACCCTGTCTGTCCTTCAGCCATCCTGTAAGTCCGTCCAATATTTTCTCCCTGGGTCTACCCTGGTGCTCTCTTTCCCTCCAGCTTTCTTGTTGTGACTAGGTGCTCTAATTTCTGTTGTCACATAAAATGTCCTATAAATGTAGATTGTCTTTTCTTAATCTCCCTTATCAATGAGCTTCCTGTGTCTGTATTCATCAAGACTGTCTCGTTTGTTTTCTTTGCTGTCCATGGAACTCTCAATATTCTTCTTAGAAACCACATCTCGGCTGCCTCAATCTTGTTCTTGCTTTATGTGTTGACTGTCCACGCATCACAACCGTATAACATTATTGGTTCTATATAACATTCAAAAACAAGACAAAAGAAAGAAACTGGTATCATTGGACATGTTTAGTACCACTGCAAAAGGTTCAACCACGAGAGGACGTCGAATATTTTGGAATTATTTTCACACAATACTTATATGTAGAAATAAACGGTTAGTATAATTTCGCTATGATGTTACTACTTGAGCAAGACAGTTTACAGGTCACTCGTTGATGTGATGATATATAAACTTGGCTCGAAACGATCCAAGATGGGTAATGAAATGAAGAGGTCATAACGCTACATGACGCTTTACACGGTACATTGGTGATCATGATGATTGCGAGCATGTTAGTTGTTTGTTTTGAAATACATTTTTATTATTTAAATAAACTATAGCCGTGTTGTATTTATTATCTTTTTTGATGGCAGGTGAGGGAAGCAATCATCAAACTGAGGATGACGTGCCTTGCAACATAAGCACATACACCTTGTACTACACCTTCTCTTAGGAAAGTTCTTGTTGTTACGGTTATTGTTATTGTTGTTTAAAGCCTAGCCAGCTGCGTAGAGCCATATCAGGGCTATAACAGCTTCAAAACTATATCGCTACAACAGAAAAAAAGAAAATTCAGTACACATATAAGCGCACATAATCTAAGGAGATGCCCCTGGCGTTGACCATTCCGTACAATTTTATCGCACAGGGGACTTAAAAAAACAAACCTGAATACAAATTTAAGCATACCTAAGGACACCAAAACATGTATAAAAACGGGCATAAATTACCTAAAATTGGTTCCGCATATTTCACCTCCCTAGAGCCAAGAATGCACTTAATACAGGTACTCAATTATCAATCCCAAGTGAAAGTACCTAAGACTTAATACAGGTGAATGGACCAGCAAGGCAGAAAATGATAGGAAGAAATGACAGAAAGCAAAGGAACAAGTCAAAAACAAAGACAGTGACAGAAAAGAGGAAATTTATAACACATAATTTCCAGAAGGTGGGGATACCATTTGCACTGAAAGAAACCCCGGCATCCCCACAGGGGGAAAGTTCTTGAAAGCGATGGTGATCAGCTGGTTACATCTGCCAGCAGTTTTCTGGCAGTCCCCTTGAGCTGCGCAAATCCCTAAGTGCTGGCAAGGCCTTGGAACGGACGGAGAACGGAACCAGTGAAACACTGGCACCAACAGAATGATTGGAACATTACGTTGGCCAGCCAACAAGCCGACATTTATATTGCATAGTGGGATTGAACTCGAGACATGGGATTATGAGTCCCCGGCGTTTATCAAAAGAACCAGACATCCTGAGTGACAGAAATGGTGGTATGAGATCGGAAAAGGGAGATGATGAATTTATTACAAATTCTTATTCGTTTCTGATGGTGTAAGAAGATAACCCATCTCCAGACGGAACCCCCTATAACTTGATCTACCTTGGAGCACGGCGAAAGACTCCCTATGACATATAGCGCCAACAGAAATAGAAAGACCATCTGTAAGTAAACCATCATGGTTACTGTTTGTCATTGTATCATGGAATTACTGGGACGGTTGGTCACCGTACATCCCGTTTTGCCTTTTTCCTTTTCACTTTTTCCTGTTTCGCCTTTTCCTGTGTCATCTTTTCCTGTGTCGCCGTTTCCTGTTTCGCCTTTTCCTGTGTCGCCTTTTCCTGTGTCGCCTTTTCCTGTTTAGTATTTTCTGTGTCCCTTTTCCTGTGTCGCCTTTACCTGTTTAGTATTTTCCTGTGTCTCCTTTTCCTGTGTCATCTTTTCCTGTTTCGCCTTTACCTGTGTCGCCTTTTCCTGTGTCGCCTTTACCTGTGTCATCTTTTCCTGTTTCGCCTTTACCTGTGTCGCCTTTTCCTGTGTCGCCTTTACCTGTTCGCCTTTTTCCTGTGTCGCCTTTACCTGTGTCATCTTTTCCTGTTTCGCCTTTTCTGTGTCGCCTTTTCCTGTGATCGCCTTTTCCTGTGTCATCTTTCCTGTGTCGCCTTTCTGTTCGCCTTTTCCTGTGTCATCTTTTCTTGTGTCGCTTCCTGTTCGACTTTTCCTGTGTCGCCTTTTCCTGTGTGTTCGCCTTTTCCTGTGTCATCTTTTCTTGTGTCGCCTTTTCCTGTTTCGACTTTTCCTGTGTCGCCTTTTCTTGTTTCACCTTTTCCTCTTTCGGCTTTTCCTATTTAGCCTTTTCCTGTTTAGTCTTTTGACACATCACTGTTTTTACTTAGTCCCGTTTGGCCTTAAATGCACTGACTTTTACATTAGCTTATTTACACGTAGACACCTAATAGATGAAACACAAAATAATGATTTGAATAAGAATTAATTATTCAAATTCATTCTCCCTATACCTCCCTTTCTCACAGATGCATGCACACCTCATAAGCGAAACTGTAACGAAACTAACTGGCACAAATGCATAAGGCAAAACGGTCCCTTCGCCCAGTACAAAGTACATAGCCCCATTTTAATCGAACGGGCGAAATTAGAAAAGGCAAAATGAGGTGTCATCTTAAGTCACAGAGTCTAATACAAGCTTTGTGATAGCTGTAAGGTATTCTTGTTGCGCTGTTACTGGAACTGCTGGCACAGACTTGACCTTGACCTTGACTCTACGTACCTGCGCACATTATAATGAAAGGAAACAATTATGCAACGGCATGGAATACTTCATCCATTACCCGATTGATTGATTTGGTTAAGTTTTTATGTCGGCACCTGCCTGGGGTGATAGGTCGACGGGGATAACCATCCTAGGGAAGTGGGGGAAGGGGACTTACTTAATCCTATACTGACGGCAGATGCACATCAGAAATAGCCAGCAGAATCGGCCAAGCCAAAACAGCATTCAAGAAGATGACAAGCATTCTTACCAACAAATGCCTATCAGTTCACATCAGGAAGAGAGTTCTTGAATGTTATATAGAACCAATACTGTTGTACGGTTGTGAGGCGTGGACAGTCCACAAGCAAAGCCAGAACAAGATTGAGGCAGCCGAGATGTGGTTTCTAAGAAGAATGTTGAGATTCCATGGACAGCAAAGAAAACAAACGACACAGTTTTGGTGGAGGCAGACACAGGTAGATCATTAATAAGGAAGATTAGGTAAAAGACAGGCAACACTTACAGGCCATTTTATGAGGAAAGGGGATTTGGAGCACCTGGTCAACACGGGAAAGCTGGAGGGAAAGAGAGCACCAGGGTAGACCCTGGGAGAAAATACTAGACGGACTTGCAGAGTGGCTGAAGACAAGGAGGGTGGAAGAGATGCTTGAGGCAACAAGAGAGAGAGACAGATGGAAGTCCATGATCGCCAACGCCATGCGGCAAGGCACCTGATGATGATGATACTAACACCACTAGCACAACAATGAGGTTAAGATGGGACGGTGAGAAGGCCAGTTTTAATATAGTGTACCCCGGGATTCGAACCCGCAACGATCCATTACGTCCCATCCTCCAGGGTATTACATGTCATCTTATAGTAAAAGTTGGTCAATTCAAAGCTGGTTTTTAAACCACAAACGTTGGCCCAGCTAAAGGAAATGACGTAATTTTGGTAGAGAGGTAATCGGGTAAAGTGGAGTATAGTATGCAGCTAGTTAGCTCACTAAAAACAGACCACACTGAATGGTCAAGCACACAGATCAATATCTGTGATAATACCATTTGTGCATGGATCAATATCTGTCACAGCGACTGTCAACAGCTTGCTGTTTCTGCACTTACTCTGTGAACCCTTGCTACGGATTTCCATGTTGCTGAATAAACCTTCCTGATTTGTTAGCATGTTAACACGTGCTGCTTTCGGTCACTGAAATGGTTTGCTTTTTAAAATCTCCCTTTCTTGTATTTCATGTTGAAAACAGCTGAAAATAATTACCTATGTATATCCATCTTACTTGCCCACAAACAAAACACAACACACACGCACGCAAACACACACAGACACAGACACACAATCACTCACACACACGCACACACGCGCACGCGCACGCGCGCGCGCGCACACACACACACACACACATACACACACACGGCCATGTGTGCGCCAACATATACATTCACACACACATAAGAACACAGACTTGCATACAAAGAAGCAGAAAGAATAATGATTTTCGATATTTTTTTCCTCGCTCTTCTTCTGTGGTATGTAATTCTCTTCGATTCTCAGTTGCATGTAGAGTAATGATAGAGCCAAGTTTTCCATCTTAACACATTGCAGGTGAATGCAGAGATGGAACGGCAGTGTATCAGTTTCAGTTTCAGTTTCAGTTTCTCAAGATGACGTCTCCGCGCTCGGAATGAATTTTATATGCACTAACGTCACAGGTGCCATGTAATGGAGCACAAGCCTTAAGCCTGCACATAAACCCACGCGCTGGCCATGTCCTGAGATCATACTAGATAGTTCCATAACCCTGGGGTCGCAGGGGAGTGAGATGGCAGAGACCCAACCCTTCCTGTTGCCAACACCACGAGGGCGACGCCCCATCCCCCCTCCGTCGCTTCAAATCCATATTCATATCACATTTTTTTAAAAATCAAGACTTCAGAATGGCAAGAAGGCTAATAAGGAGTGGGACCTGGGAAATCAACCTATCTCTCCAATGTTTTATACCAAGGCAGCCGGGCAATGCCGTGCTCTTCACGATTTTCAACTGCCATGGAATGTTTCGCGTGCGCAGCCAAAAGGCAGACGGGTCCGACTCGTTTTTCGTCCCCTCCGAAGGACTAGACATTCAGTTCGATTTTCCAGTCAAACTGAGGAGAAAAGTCGAGGCCTCTACGGGGAGCGAACCCTGGAACCTCGAGTTTAGTTATTGGCAGGCGAACGTCTGAACCATTCTGCCACTCATCTCCCTTAGTGTATCAGTCAGTGTTGACTTCAGAGTGTACTGGTTATAGAGAACTACTAGTTTAAAACTCGTCCTATCCATTTTGTTTTCATTTCTCCGGAACATGTTTATCGAGTTATTTCCCTATGCCAGTTTTCGGTCAACGTGGGATTTGCGTTTAGCTGTCTGAATTTTTTCGCTGAGATTATCAAAACATCGAGGTACAGGTTAAAGGAAGTTTTTCATGAACTTTTTAGCAACAGTGACAAAGAGCCGAATATATCGGATTCTAGCCTCAGGGATAACAATTTTGATAAAGTAATCAACAGCGAAGGGATTGAAATCCAAAACAAGTGTGACTGCCCGCGTTCAAGCAAACAGGAACCAGAAAAAAACACGAAAAATACAGAAAGCGTATTTAATACAACCAGACAAATGTTTGGCCTTTGTCAAGCGTAGACGTAAGATCACAAAGAACAAACACCAAATACAAAAATTAGGAGGAAAAAACTGAAACTTTCCTGCTGCTTCGTCCAATGGGAGAAAAGGACTAAAATTACATCTTAATGTTTTTATGAGTAAAAATATGATGTCAGAAGAAAAGTGAATTCAATTCTGCAACTTGAAAAGTATCATGTCATATCAATATTGTTTATCCTGAAGCTGGTCCAGGGCTAAAATAAAAACTATGATGCACTAGCTAAGAGTAGTTTTTGGATTTTAAAGTATCTACTATTAACTATTTAATGCATAAGAGAAAATATAAGCAGATGATCGGCTGAATGGAAAAAATATATAACCAAGAGGTATGGCTGATGTAAATGGATTGTGCCAAGTGCAACGAATACGGTCTGACCTTGGAATAGGAAGAAAAACATCCTAAAACCGACTGTTTGTGTACAAAATTATGTCCGTTTCCAACATGACCGTCACTTTGTTGCTACAGGAACAGAAATTCTGCCTGTACGATATAAATCTTTAATTTACCTTTAATCTGTAATTTATCTTTGATTTTAGCTTGCCAACTTTTAGGCAAATGGGTGAGCAAATAAGAGTACGGCGGTACTTTTTGTGCCAGTACTCGTTTCTAACTTATTTTTCTAAGCAGCCTCATGCAGAAGTGCTGCTGACCTGACCACATTGTCTTGAACGGTTAAATGGCTTTTACTTGTTTTTTTCTTTTTGTTTGCGTCCTTCATGGTACAGTATTCTCCACTGTCTCTTTTCTCTTCCTTAACCTCCTCTTCTTGTAATTGGTGGCTGTCTCTCATTTGCGTGCGAGGCAAGTGCGATGCACAGTTCTCTTCAAAAGACGACCTTTTTTGTGAACAGTTTTACGTTTTTTTTTCGTTGTCGAATGTCCTGGTTTTTGGTTGTTGAGTCTCCCTTTTTTCTATAAAAGGAAGATTACTTTATATCGACCAAAGAGGTGTGTGTGTATGTTTGTTTGTTTGTTTGTTTGTTTGTGTGTATGTGTATGTGTGTGTGTGTGTGCGTGTTTGTGTGTGAGTTTGTGTGTGTGAATGTGTGTGTGTGTGTGTGTGAGTTTGTGTGTGTGTGTGTGTGTGTGTGTGTGTGTGTGTGTATGTGTATGTGTGTTTGTTTGTTTGTTTGTGTGTGTGTATGTGTGTGTGTGTGTGTGTGTGTGTGTGTGTGTGTGTGTATGTGCCAAAAGTGTGTTGGATTGTCTGTTCTGTCTCAGGGTGGATCTTTTTACCAGAGTCCAGAGTGTGGACTATTGAGAAATGGCGAATGCTGAAGTTTGAAGGTCATGGCACGAAGATTAACCCTTTGACTCCCATACCGGTCCACCAGCACCCTGCATTATCGACCATGCCAGCAAAGCAAAAACTTAACCCTTTGATTCCTTCACTCAATCCACCGGCTTCCTGCAGGAAGCTAGTGGATAGGGTGAAGGAGTCAAAGGGTTAAGTTTTTGCAGTTGGTGGATAGGGTGGGGAGTCGAAGGGTTAAAGTCACATGGACAAAAATGAGTGCATAAATGCCACATTTTTCCCCACAGTGTTTGAATAGCATTTTCTAGGAAACTTTTGACAGTCTATCATTATCCTTACTTCTCTTCCAATTCTATTTTATCTGAAGCTTTTCAAGGTCACAGTGACCTAGAAAAGTACAAAACCTACATTTCTGTGACAATTTTTGTAAAAAAAAGGGTAATTATTAGAAAGGCTTGACCATTTTTGTTTGTTTGCTGGTTTGCTTGTTGCTGTTGTCTTTTTGTTCTACCGGTGTTGGAGACATTAACTGATGCTTAGTTTGCTAGAGGGAACTACCACGTATCTGAGGTCATTGCATCTTGTTTGTGTTTGATTTATTATTCCGAGACATGCACGGTAGCAAAGAGTATGCATGATCTTTGATGATACGTATATCTATTTAAAAACGACAACAACAACAACAGTAAAAAAAAAGGTTCTGCAAATTTTCTTTGTATGTGATGCACACGTTCGTATTCGATGCCACCATCTTATTTTTCAAGACCGTACCAGTGCATCGACTTGTGTGCAGGCTCAGGAAATCTGTCATATAATTGCTGGCAGGTTTGGGTGGAGCACATATGGAGTTGTTCGAACGCGGTGAATCCCTCTTGAAATAACTCCAGTCTTCCCAATATTTATCTTGTATTCTGAGTGATGTGGGACATTTCGCATTTGTATATCAATGTATATGACCGATTTGAAAGAAAAAAACCCCACCCTTCTTTGGAAGAGGAAATAAATCTTTGACGATAGGTAGTTTTTGGCAAAGAAAAGACATCAGTTTTCATTAATCGTGGGCTGCTGTTTTCGAGAGCATCAAGATGAAGGAACACACACTTATTACATGTACACACTCAATATTAGCGTGCGTTTTTTGTTGGTTTTTTGTTTGTTTGTTTTTTAGCATTCCGATTCTGTGTTTGGATATATATATATAAGCACGTTGTTCTGCCTAAACTGCGCAGGCGGCATGTTGCTGTACAGTCTGCATGCTGGGTGTTTTCATATTTTCACAAGCCATTGGACACTGACATGAATTACAGGATTTTTTGACGTGCATATTTGATGTCCTGCGTGCGTATGCAAATGACAGAGGTTGAAGCACCAACAGGTCTACACACATGTTGATAACCTTAGACAAAAATTCCAACGTTTACTCACCAAGCGGCAGATACACAAGCAGGATCGAACCTACACCTTCCGATGAGATGTCCGACGTCTTGGTTACTTCCACTTTATTTTATCGCCCATACAAACTGATTGAAATGTCACATAAACAAGTCCTGAGTACTTTGCTTGCAAGCTTTCAGCCTCATCATGAGGCCTTTAAATTACATAGACTGGGTGAAGTTTCAGTTTCAGTTTCAGTCTCTCAAGACGACTTCTCCGCGCTCGGAACGAATTCCATATGCACTAACGTCACAGGTGCCATATGTATAGTGATCATGGCACAAGCCTAAAGTTTCAGTTTCAGTTTCTCAAGACGACTTCTCCGCGCTTGGAACGAATTCCATATGCATTACGTCACAGGTGCCATGTGCATGGTGATCATGGCACATGCCTTAAGCCTGCACATAAACCCATGAGCTGGCCAGGTCCTGAGGCCTACCTAGCCGATGTTTTACCTAATCTATGTATTCTTATACTAGTATTGTACCAGCCTGTCATTGGAACAATCTTAGTTATATGTAGATGACATGTGTATCTGTGTATCTTATCTACAAAGAAAAGAACAGGTATATAAAGTAAATAAATAAATAATTAATAAATAGCTTGGATAAATTTACGAGATGCTTCCAAACAACAGGAAGACGTAAGAAACTTTGTAATTGTTTTCTGCCATATTACTTTCATATAAAGTAAATGGTTAGCTTAATTCATCTGTACATCTTCGCCTGAGGAAGACGGTTCGGTTCAATAGTCAGTCCAGTAATTTGTAGGCTTTGGTATGGGGCAATTTAAAGTTGTGTGCAGATGAACAGCCTTCAGAATCAGGTTGTAGAAATGATGGTGGGTTGCAAGTTAAATCCATTACTTCGAAAACGAAATGCTGATTATATGAAGTCACCCCACGGGGATGCCTGGAGCTCTTTCAGTATAGATAGTATCCTCACCTTCTGGAAATTCTGTGCTAGAAATTTCCTATTTTCTGTCACTCTCTTTGTTTCTGCCTTGTTCCTTTGCTTTCTGTCATTTCTTCCTATCATTTTCTGCCTTGCTGGTCCATTCACCTGTATGTGTTCGATAAACTCTTACGTACTTTTTCTTAGGATTGATAATTGGGTACATGACTTTTTCTTAGGATTGATAATTGGGTACATGACTTTTTCTTAGGATTGATAATTGGGTACATGCATTTCAGTGCATTTTTGGTTCTAGGGAAATGAAATATGCGGAAGCAATTTTAGGTAATTAATTTAAGGCCCGATTTTATACATGTTTTAGTGTCCTTGGTGTGTTTTTTAAATCCCCTATGTGATAAATTGGACGGAGTGGTCAACGCCAGGGGCATCTCCTTAGATATATGCACGAATGCATTGATATGTGTGCTTAGTTTTCTTTCTTTTTTCCCCGTGGAAGTTTTGTGTATATTTCAAAATGAATTACAGCCCTGATAAGGCTCTACGCAGTCGGCTGGGCTTTAAACAAAAATAACAGTAACATAAATAACAGATTTTGTGAAGAAACTGTAGCCGTGTATATTTTGACGACAGAAACCGATTAAAAAGACAACTGTCAAAACTGCTGATTCTGCGACACGATTACTCTCCCCTGCACGACTTCTGACACGTTTGAAAAATCGTGCAAAAAGGTACGGGCATAGGTGACACGTTTCTCCCCCAGTTATCTGTCTGTCTGTCTGCCTGTCTTTGTCTGTCTGCCTGTCTGTCTGTCTGCCTGTCTGTCTGTCTGCCTGTCTTTGTCTGTCTGCCTGTCTGTCTGTCTGTTGTCTCCTCATTCCCTCCCTCACTCCACCTCTCTTTCTTTCTTTCTTTCTTTCTTTTTATCCCTCACCTCCCTCCCTCTCATTTTCTCTCTCTTCTCTCTCTTTCTCTGTGTCTGTCTGTCTGTCTCTATCTCTGTGTCTGTCTGTCTGTCTGTCTGTCTCTCTCTCTCTTTCTAGATCTCTCTGTGTTTCTCGCTCTGTCTGTCTCTCGCTATCTTTACTTCTTTCTGTTGGTCTCTCCCACTCTGTCTCTTTCCCTCTCTGCCTACCCCCATCTCTCTCCGCTTTCTCTCTCTCTCTCTGTCTCTCTCTCTCTCTCTCTCTCTCTCTCTCTCTCTCTCTCTCTTCCTCTCTCCTCTCTCTCTCTCGGGATATTGGACAAATTAGGCAAATCAGCTCCTTGGTCTTTGTCACAAACCGTGAGCGCACTGTGAGTTTTATTCGTGAGGAAGTTGTCAGTGGGGTTTCGTCTTGGTGTTTTGTCTTTGTCTCTGTTTGAACGGGATGAACATGTAGAGACACACATAACACACACACACACACATACACATACACACATACACACACACACACTAACATCCAACACAATCACATACACACCACAACACATACACACACATACACTACGCACACACACAACACACACATACAACACACATACACACACATACACACACATACACACACATACACACACACACACACATACACCAACACACACAACACACACACACACATACACACACACACACACACACACACAACACACACATACGCATACACACACATACACATACACAACATAAACACACACTCACACAACACACACATGCACACACACACACACACACACAACACACACACACACACACACACACCACACACACACACAACACATGCACACACATACACCACACACACGCACACACACACACACACACACACACAACACACACACACACACACACACACACACACACACACACAACACATACACACACATACACCATACACACACACACACACACACACACACACACACACACACACACACACACACACACACACACAGATGCACGTGGGGAGAGAATTGCATCCAGGTCTGTCGTCAGTTTTCTGCTATACTCCTTGATCCTATGCCAAACCTAAGCTCTGGAAAGGTCTTGACATAGGTAAGGTGAGGAGGAGAAAAAAAGACCCATGAAAGACAATGCCGACACCACCAGCATGAATGAGCATTAATCCTTTGACTCCTGTACCCTGTCCACTAGCATCCTGCATTGTCAACAATGCTCATCATTATTATCATCGCGTGTCCTGTCGCATGGCGTTGGCGATACGAATTCATCCCTTGTCGCTGCAAGTACATCTTCCACCCTCTCTGTCCTCAGCCACTCTGCAAGTCCGTCCAATATTTTCTCCCTGTGTCAACAATACTAGCAAAGCAAAACTATAACCCTTCGACTGCCTCACCTTGTCCACCAGCTTCCTGCAGGAAGCTGGTGGATAGGGCGAGGAAGTCAAAAGATTAAGGTTTTGCAGTTGGTGGATAGTGTGCGGGAGTCAAAGGGTTAAAATAGGCAGCGAACAGTCCAGCGCGTATGTTGCAGGCTGGGACTGAACTAAAGGGCATCACATATTGAGCACTCAGCTCTATCAATAGAGTGAGCCAGACTACTAAAAAAAAAAAAAAAAAAAAAAAAAAAGAGTAAATCTTTAACTCAATAAACTCCATTATGATCCACTTCTTGATGTGACAGAAGATTTCCCATTATAAACGGTTACAAAGAACAAACCAGAATGCCCATCTTCTGCCACACCAGTATGAAAGGTGTAAACATTACAATGCTTGCAATACCCACCCCTTGTACTCCCCTCTATCCATCTTGTTCCCTATTGCCCAGTTTATCGGTTAAAAAAAGATGGCTACTTCAAAGCCAGCTTTCGAGCAGCAAACATTGACCCAGCCAGAGGAAATGAGGCGGTTGTAGCAGGGAGACAGACGGTGAGTTGAGTGGATGTGGAGTGCTGTGTGAAGCTAACTTTGTGAAAGGAGACAGTAGGGAGACAGGCGGCAAGAGTTGGAGGTTATGTGGAGTGCAGTATGAGGCTGGCCCAGTAAAATAAGACAACAGGGAGACAGGCGACAAGAGTTAAATTTCTCATCATCATCATCATCAAGTGCCCTGCTGATGGCGTTGGCGATCATGGCCCCATATGTATCTATCCCTTGCTGCCGCAAGCACATCTCCCACCCTCTCTGTCCTCAGCCACTCTGCAAGTCCATCCAATATTTGCTCCAAAGTCTACCTGGAGCTCCTCTTTCCCTCCAGCTTTCCTGTTGTGACCAGATGCTGTAATTCCCCTTTCCTCACAAAATGGCCTATAATGTTGCCTGTCTTTTCCTAATCTTCCTTATGAATGATCTCCTTGTGTCTGTCTCCATCAAGACTGTCTCGTTTGTTTTCTATGCTGTCCATGGAACTCTCAACATTCTTCTTAGAAACCACATCTCGGCTGCCTCACTCTTGTTCTGGCTTTGCTTGTTGACTGTCCACCCTCACAACCGTATAACATTATCGGTTTTATATAAGATTCAAGAACTCTTTTCTTGATGTTAATTGATAGGCATTTGTCGGCAAGAACGCTTCTCATCTTCTCGAAAGCTGTTTTGGCTTGGCCGATTCTGCTGGCTATTTCTGATGTGCATCTGCCGTCTGATGAAATAATCGTTCCCAGATATTTAAACTTATCAACCCGTGTTAAATTTGTGTGGAGTGCAGTATGAGGCTGGCCCAGTGAAACCAGACAACAGGGAGACAGGCAGCAAGAGTTGAGTGCGTGAGGGCAGAGCGTGGGAGGGGGGTGGGATGGGGGTGGGGGGCTAGCCCACTGAAACGAGACAGCAGACAAGGGACCAGCACACAGATCGATATCTTGTCATAATGCCCCAAGCGCACAGATCAATATCTGTCGTAACACTTCTGTGGACTGCTTGACCTTGGTCGGCTCTCAATGAACCGGATTTACGTTGTTGCATAAACCTGTCAGGTCCATTTACCTGTTAAAGGCATGGTCACACCATCGAGGCAGTTGATCTCCAGCTCTCTTCCGCTGGATTAACAGCTGTTGGTTTGATGCGACATCCTTTGTCGTTTTGCATCCACGGATGTTGAATGTATGTTGAAAACAATGTAGAATGAGTTTAAATGTTGAACAAGGCAGTACAGATTTCAGACACTTTTGTTTTGTTCGTGTTATCTTGATTTAGAGCATTACCTTCCAAACTGATAGTTTTTCACAAATGTTGAATGTGTGTTAAAAACAAATTAGAATAAGCTTAATATGTTGAGCGAGGCAGTACAGATTTTAGACATTTTTGTTTTGTTCATGTGACCTTCCAAACTGATATTTTTTCACAACTCATCGACAGTCCAAAACTTTAACCAAGGTTTCATAAAGATCCACCCCCAAAATCCCAGAAAAACCAGTTATCACACATTTATCACAGACGGACGCAAGACTCTGTCTGGTCGATATGAAATAGTCTCTATTTCTTTGTTGTCTTTTTATAGACTGATTATAGAAGACGTCAGTAAGTGGCCACCCGTGGTCTGAAGCCAATGTCTAGTCGTTTTACCACACTCCTGGGTCAGATTCAACACACTGTCAAAATCCATACTGTGACAATTAAATCGTTAGTGCACACAGTAGTGCGTAAAGTGTATCGTCTCAACAAACATGGCCGGCATATTACACGCTGCATCCGCCGTTGTCAGCCATGGCGGAAGTGCACCAAGTCGTGAAGCCACAGGGGGACCATCAGCAATTGATTCAACCAGAGACGTGGACAGAGAGATGGGTGTTATACTTTCTGGCAAGCATCTGTATTTTGTTCTTACTTTTTATTTTTTTGAGTGTGCATGTTTGGTCCCGTAAGCTCACTGCTTAGAGTGCGATGCTGATAACAGGATCTTGAGTTCGACCTCAGGTCGGTCACAGTTCTTTATTATTTATTCTTTTTTTTTTTTTTACCATATTAGCTGAGTTGGTTCGAGCGGCATTTTAATAACGCAGAAGTCGTAGGTTCCAGCCTCAGATCGGCCATAGTTTATATAATGCAGGCTGGCTGGCTCTCTTGATAGAGACGTGGACTCAAGAGCTAATGTCTTGAGTTTACTCGTTTTCTGCAATAAAAAAAAAACTGGCCTGTTTGCTGCCCATCTTGAAGCTCCAATCATTCTGGTGACGTTATGTTTGATAGGTTCTTGTCCGTCAATCAACCTTCCACACTACAAGACCTTGCCAATACATGGGGTTTCGTGCAAGCTCGTGGAGTCTGTCTGATGATCATTGGCTGATTTGGGTGGAGTGCAGAGCAAAAGTATGATTACGATGAATTCCTCTTCAACAAACGCCAAACTGCATTCCTTACGGCATTGGAAAGGCCATGGGACAGCACAAAGCAAACACGGCTGTAGCTCTGAGACGTACGACGCGCGCAAACTGTCAGTTGGTGTCGCTAATGTGAAACTGTGCCTGCGCGCGAAAATGTAGTTGCCAGTCTGTTTATGATTGTTTTTCGCCTTCACACGTAGAGTCGCCAATCTCTTTATGAATGTTTCTGGCCTCGTTAAACATGCCCATGGCAGTTTTCTGTAAGCTGTATCTGTTACTGCGGACAGTGCCATATCCATGGCAGAAGTACATGTATACAGTGGCTTGATGCGATAACCTTATTGTCAGCTGATGCTGTGACTATGGTGTGGTTTAGGCTGATGCAGCCAACATGTTTCTGTCCTTTATTCTTTCCATTCAGTGAAACCATTGAGGTTCTGTGGCCTGGGTTAATCAGAATACATCCTATCGTGGCTATCAGTTGAAGTATGTTGTGGACCATTTACTGTCGTTACCATTGGATAGGGTTGTACTGGATGGAGTTGTTTTGTCACAACAGATTTCTTGTTTGCTAGAAATACAGACAATTTTTTTTTGGAGAAAGCACGTTGTCGTGATATGGCGCCGTACAGTTTTGTGTGGCGTCACCCAATTTGGTATGGTGACACCCAGTTTGGTATGGCGACACCTAGTTTGGTATGGCGTCACCCAATTTGGTATGGCGACACCTAGTTTGGTATGGCGTCACCCAATTTGGTATGGCGACACCCAATTTGGTATGGCGACACCCAATTTGGTATGGCGTCACCTAGTTTGGTATGGCGTCACCCAATTTGGTATGGCGACACCTAGTTTGGTATGGCGACACAATAATTACAATATTTATATAGCGCAAAATCTTGATAAAATCAAATCTAAGCGCTGAAGCAGACACACACGTAAGCACGCACGCACGCACACACACGCACGCACACACACACACACACACACACACACACGCATGGCTATAAATGGGGAGAAAGAATAAAAGCAATAAAAGCAAGAATAAAAGCAATGGAAAATTATAGAGAGCATAGCATATACAATTATATATTATAACCATGTGATTCCCTCCGAGCGGAGACAGGCTGCAGAGGGGGGGGGGGGGGGGGGGTTGAGTGAGGTTAGGATTTTATGCGGAGGAGAAAAGGTGAGTTTTGAGAGCGGACTTGAAGGAGACAAAAGTAGGTTGCTGACGGACTGAGAGAGGAAGTTTGTTCCAGGAGAGTGGACCAGAAACAGAGAAGGCTCGTGGACCATAGGTATTGAGCTTAGTGCGTGGAAAGCGAAAAGTCAGAGGATCGGAGGCAGAGCGGAGGGTACGTGAGGGAAGATAGATCTCAAGTAGGCTTGACAGGTAATCGGGGGCTGCGTTATTGAGGCTTTTGTAGCACATGGTGTCTAGTTTGTACTGTAAGGTTTGTACTGTAAGGTTGATTGACGGACAAGAACCTATCAAACATAACGTCACCAGAATGACACACCTAGTTTGGTATGGCGTCACCCAGTTTGGTATGGCGACACCTAGTTTGGTATGGCGTCACCCAATTTGGTATGGCGACACCCAATTTGGTATGGCGTCACCTAGTTTGGTATGGTGACACCCAATTTGGTATGGCGACACCTAGTTTGGTATGGCGTCACCCAATTTGGTATGGCGACACCCAGTTTGGTATGGCGACACCTAGTTTGGTATGGCGACACCTAGTTTGGTATGGCGACACCCAGTTTGGTATGGCGACACCCAGTTTGGTATGGCGACACCCAGTTTGGTATGGCGACACCTAGTTTGGTATGGCGACACCTAGTTTGGTATGGCGACACCCAGTTTGGTATGGCGTCACCCAGTTTGGTATGGCGACACCCAGTTTGGTATGGCGTCACCCAGTTTGGTATGGCGACACCCAGTTTGGTATGGCGTCACCCAGTTTGGTATGGCGACACCCAGTTTGGTATGGCGTCACCTAGTTTGGTATGGCGTCACCTAGTTTGGTATGGCGTCACCTAGTTTGGTATGGCGTCACCTAGTTTACTCTTTTTCTGTCGTTTTTGTTTTGTTTGATTGATAGTGGATTTTGTACGCAAATCTTATTAGGGACAGCTCTTTGTTACCATGATCTTTTATTACGTGCGCTGAATGTTTACTGCTTATGGAATCTAGGTTTATCATGTCATCTTAGAGACTAACACCCAGACCACTACACAAGGTCTTGTGGAGGGAGGGAGAAAAATCCGTCCAACCAGCACTTGAAGAACCTTGCAAAACACCTGGTTTCTCTCGTTTCTCATGTTGGCGCTTTATCTGTCATGCGGCTCCCCCCCCCCCCCCCCCTATCTCCACCGCGTGCCTTCCCTTTGTGGAATTACTGTCAGTGCCTGACACAACACACATGGCGTAGACATTCCAGCCTCCATTGTCGTTACCATTCAGATCTTTTTATGGGTCGTCTAGCAAACACAAGCAGAAGGTTTGGTCTCAATGATAGCATTGATAGTGGCTTTCATGGGAACGGCTGGAAGATAGAACTAGATGGAATGACTGATGAGGAGATGCATTTCTTTATTTGTTTTCTTTTATTACCCAGTCTTCTGTATCACTTTTATGTGGCTGCACCCAAGCTCACAATTCAGCTCCCTAACACATCTTCAGTTCCACTGAAACCGAGCTTACCTTGACAGCAGGCTTAAAGACTTATGGAACCTGAGACATGTTTTAACATGGCAACAGTTACTTTTTTTTTTATATATCATTATTTTTCGTATTTTGTGGAACAACAAATAGAGAAAACATAACAAATCAGTAAACGTATTTCGCATGTAGTATCAACAACATGTTCATATAGCATCATGATGAAAATGGAGATGTTAGTGACGATTCCTTGAAGCTCCAATTCAGATTGAGACTGCGTGACAGTATTATACTCTACGCTTTCTTTGATGACATAATTAGGCGTCAGTCAGGCCCAAGAAATACAGACACTTGCGGTATTGGTCAGGAAGTTTGAGCAACACCGTCAATGACGCGTCCATAAAGTGGATGAGACTCGATTGTCTGGTTGTCAATCGTTCCAGTGACTGAGCTCAGAGCACACTCAAACTGAGGATGGAAGCTGACTGGGGCTGAAAATTCCCACAAAATTTTTGACTTGATGGGGATTCGAACTCACAACCACCAAAATCGTGTCACGTTGACTGATGGGAGATACATTTGAAGACATTGTATTTTTATTGTTGCAACATTGATGTCTGGGTGTAAGGTGAAATATAGTATCATCATCATCATTATGTGCCATGCCGCACTGCGTGGGCGATCATGGCCCTCCATATAAATCTGTCCCTTGTCGCTGCAAGTACATCTCCCATCCTCTGTGTCCTCAGCCATTCTTCAAATCCGAAGGTGAAATATAGTATATAGAAACCAAAAGCTAGAGGTTCCAGCTGATACTGAAAAAGACAGAAATAAAGGAAGAAAGAAAAGCGTGGGTCGTTCAGGTAAAAATGAAATGTGCAGTTGATTAAATGCGTGTCTTCTGCGAAGAGTGCCTGCACTCAGACGGTGCTCAATAAAAATCAATCATAGACTCTGACAGAAAGACAGGTAACACGCTATATATCGCACGCTATGAATGATCACCTCGCTATGCCACGGAACTGGCGAACATACAGAGCTCAATAATTCTGGTGTGTCATTTATCTTGCTCCAATTCAAATTTATGTTTTAACTCTTTGACTCACGCACCCTATCCACCAACTGCAAAAACTTAACCCCTTGACTCCCTCACCCTGTGAGGGAATCAAAGGATTCAGTTTTTGCTTTGCTTGCATGGCTGACAGCGCAGGATGCTGGTAAGCAGGGTGCAGGAGTCAAAGGGTTAGGAAAAACAGAAATTGAGCAGTAAACTTTTCAAGTTATACAGAAAATGAGCAGTAAACTTTTCAAGGTATACAGAAAATAAGCAGTAAACTTTTCAAGGTATACAGAAAATGAGCAGTAAACTTTTCTAAACAGAAAATGAGCAGTAAACTTTTCAAGTTATCTTGAACTATCAAAAATGCCTCCCCCGTGGGAATACCAGGGGTTCTTTTAGTATAAATAGTATCCCCAACTTCTGGAAATTCTGTGCGAGAAATTTCCTCTTTTCTGTCATTCTCTTTGTTTCTGCCTTGTTCCTTTGCTTTCTGCCATCTCTGCCTATGATGATGACGATGATGGTGATGATGATGATGATGATGATGATGATGATGATGATGATGATAGTAAAGGTGAGAAGCAGTGATCAGAAGGAGGGAGAGTCAGGCACTGAGCATGAATTCTGCAGAAGAGGGTGAAGGGGAGGGGGAGGGTCGGGGTTTGCTTTATTATACACGTTTATTTTTACAAGTTTTTTCAACAGTTCTTTGCAATAAAATGGGGCCTGTGTCTACTTTATCAAACACGTTTATTCCTCCTTTATCAAACACGTTTATTCCTTACTTTATCAAACACGTTTATTCCCCTCTTTATCAAACACGTTTATTCCTTACTTTATCAAACACGTTTATTCCTTACTTTATCAAACACGTTTATTCCTTACTTTATCAAACACGTTTATTACTTACTTTATCAAACATGTTTATCTACTTTTCACGTTTATTCCTTACTTTATCAAACACGTTTATTCCTTACTTTATCAAACACGTTTATTCCTTACTTTATCAAACACGTTTATTCCTTACTTTATCAAACACGTTTATTCCTTACTTTATCAAACACGTTTATTCCTTACTTTATCAAACACGTTTATTCCTTACTTTATCAAACACGTTTATCTTTTTTCACTTATCCTATTATCAAACACGTTTATTCCTTACTTTATCAAACACGTTTATTCCTTACTTTATCAAACACGTTTATTCCTTACTTTATCAAACACGTTTATTTCTACTTTTCACGTTTTATCACTTTACAACCGTTTATTCTTACTTTATCAAACACGTTTATTCCTTTATCAAACACGTTTATTCCTTACTTTATCAAACACGTTTATTCCTTACTTTATCAAACACGTTTATTCCTTACTTTATCAAACACGTTTATTCCTTACTTTATCAAACACGTTTATTCCTTACTTTATCAAACACGTTTATTCCTTACTTTATCAAACACGTTTATTCCTTACTTTATCAAACACGTTATTCTTATATCAAACACGTTTATTCTACTTATCAAACACGTTTATTCCTTACTTTATCAAACACGTTTATTCCTTACTTTATCAAACACGTTTATTCTACTTTATCAAACAGTTTATTCTCTTTATCAAACACGTTATTTACTTTCACGTTATTCTTATATCAAACATGTTATTTTATATCCTTATTACTTTTTATCAAACACGTTTTATTTCCTTACTTTATCAAACACGTTTATTCCTTACTTTCAACACGTTTATCCTTATCAAACAGTTTATTCCTTACTTTATCAAACATTTTATTCCTTACTTTATCAAACACGTTTATTCCTACTTTATCAAACACGTTTATTCCTTACTTTATCAAACCGTTTATTCCTTACTTTATCAAACAGTTTATTCCTTACTTTATCAAACACGTTTATTCCTTACTTTATCAAACACGATTTTATTCCTTACTTTATCAAACACGTTTATTCCTTACTTTATCAAACACGTTTATTCCTTACTTTATCAAACACGTTTATTCCTTACTTTATCAAACACGTTTATTCCTTACTTTATCAAACAGTTTATTCCTTACTTTATCAAACACGTTTATTCCTTACTTTATCAAACATCGTTTTATTTCCTTACTTTATCAAACACGTTTATTCCTTACTTTATCAAACACGTTTATTCCTTACTTTATCAAACACGTTTATTCCTTACTTTATCAAACACGTTTATTCCTTACTTTATCAAACACACTTTATTCCTTACTTTATCAAACACGTTTATTCCTTACTTTATCAAACATGTTTATTCCTTACTTTATCAAACACGTTTATTCCTTACTTTATCAAACAGTTTATTCCTTACTTTATCAAACACGTTTATTCCTTACTTTATCAAACACGTTTATTCCTTACTTTATCAAACACGTTTATTCCTTACTTTATCAAACACGTTTATTCCTTACTTTATCAAACATCGTTTATTCCTTACTTTATCAAACACGTTTATTCCTTACTTTATCAAACACGTTTATTCCTTACTTTATCAAACACGTTTATTCCTTACTTTATCAAACACGTTTATTCTTACTTTATCAAACACGTTTATTTCCTTACTTTATCAAACACGTTTATTCCTTACTTTATCAAACACGTTTATTCTCTTACTTTATCAAACACGTTTATTTCTTACTTTATCAAACACGTTTATTCCTTACTTTATCAAACACGTTTATATTTACCTTACTTTATCAAACACGTTTATTCCTTACTTTATCAAACACGTTTATTCCTTACTTTATCAAACACGTTTATTCCTACTTTATCAAACACGTTTATTCCTACTTTACGAAACACGTTTATTACTTTACCAAACTCGTTTATTCCTACTTCATCAAACACGTTTATTCCTGCTTCATCAAACACGATTATTCCACAATAGTTTTTCCAACAATTCTTTGAAACAAGAAGCACTTTTCAAAGCCAGACAAAGAGCATTCTTGAATGTTTCATGCGATGTTGAGATACCCAGATGGCTCTCCGTGTGGTGACCTATTAAAAGTTTATGTTGTGAAGCTCACGGAGGCAGCCAATAAAGTGTTGTAAAAGTTGGCTGGGAAATCTCCGAGTCACGGATTTAAAAAAAAAAAAACGAATGGCATCTTTTATCGATCAGGATTTCTCTGTCGCTTTCCTTTTTCCTTGCTGAGATGGCCTTTTGGGACGTTTGTGTACAAACTGGTCTGCTTTGTACTGAAAACGTGTGCTCTTGCACATATCCACGCACGCTCGCTCGCACTCACATACACGCGCACACACACGCACACACTTGTACTCTCTCTCTCCCTCTCTCTTTCTCTCTCTCTCTCTCTCTCTCTCTCACACACACACACACACACACACACACACACACATACACACACACTCACGAGTGAGTTTTCGTTTCTGTATTCACACACACACATATATATACACGCACACAAACACAGACAGACAGACAGACAGACAGACTGACAGACCGACAGGAACATTCTCATCATCACCATGAAGGAAAAACGTTAACGTTTTAACACCAAAGCAAAATGGCGTGTTGATCCCACGCCGCTCATTTCGGGTTTATGTGCAGGCTTAAGGCGTGTGTTGTGATCGTTCATGATCTTCTCCATCACATGGCACCTGTGACGTTAGTGCATATGGAATTCATTCCGAGCACGGAGACGTCATCTTGAGAAACTGAAACTGAAACTGAAACTCATTTCGGCTTTTGAACACTCTGCCAACCTCAGGTTCATTCACTCGAAGTCCCAGAATTAGACATGTCAAGTGGCTTCGTGGCCACCCGCCAGAGGACACTCCGCACTGCTGTGGACTCACCTTGGTGGAGTTCAAGAATGCCAGTTTTGATCTAACAGTACTTAGGACACTGCCAAATACGCCCCTCACTGTTGACAATGCTCGCTCAGTCGTGGATCCAGACTGAGTGAAAGATCACTCCAATAAGACCTCTCAGAGCAAGTTTCCTACATCTCTTTCTCTCTTCATGTCTCTTCTGAGACCTGACTTTACAGCTCTCCTGTGTGCGCTGTAGATTTTGCCAGTCAAATTGTGAGTTGTATACGACGGCTGACTTAGATCCCAGGAGTGTGGTAAGATTGATTTGGCATTGACTGGAGACTGACTGCTGGTCGTCATTGACCGCTCTTTCTGTTTCCTTCACAAGACAAACACGGTCTTCTGGTCTGTGCTTGCCATGTTCTCTCTGCCGGTCAAATAAGGTCCAGCTTTCTCTGTCTGCTATGGTTTTGTCATTGACCTGACAGGGTTTTGTTTTATCTGTCTGCTATTATTTTCTCTACGGGTTAAACAGGGTCTAGTTTTTGTTTGTCTTCTATGTTATCTCTACCAGTCAAAGACGGTCTAGTTTTGCCTCTGTGTTTTCTAACCAACCAGGTCTAGTTTTGTCTGTCATCTGTTTTTTCTACCGGTCAAACAGGGTCTGGTTTTGTCTGTGTTTTTTGTCAAACGATCGGGGTCTACTTTTGTCTGTCTTTTGTGTTCACTCTACTGATCAGTGAGTGTGTAGTTTTATCTGTGTTTTCTGTCTATCCAACAGGGTCTAGTTTTCTTCGTCAGGTTTTCTCTATTGATCAGATAGAGCAGGGTTTAGTTTTGTCTGTTTTCTCTATTGGTCAAACGGGGTGTCGTTTTGTCTATCTGCTATGTTTTCTGAACAGTTCAAACAGGGTCTAGCTTTGTCTGTCTACTGTGTTTTTGTACCAGTCACACTGGGTCTAGTTTTGTATGCCCGCTATGTTTTTGTCACTGGTCAGAAATGGTCTAGTTTTGTCTGTCTTCTCTCTGTTGGTCAAACAGAATCTAGTATTGTATGCACGTTGTGTTTTTGTCACTGATCAAACAGGGTATATTTTTGTTGATGTTTTCTCTACTGGTCAAACATGTCTAGTTTCTAGTTTTGTCTATCTGGTATGTTTCCTCTGCTGGTCAGATGGGGTGTACTTTTGTCTGCTGTATTTCCATACTAGTGAAATAGGGTCTAGTTTTGTGAACTGTGTTTTATCTACTGGTCAAACAGGATCTGGTTTTGTATGTCTGCTATGTTGTCTTCACTTGTTGAACACGTCAAGTGGCTTTGTGGCCACCCACCAGAGGACACTCCGCACTGCTGTGGACTCACCTTGTTGGAGTTTAAGAGTGCCAGTTTTGATCTGACAGTACTTAGGACACTGCCAAATAAGCCCCTTACCATTGACTATGCTCGCTCAGTCGTGGATCCAGACTGAGCGAAAGATCACTCCAATAAGACTTCTCAGAGCAAGTTTCCTACATCTCTTTCTCTCTTCATGTCTCTTCTGAGACCTGACTTTACAGCTCTCCTGTGTGCGCTGTAGATTTTGCCAGTCAAATTGTGAGTTGTATACGACGGCTGACTTTGACCCGGGAGTGTGGTAAGATTGCTTTGGCATTGACTGGAGACTGACTGCTGGTCGTCATTGACCGCTCATTCTGTTTCCTTCACAAGACAAACACGGTCTTCTGGTCTCTGCTTGCCATGTTGTCTCTGCTGGTCAAATAAGGTCCAGCTTTCTCTGTCTGCTATGGTTTTGTCATTGACCTGACAGGATTTTGTTTTATCTGTCTGCTATTTTTTTTTCTCTACTGGTTAAACAGGGTCTAGTTTTGTTTGTCTTCTATGTTATCTCTACTGGTCAAAGACGGTCTAGTTTTGCCTCTGTGTTTTCTAACCAACCGGGTCTAGTTTTGTCTGTCATCTGTGTTTTTTCTACTGGTCAAACAGGGTCTGGTTTTGTCCGTGTTTTCTGTCAAACCAACGGGGTCTACTTTTGTCTGTCTTTTGTGTTCCCTCTACTGATCAGTGAGTGTGTAGTTTTATCTGTGTTTTCTGTCTAACCAACAGGGGTCTAGTTTTCTTCGTCAGGTTTTCTCTATTGATCAGATAGAGCAGGGTTTAGTTTTGTTTGTTTTCTCTATTGGTCAAACGGGGTGTCGTTTTGTCTATCTGCCATGTTTTCTGAACAGTTCAAACAGGGTCTAGCTTTGTCTGTCTACTGTGTTTTTGTACCAGTCACACTGGGTCTAGTTTTGTATGCCCGCTATGTTTTTGTCACTGGTCAGACATGGTCTAGTTTTGTCTGTCTTCTGTGTTTTCTCTGTTGGTCAAACAGGATCTAGTATTGTATGCCCGCTGTTTTCGTTACACAGACCAGGCATTGAGGAAGAGTGGGGTAGGAAACATCGGTTTTACAATACTTTTTACGCATCATCCGTTTCGTCATAAGCATCTTTCATAAACAATGTAGCTAGTAAGTTATAGAGGTCGTGGAGAGAGAGAGAGAGAGAGAGAGAGAGAGAGAGAGAGAGAGACATGGACAGACAGACAGACAGAAACAGAGACAGAGAGACAGAGACATGGAAACAGAGACAGAGACAGACAGACTGACAGACAGACAGACAGACAGACAGACAGACTGACAGACAGACTGACAGATAGATAGAGTACCTTAAAACAAAATCTTCAATAAATAATTCTCACTGTACTTTCGTCATTATCTGATGTTTCAAAGTTTGAAACAAATTTAATCTAAGTTAGGATAAACACCGGGAAAAATCCTAGCAAAACGTTTTGACATTTTCAGCCACCCTGATCCAAGTAATGGATGCTGCATTGTCCAATTTAAGACCAGCGCTTGCGCTGTGTACTGATGGACATCTGTGGAGCAAGCCTAGTGAAGATCTCTTGACAAACAGTCGAGGAATCTTGGCAGACACGGTTTGTCTAGAAACTGAGTTCTAAGCAATCTCCACGAGATCTGAAACAATTTACTCGTGTTAGAGGAAGATTGAAAGAGGAGGGTTAGAGACAGCGAAAAAAAGAAAAAGAAGAGAGAGAGAGAGAGGTGGGGGGAGGGAGAGAAAGAGAGAGAGAAAGAGAGAGAGAAAGGAGAGAGAGAGAGAGAGAGAGAGACAGACATACAGACAGAGACAGACAGACATGCAGGCAGATAGACACAGACAGACAGACTCAGAAAGAGACTAGGAGAGAGAGACAGACAGACAGAAAGACAAACAGACAGAGTGAGAGAGTGAGACAGACAGACAGACATACAAACAGAGAGACAGACAGACAGAGAGAGAAAGAAAGAAAGAAAGAAAGAGAGAGAGAGACAAACAGACAGAATGAGAGAGGGACTGAGAGAGAGAGACAGAGAGAAAGAGACAGACAGACAGAGACAGAGAGACAAACAGAGACAAAGACAGACAGACAGACAGACAGAGACAGAAACAAGGACAAAGAGAATGTCTTAAAACAAAATCTTCAATAAAAAAAATCTTACTGTACTCTCATCACTATCTCACTATCTGATGTTTCAAAGTTTGAAACAAATTTAATGTAAGTTAGGATAAACACCGGGAAAAATCCTAGCAAAAATTTTGACATTTTCAGCCACCCTGATCCAAGTAATGGATGCTGCATTGTCCAATTTAAGACCAGCGCTTGCGCTGTGTACTGATGGACATTTGTGGAGCAAGCCTAGTGAAGATCTCTTGATAAACAGTCGAGGAATCTTGGCAGACACGGTTTGTCTGGAAACTCAGTTCTAAGCAATCTCCACGAGATCTGAAACAATTTACTCGTGTTAGAGGAAGATTGAAAGAGGAGGGTTAGAGACAGCGAAAAATAGAAAAAGAAGAGAGAGAGAGAGAGGGGGGGGAGGGAGAGAAAGAGAGAGAGAAAGAGAGAGAGAAAGGAGAGAGAGAGAGAGAGACAGACAGGCAGACATACAGACAGAGACAGACAGACATGCAGGCAGATAGACACAGACAGACAGACAGACTCAGAGAGAGACTAGGAGAGAGAGACAGACAGACAGACAGAAAGACAAACAGACAGAGTGAGAGAGTGAGACAGACAGACAGACATACAAACAGAGAGACAGACAGACAGAGAGAGAAAGAAAGAAAGAAAGAAAGAGAGAGAGAGAGAGACAAACAGACAGAATGAGAGAAGAACTGAGAGAGAGAGAGACAGAGAGAAAGAGACAGACAAACAGAGACAGAGAGACAAACAGAGACAAAGACAGACAGACAGACAGACAGAGACAGAAACAAGGACAAAGAGAATGTCTTAAAACAAAATCTTCAATAAAAAAAATCTTACTGTATTCTCATCACTATCTCACTATCTGATGTTTCAAAGTTTGAAACAAATTTAATGTAAGTTAGGATAAACACCGGGAAAAATCCTAGCAAAACATTTTGACATTTTCAGCCACTCTGATCCAAGCAATGGATGCTGCATTGTCCAATTTAAGACCAGCGCTTCCATTGTGTACTGATGGACATCTGTGGAGCAAGCCTAGTGAAGATCTCTTCACAAACAGTCGAGGAATCTTGGCAGACACGGTTTGTCTACAAACTCAGAAGCAGTCTCCACGAGATCTGAAACAATTTACTTGTGTTAGAGGAAGATTGAAAGAGGAGGGTTAGAGACAAAAAAAAGAAAAAGAAGAGAGAGAGGGAGAGGAGAGAGAGACAGAGAGAGAGAGAGAGACAGAGAGAGGCAGACAGACAGACAGACAGACAGACTCAGAGAGAGACTAGGAGAGAGAGAGACAGACAGACAAAGTGAAAGAGAGAGAGATACAAACAGAGAGACAGACAGACAGACAGAGAAAGAGAAAAAAAGAAAGAAAGAAAGAAAGAAAGAGAGAGAGAGTGTGTGTGACAGACAGAGAGACAGACAGAATGAGAGAGAGAGACTGACAGAGAAAGAAAGAAAGAGAGACAGAGACAGACAGACAGACAGACAGACAGAGACAGAAACAAGGACAGAGAGAACGTCTTAAAACAAAATCTTCAAAAAAAAATCTTACCGTACTCTCATCAGTATCTCACTATCAGTTGTTTTTAAAGTCTGTCTCTGTGTCTCTGTCTCTGTTGTCTATCTTCTCTCTCTCTCTCTCTCTCTCTCTCTCTCTCTCTCTTCTCTCTCTCTCTTCTCTCACATTCATTACAAAAGCGCGTTTTGTACGTCACTCGTAAAAGGATTTATGGTTTTGAATGACCTCTTGTCATGGAGACGGTTTGGAGAACTTGTTGACAGCGTCGGAACCGAGGACCACTCTCACTTTTATTAAAAGATTTGTCTCTGTCTGTCTCTCTGTCTGTTTCTGTCTGTCTGTCACACACACACACACACACACACACACACACACACACACACACACACACACACACACACACACACGCACGCACACACACACACACACACACGCACGAAACCACGCACGCACGCAGCACACGCACACACACACACACATACACACACACACGCATACACACACACTCTCTGTCTGTCTGTCTGTCTCACTCTCTGTCTCTCTCTCTCGCTCTCCTTCCGTTCTCTCTTTCTGTCTCCTTGAAAGAACGCATCTTGAACATCACTCTTAAAAAAAAGGTTTATAGTTTTAATTGTCTTTTCTAATCATGGAGGTTTCATGGAGCACTCTTTGACCAGATCAGAACCGATGAGCGCTCTTGCTTGCACTGAAAATGACACCAGATGATATCAATGCCACATGTATAGTCCACATCAAACACTTATCGTGGCGATGAATAATAATACATGTAGATCTTCTTTTTTATAATGATGAATGTAGAAGAAACGGGAGAGGTGAGACTGAGCGTATACATTTATGAAGCATAAACATATTCATCAAAAATATCAACAGCTAATAACACAAATAATCATGTGACAAATGCAAGTCTTTCATGTACACATGCGTGTGCATATGAAATCAGTCACACGCACATACACACAGAGACACAGAAACAGTCACACAGACACAGACAACACACACACACACATACACGCAAGCACGCACACACACACTCTGTCTTTTTCTGTCTCTCTTCCTCTAACCCTTAACCTTAAAAAGGTTGAAGTGAAATATATTTTTAAGCAAAGCGAGGATAGATGGTATACTTTCATAACAACTAAAACAGATTTTGAACATTGCTGGAGGTTTCTGGTAAGCAGCTGAAAAAAATCTTGCAAACACATTTTTGTTTTATTCACACACACGCACACACATACAGACACACACACACACGCGCGCGCCGCGCTCTCGAGCGCACACACACACATACATACACGCACACTCAATCACTTATTAACACACAACACACACACACACAACACACACACACACACACACACACAACACACACACACACATATATACACACACATACACACACACATAAAACACACACATCACGCACACATCATTACACACACCAAACTTTTCTCTCTCTCTCTCTCTCTCTCTGTCTCTCTGTCTCTCTGTCTCTCTCTCTCTTTAGCTCTAGTGGGAAGCCTGCTGCTTTGACATTGAGGCAAAGAGAATCGTCTCCTTCAGACGTCAGTAATCCCATAATGGGTGTATATTATTCCTTGCCTGTCCTCTTGTCCTTGAGCCGAAGCCGTGGATTCAGTAGTTTCAGTTTGAATTTCAGTTTTCCCATAGACGGTGTCAGCATTCAAGAAGATGAAAAGCATTCTTACCAACAAACGCGCCTATCAGTTAACATCAGGAAGAGAGTTCTTGAATGTTATATAGAACCAATACTGTTGTATGGATGTGAGGCGTGGACAGTCAACAAGCAAAGCCAGAACAAGATTGAGGCAGCCGAGATGTGGTTTCTGAAAAGAATGTTGAGAGCTCCATGGACAGCAAAGAAAACAAACGAGACAGCCTTGATGGAGGCAGACACAAGTAGATCATTCATAAGGAAGATTAGGAAAAGACAGGCAAAATTTATAGGCCATTTTATGAGGAAAGGGGAATTGGAGCACCTGGTCACAACGGGAAAGCTGGAGGAAAAAGAGCACCGGGTAGACCCAGGGAGAAGATACTAGACGGACTTGCAGAGTGGCTGAAGACAAAGAGGGTGGAAGAGATGTTTGATGCAACAAGAGATAGAGACAGATGGAAGTCCATAATCGCCAACGCCATGCGGCAAGGCACCTGATGATGATGATGGTGTCAACATACTAAAAAATTCCACATACAACAATAACATTGCAGGAGGCATTTGACGGGAAAAGGTCCAAAATATTCATGTGATGTTCTAAGCCGCTCATAAACCCTTGTTGCCAGTGAGGTCTTGGGGTCTTAGATGATTTATTTATATAGTTTTATTTGTCACGACGAATTCACTATGTGAAATTCATGCTGTACCCCCGTGGGGATACTGGAGGCTCTTTCAGTATAAATAGTATCTCCACCTTCTGGAAAGTCTGTGCTAGAAATTTCCTCTTTTCTGCCCCCTTCTTTGGTTCTGCCTTTTCCTTTGCTTTCTGTCATTTCTTCCTATTATTTTCTGACTTGCTGGTCCATTCACCTGTATTATGTTTGATAAAGTCTTATGTACTTTCTCGTAGGATTGATTATTGGATAACATGTAGTTAGGTGCATTTTTTGGCTCAAGGGAAATGCGATGTGCGGAAGCCATTTTAGGCAATTTAGGTCCGTTTTCATGTATCACTGTATGCTTTAGTTTCCTTAGTTATGTTTAAATTTGTATTCAGGTATTTTTTATTCTTATCTCTTGTGTGATAAACTGGTGTGAGTGGTCAACGCCAGGGGCATATGTATAGATTATGTGCGCGAATGCATTGATATGTGTACTTTATTTTCCGTGTCCTGTTTTTTCCTGTTGAAGTATTCTGTGTTTTAAAACTGGTTATAACCTTGATATGGCTCTACGCAGTCGGCTGGGCTTTAAACAAAGATAACAGTAATTCATTGCTGCTCTCCCCAGGGGAGGCGAGTCGCCGCAGTGCAGTGCCACCAGTTTGTTACGTTTTGTTTTTCTTATGCTTTTATTTCTGTTTACCCCTAGAAGTGGATTTTTCTGCAGAATTTTACCAGGGACAGATTTTCTGTTGTCGTAGGATCTTTAACTTCGCAAAGCGCGTCTTACACACGGTTTATCGTCTCATGCAAGAGACTTATACATAGACCACCATTTAGGATCTAGTGAGGGCAGAATGAGAAGAATCCTATTCGATCAATGAAGCGAACCTGGGTTTTTCGCTTCCCAGGCAGGTGTTCTAACCGTTAGGCCACACACTCCACTGTTCCTCTCTTGTCTGTCCTTGCATATATATGTATGTCTCCATGGTATTCTGTGGCAGCCATCGCATAATTCGTAGGGAAAACTTTGTTATAGCTACGTGCATTACTTGAACATTGTTTTGTTCAACAAATTTTCATGGAAATGTGTGCTTTAAAAAAGTTACATGCTTGTCCCCAGCAGCTAAGGGCCCTGTTCGGGTTAACAAGATTTTCCACTGCCGCAGTTTGTCCCTAAGCGCAACTGACCGGGCTTCTTTTTTCTGGCTTGGTAAAAAAAGCCTGCCTGTCTGTGCTGGTTGAACAACACAAACCACCGTTCTCCGGTCTGTTTAGCTGATTCGATTATCTGTGTTGCAACGTTGCTGCACTTTCCCCGTCGTCCACCCATCTCCCCACCCTCACCCGTCGTCCATCCATCTCCCCACCCTCACCCTTCCCCCTCCCTCCGCGCCTTCACTCAATATTCGGTCATGAAGTAACGGCCACTATAATGTCACTTACAGCCTTGGTACGACACAGTGTTTGCGCTGTGCAGTGAGCCCGCATCACCAGTATCAACAACACAATGTTTGTGCTGTAGCCCACATCACCATTATCAACAACACAATGTTTGTGCTGTAGCCCACATCACCATTATCAACAACACAGTGTTTGTGCTGTAGTCCACATCACTACAACACATGTTGACTGTAGCCACATCACATATCAAAAACACAATGTTTGTGCTGTAGCCCATCATATACAAACACAGTGTTACACTGTAGCCCACATCCATTATCAACAACACAATGTTTGTGCTGTAGCCCACATCACTATTATCAACAACACAATGTTTGCACTGTAGCCCACATCACCATTATCAACAACACAGTGTTTACTGTAGCCCACATCACCATTATCAACAACACAGTGTTTGTGCTGTAGCCCACATCACCATTATCAACAACACAGTGTTTGTACTGTAGCCCACATCACCATTATCAACAACACAGTGTTTGTGCTGTAGCCCACATCACCATTATCAACAACACAGTGTTTGTACTGTAGCCCACATCACCTATCAACAACACAATGTTTGTACTGTAGCCCACATCACCTTATCAACAACACAGTGTTTGTACTGTAGCCCACATCACCATTATCAACAACACAGTGTTTACTGTAGCCCACATCACCATTATCAACAACACAGTGTTTGTTCTGTAGCCCACATCACCATTATCAACAACACAGTGTTTGTACTGTAGCCCACATCACCATTATCAACAACACAGTGTTTGTCTGTAGCCCACATCACCATTATCAACAACACAGTGTTTGTATTGTAGCCCACATCCCCGGTAAGTAGCCCAATCACATATCACAACACGTGTTTGTTTTGTAGCCCACATCACCATTATCAACAACACAGTGTTTGTTTTGTAGCCCACATCACCATTATCAACAACACAGTGTTTGTTTGTAGCCCACATCACCATTATAAACACACATGTTTGACATAGCCCACTACCATACAACACAGTGTTTTTGTACACATCCATATCAACAACACAGTGTTTGTTTTGTAGCCCACATCACCATTATCAACAACACAGTGTTTGTTTTGTAGCCCACATCACCATTATCAACAACACAGTGTTTGTTTTGTAGCCCACATCACCATTATCAAAGTCAAAGGAGTCCCTGGGGAAAGTGAAAGTGGGGGACAGCATGTAGAGACCTGGAAATGCTATTGTTACTCTTATTTTTGTTCAAAGCCCAGCCGACCGCGTAGAGCCATATCAGGGCTATAACCGTTTCAAAATATACGATACTTCAACATGTGAAAAAAAAAGAAAATTAAGTACACGTATTCGCGAACATAATCGAAGGAGATGCCCCTGGTGTTGACCGTCCAATTTATCATACAGGGGATTTAAAAAACACATCTGAATACAAACTTAAGCATACCTAAGGACACCAAATCATATATAAAAACGGGCACAAATTACCTAAAATTGCTTCCACATATCTCACCACCCTAGAGCCAAAAATGCACTTAATACATGTACCCAATTATCAATCTTAAGAAAACGTACGTAAGACTTTATCGAACACATACAGGTGAATGGACCAACAAGGCAGAAAATGATAGGAAGAAATGACAGAAAGCAAAGGAATAAGTCAGAAACAAAGAGAGTGACAGAAAAGAGGAAATTTCTCGCACAGAGTTTCCAGGTGGGATACTGTTTACACTGAGAGCCCCCGGTATCCCCACGGGGGAAGGCCTGGAGATGCAGTCTTGTGGAGTTAGGAGTATGTTCATTGGGGGGGGGGGGGGGTTCATTGCGCTCGGACGATTTTATAGGCGTTTCACCCAACTCGCCAGCAGTTTCTGACAGACTCTTTTTAAGTCTGCACAAAATCCTTTGCTCTTACAAGGTCTTGAACAGAGGAAAGGAACGGGACTTATGAAACGGTGGCACTATAGGATGATTGGTGCATTAACCCTTTGACTCCCGCACCCTATCCACCAAGTGCAAAAACTAAACGCTTTGACTCCCTCACTAAATCCACCAGCTTCCTGCAGGAAGCTGGTGGATAGAGTGAGGAAGTCAAAGGGTTAGATTTTTTTTTGGCATGGTTGACAATGCAGGATGCAGGTCGACAGAGTTCGGAAGTCAAAAGGTTAAGAGAGGCAGAGAACAAGACAGCTTCTATGTTGTGGAGTGGATTTGAACTCAAGACTTGAGATCTTCAGTCCATAGTCGACAATGATAATGGTAAGAACAATACTGATAATGATAATAACTATTCAACACGATTTTAATATTTCTCCATCACTCAATTTGGCTCAGTGCGGCTTAGTTTGTAATCATCATCGTCATGTGCTCTGCCGCATGGCGTTAACGATCATTGTTCTCCATACAAATCTATCCCTTGTCGCTGCAAGTACATCTCTCACCCTCTCCGTCCTCAGCCACCCTGCAAGTCCATCCAATATTTTCTTTCTGAGTTTACCTGGTGCTCTCTTTCTCGTCCAGCTTTCCTCAATTTGTAATGTAACAAAACAAACAAACAAACAAACAAACAAAATATTGTCGTATAGATTACGTCATCTTCAGACACACACATCTCCACCACCACCACCACTACCACGTCGACGACGGCGGCAATGACGACATCGACGACGACAATTACCACACCACCATAACAACAACAACTGCAATAACAACAACAACAACAACAACAACAACAACAGCAACAACAACAACAAACAGCACAAACAAACCCTGCATTAATTCCAAGTTTGCAGAGCCTAGTCACAGTCCTAGTGTTTCCTGTAGTTTTCAGTAATTAGAGAACATTCAGTTCCCAGCAGTCATTCCTCGAAAAGCTCGTGCTCACAGTTTATGTTAGGCTTCATTTATATATAGTACTTGTGTGCGTCATCTTTTTGCGAATCAAGATTATGTTTCCTTCACACAAACAAACACACACACACACACACACACACACACACACACAACACACACACACACACACACACACACACCACGCACGCACGCACCACACACACACACACACACACACACACACACGCACGCACGCACGCACGTACACACACACACACACACGCACGAATGCACGCACGCACACACACACACATGCACGCATACACACACACATACTCTCTCTCTCTCACACACACACACTATATACACGCACGCACACACGTCTCTCTTTCTTCTGTCTCTGTCTTTCTGTGTCTGTCTCTGCCTCTGTCTCTGTCTATCCCCGTCTGCCTTTGTCTGTAAGTCTGTCTGTTTGTTCTCTGTCTCTGTGTGTCCGTCTGTGTCTGTCTGTCTATGTCTGTTTGTCTGTGTCTCTGTCTCTTTGTGTCTCTGTGTCTGTCTGTCCGTCTGTGTCTGTCTGTCTGTGTCTGTCTCAGTCTGTCTGTCTGTCTCTCCTCTGTCTCTCCCCTTTTTCTTTCTCTCTCTCTTTTTCTCACACAAACATACACAGACTCACCCACCCATCTAGATTGTGAAGCCAGGCAAAGAGCGCGCGTCTCTTCAGTCAGTTTTCATGAAACACTGACCATCACCTCATAGGGTGTTGACATTTCATTAGCAGATTCTTTTTACACTCTGTATAAGCAGCTCGCCTTTTGCTTCTCCCCCCACCCCCCACTTCATATTCTTTTTCCATAGAATGTCTTTATTATGACTTCTATTCTTGCTTGCCTGGATGCGTTTTCTTTCTTTGCTTCCAGGAAAAGGCTTAACTCCATAGTATTTATCTATCGATTTGTTGTCACAGACGAAGTGTAGGGGTCTTATAGAAGGAAGATTATCTTGAGACCAGTTGGGTTCTGTTCTGCTGCATGCATGAAATTATTGAAGCAGACATATTCCAAAGGAATAGAGAGGTGGCTTTGTGGATAAAACGCCAGTGTGGGAAGTGAGAGAAGCCAGCGGTTTAAAAACACCAGTCTGGGAAGTGAAAAAATCCAGAAGTTTAAAAACACGATAGTCTGGGAAGTGAGAGAAGCCAGAGGTTTAAAAAAGCCAGTGTGGGAAGTGAGAAAAGTCAGATGTTTAAAAACACCAGTATGAGAAGTGAGAGAAGTCAGATGTTTAAAAACACCAGTATGAGAAGTGAGAGAAGCCAGATGTTTAAAAACACCAGTATGAGAAGTGAGAGAAGCCAGAGGTTTAAAAACACCGGTATGAGAAGTGAGAGAAGTCAGAGGTTTAAAAACACCGGTATGAGAAGTGAGAGAAGTCAGATGTTTAAAAACACCAGTATGAGAAGTGAGAGAAGTCAGATGTTTAAAAACACCAGTATGAGAAGTGAGAGAAGTCAGATGTTTAAAAACACCAGTATGAGAAGTGAGAGAAGTCAGATGTTTAAAAACACCAGTATGAGAAGTGAGAGAAGCCAGATGTTTAAAAACACCGGTATGAGAAGTGAGAGAAGTCAGATGTTTAAAAACACCAGTATGAGAAGTGAGAGAAGTCAGATGTTTAAAAACACCGGTATGAGAAGTGAGAGAAGTCAGATGTTTAAAAACACCGGTATGAGAAGTGAGAGAAGTCAGATGTTTAAAAACACCGGTATGAGAAGTGAGAAAAGCCAGATGTTTAAAAACACCGGTATGAGAAGTGAGAAAAGTCAGATGTTTAAAAACACCGGTATGAGAAGTGAGAGAAGTCAGATGTTTAAAAACACCGGTATGAGAAGTGAGAAAAGTCAGATGTTTAAAAACACCGGTATGAGAAGTGAGAGAAGCCAGATGTTTAAAAACACCGGTATGAGAAGTGAAAAAATCCAGAAGTTTAAAAACACGCCAGTCTGGGAAATAAGAGAAGTCAGAGGTTTAAAAACGTCAGTCTGGGAAGTGAGAGAAGCCAGAGATTTAAAAACGCCAGTGTGGAAAATGAGAGAAACCAGAGGTTTAAAAAACACCAGTGTGGGAAGTAAGAGAAACCAGAGGTTTAAAAAACATCAGTGTGGGAAGTAAGAGAAGCCAGAGGTTTAAAAAACACCAGTGTGGGAAGTAAGAGAAGCCAGAGGTTTAAAAAACACCAGTGTGGGAAGTAAGAGAAGCCAGATGTACAAAAACACCAGTGTGGGAAGAGAGAGAAGCCAGAGGTTTAAAAAACACCAGTGTGGGAAGAGAGAGAAGCCAGAGGTTTAAAAACACCAGTGTGGGAAGAGAGAGAAACCAGAGGTTTAAAAAACACCAGTGTGGGAAGTAAGAGAAACCAGAGGTTTAAAAAACACCAGTGTGGGAAGTAAGAGAAACCAGAGGTTTAAAAAACACCAGTGTGGGAAGTAAGAGAAGCCAGAGGTTTAAAAAACACCAGTGTGGGAAGTGAGAGAAGCCAGAGGTTTAAAAAAACAACCAGTGTGGGAAGTAAGAGAAGCCAGAGGTTTAAAAAACACCAGTGTGGGAAGTAAGAGAAGCCAGAGGTTTAAAAAACACCAGTGTGGGAAGTAAGAGAAGCCAGAGGTTTAAAAAACACCAGTGTGGGAAGTGAGAGAAGCCAGAGGTTTAAAAAACACCAGTGTGGGAAGTGAGAGAAGCCAGAGGTTTAAAAAACACCAGTGTGGGAATGAGAGAAACCAGAGGTTTAAAAACGCCAGTGTGGGAATTGAGAGAAGCCAGAGGTTTAAAAACACCAGTCTGGGAAGTAAGAGAAGCCAGAGGTTTAAAAACGCCAGTCTGGGAAGTAAGAGAAGCCAGAGGTTTAAAAACACCAGTGTGAAAAGTGAGAGAAGCCAGAGGTTTAAAAATGCCAGTCTAGGAAGTGAGAGAAGTCAGAGGTTTAAAAAATGCCAGTCTAGAAAGTGAGAGAAGCCAGAGGTTTAAAAACACCAGTGTGGGAAGTAAGAGAAGCCAGAGGTTTAAAAAACACCAGTGTGGGAAGTGAGAGAAACCAGAGGTTAAAAAACACCAGTGTGGGAAGTGAGAGAAGCCAGAGGTTTAAAAACACCAGTGTGGGAAGTAAGAGAAGCCAGAGGTTTAAAAACACCAGTGTGGGAAGTAAGAGAAGCCAGAGGTTTAAAAACGCCAGTGTGGGAAGTGAGAGAAGCCAGAGGTTTAAAAACACCAGTGTGGGAAGTAAGAGAAGCCAGAGTTTAAAAACGCCAGTGTGGGAAGAGAGAGAAGCCAGAGGTTTAAAAACTCCAGTGTGGGAAGAGAGAGAAGCCAGAGGTTTAAAAACACCAGTGTGGGAAATAAGAGAAGCCAGAGATTCACGGTTTAAGTCCTGATTGGACAACGAATTTTCTCGCTCTTCTGTGCACTGGGCAGTTGATAGTGGTTTAAATGAGGTCTTTTGGGTGACATGATTATAAAACTGTATCATGCTTCGATTGTATTATTGGTTCAAAAAACTCAATTGGATACTGATGGACCAAGAATTCACTGTGAAACGAAAGATCATCAACCAAGCACTGGTTTGTTTCAACACTAACACTGCGCAGACTTCTGTTCATATTGAAACGAAAAATCATCAACCAGACAAACACTGGTTTGTTTCAATACTAACACTGCGCAGACTCCTGCAGCGTGGAATAGAAATTTTCTGGGCTTTGCCTGAATCGGAGATCATATACATTTGAAGAAATGATAAGGACAAATAGAAAGAGAGTCGAGAAGAATGCGATGGACAGAATGTAGATGATAGAAAAAAGATAGAGACTGCGTGTGAGTGTATGTGTGTGTGTGTGTGTTTGTGTGTGTGTGTGTTTGTTGTGTGTGTGTGTGTGTTTGTGTGTTGTGTGTGTGTGTGTTTGTTGTGTGTGTGTGTGTGTGTTGTTTGTTTGTATGTGTGTGTGTTTGTTTGTGTGTGTGTGTGTTGTTTGTATGTGTGTGTGTTGTTTGTTGTGTGTGTGTTTGTTGTGTGTGTGTGTGTGTTGTGTGTGTGTGTGTGTTGTGTGTGTGTGTGTGTGTGTGTGTGTGTGTGTGGTGTGTGTGTGTAGAGTGTGTGTGTGTGTGTACATGTGTGTGTGTTTTGTATGTGCATGTGTTGTGTGTATGTGTATGTTGTGTGTGTGTGTGTGAGTGTATGTATGTGTGTGGTGTGTGTGTGGCGTGCGTGCGTGCACGTGTGTTTTGTTATTGGGGATGAAGGATGGAGGTTGGGCTAAGGGAATTAAACTGATGGGGATGATAAATTTCGTCATAGAGCGAGAAGGACTTTTGTGCTGGGTTGTCCGTGGGCTGCTTCCTGTGATCTGAATCTATGAGGCGTTGGTACAGTGCATTTAGAGTAGCCCTTTTTTCAGGCCATAGCGGACAAAGAGATACATTTGTCGACAATATAAGTTGTTTCGATTACTGATGCAAAGACAGATATAGAACCCATGCGCTAAATAGGACCCACCTCATGACCTTACCAACGCGTAGGGCTTGTACGCAGATATACGATTTACGCCGTGATAGTTTGAATCAGGGCTTAAAACGTTCCGCGTCTGGGCGGAATTCCGCGATTTCGGTTCGTTAGAAAAACAAAACAAAAACAAACAAACAAACAAACAAAAAAACCAACAAAACCAACAAAAAAAAAAACGAAAGGAGCAAGGCATCCGTGATCGGCTTGCAAGCGTCCGAAATATATCTTCCTGTAATAATTATGTGTTTACAGCAATTTTTATGCACTAAATATCTCTTGAAATTATGTCCAGAAAGCGCGAAATGGAATAGATTTACACTTGGTTTTTAAAAACTTTTCCCGGGGGAGCATGCCCCCGGACCCCCCTAGTTTCAGTAGTTTTCTCCTCCTGTTTTTAGCCCTGTTGAATCTTATCTATCGCTTGACATCTGTGGCGTCAGGGCGTATAGAATTCATTGCGAGTGTTGAGGCGTCATCTTGCCAAACTAGAACTGACAGGTTGCGTTTCTCCATTGTTCATCGGCAGATACAGATCTTTGTCATTTCATTAATTAAATATGTTATCCAGTTTCGGTTTATCTTATTCAGATAGCACATTGGTTTTTGTTTGTTTGTTTTGTTGTTGTTGTTTTTTGTAAGTGAAAGACTTAATCCTAATGCTGGGCGTTTTTTCTTGACGTAAGTCTGCCGTAAAAATTGCACGATTTAGGATTTTGATACGTGTTGACATGGCTAAAAGCAGCTCCAAACAAAAATACGAATGTAAAGGCAGTTAAATACAATTTCAAACAAAGTATATTCAGTAACAAGAGACAGTCGCATGTATTATAAAATATTAATGAATGATAAATGGCAACAACCCCCCTCCCAACAACAACAACAACAACAACCACACACACACACACACACACACACCACACACACACACACACACACACACACACACACACACACACACACACACACACACACACACACACACACAACACAAACAAAAACAAAAACAAAAAAAACAACAAAAAACCAAACAAACAAAAATCCAACAAAAACAAAATAAACAACAAATACAAACAAACAAACAAACATAACAAAAACAAGACTCCTTTGCCATCTTGAATACATTGAAAGCCTGTTATTTAAAGATACATGAAAAAGATACAAACTTAAGATCTCTCCAATAAAGAATTGTCATCAGAATTATTGATGCTAACTGTGAACTTGCCAAAAGACCCCGGACAACCAAACACTGACGCGTCTTTCTGCTGGGCCAGATCTGTGGAGCAAATATGGCGAAGATGTATCTACAAACAATCGAGAAATCTTTACAGGCACACTTAACCTGGATACTTCAGACACAGTCTCCATGGATCTGAAGCAATTTGCCCGTCTTAAAAGGAAATGAGAAAGAGAAGAGAGAGAAAGAGAGAGAGACAGACAGACAGACAGACAGAGACAAGGGAGGGAAAGAGAGAGAGAGAGAGAGAGATAGACAGACAGATAAACAGACAGACAGACGGAGAAAAAGACAGAGAAAGAGAAGGACAGCAGCCAGCCCAGCCAGCCAGACAGACAGAGGGAGAGACAGACAGACAGACAGACAGACAGAGAAACAGAAAGACAAAGAGAGTAAGAGAGAGAGAGAGAAGGAGAGAAAGATTATATATATATATATATATAGAGGGAGAGAGAGAGAGAGGAGAGAGAGAGACGGAGACAAACACGACAGACAGACCGAAGTCAGACAGACAAACAGACAGAGAAACAGGGAGAGAGACAGAGAGAGAAAGAGAGAGACAGAGACAGAGACAGACAGAAACACAGACAGAGAGTTTAAAAAAGTATTCGAGACGTGCTTGCCCCATGAGATGTCTGCAGTGCCTGGTTCACAGGATTGTTAGTTATGTAATCTTGGTTGCGATTTGATTTGCCCAGTAAGAACAGTCTCACACGTGGCAAGTTGCTACTGGCAATAACCACATTTGCAGATGTAACTGCAAAGCTTGCATGCCTATCGCTCCCAACAGTACGTCGAGCAACTCTTTCTAAGCTAGATCCATATCTGTCTATGAAAATAAAATGTTTAACATTTTTTCTCCTTTTCCTTGGTTGATAGTTTGCAAATCTTTCATAATTCATTTTTTTTGCTTTATCTTTCTAGTTATGATTAAAATGCATTTTACCTTTATCTCAGTATATGTGTAGAGAAGGACTTGTTTTCAAGACTGGTCCAGTGAGATCTAATACCAGTATTTTTGAGTACAAAATGTTTTCAAGTTTCTGTCTCCCTTCCCAATAGAGCTTATTGTTCTGTCCTTCCTTTCAGTTGGAACTTACTGGTCTTAATTGGTAAACAGTGTTTGATTACAGATGAGCTCAAGGATGAGGATGAAGAATATCCATTGCTACAATCATTGATTTGCCACACTGTCCCATTTCCCTATTTCTTGATTCTTTCTGGTATTCAGCATTGAAGAATTTTCTTTATCTGTCCCATTTCCTTCGCCACATTCACCCTTTGACTCCTACTCTCAGTCCATCAGCATACTGTATTGTCAGCCATACTAGCAAAGCAAAAACTGAACCTTTTCATTCCCGCACCCACTCCCCCCCCCCAACTTCCTGCAGGAACCTGGTGGATAGGGTGAGGGAGTCAAAGGGTTAAGCTTTTGCTTTTAGTGGATAGGGTGCAGGAGTCAAAGGGTTAACCATCAAGGAATCTGGAACAGTTTTCACAATGCTGTGACGATCATGATGATGGGGATTATAAATCATGATGCTACAGAGTTCTGTTCTGGATTGAGACAAAGTGAGAAAGCTCTACTCTTCGCTTCCTTTTATAATATATACTGGCGTCAACCAGGCCCGATAGATCAGTTATCTGCAGCGTTGGTCATGAAATTTGAAGAACACCCCCGTTGACGTATCCAGTGAGTGGATGATGCTACTGTGTGATCCCAGTCTCCTGAGCTAGCCCTTTGTACGATCAACTATAGTTAGCAGTCGGATGGGGGTTGAAAAATCCTACAATTAGTTTGGCGGTAATGATGGGATTTGAACCCATAACCTTCTAACGAGTAGTCCGTTGCTCTAACCACTGCACCACGACAACTTGTATTGACAAAGTTATATGGGAAACTGTTACCAGGTACAAACTTGCCATGGACGCCTTAACCCTTTTGACTCCATCACCCTATCCACTAGCATCTTGCATTGTCATCAATGATTCATCATCATCATCATCATCATCATCATCATCATCATCATCATCATGATGTGCCCTGCCGCATGGAGTTGGCGATTATGGCTATCCACGCGAATCTATCCCCTGTCGCTGCAAGTACATTTCCCACCCTCTGTGTCTTCAGCCACCCCAAGTCCGTCCAGTATTTTCTCCCTGGGTCTACCTGGTGTTCTCTTTCCCTCCAGCTTTCTGTTGTGACCGGTGTTCTAGTTCTCCCTTTCCTCATAAAATGTCTTTAAATGTTGCTTGTCTTTTCCTGATCTTCTTTATTAATGATGTTCTTGTGTCTGCCTCCTTCAAGACTGTCTCGTTTGTTTTCTTTGTTGTTCATGGAACTCTCAACATTCTGCTTAGAAACCACATTTTAGCTGCCTCAATTTTGTTCTGGCTTTGCGTGTTGACTGTCCACTCCTCAGACCGTACAACAGTATCGGTTCTATATAACACTCAAGAACTGTCTTCCTGATGTTAATTGATAGGCATTTGTTGGTAATAACGCTTTTCATCTTCCAGAACGCCGTTTTGGCTTGGCCGATTCTGCTGGCCATTTCCGATGTGCACCTACCGTCTGGTGAGATGACCGTTCCCAGACATCCAAACTTATCAACCTGACTCAGAATTGTGCCATTTGCCGTTATTCTGCATGAGGAGATTTCTTGTCCTTCACCGTCTACCATGACTTCAGTCTTCTTGCCATTTACCTCCGGCCCTCCATTTTTGCCCTCCCTTTCTATTATTATTCACAGGGTTTTGTAGGTCCCTCTCACTTTCTGCAATTAGCAGGGTGTCATCTGCGCAACGAATGTTATTTATCAATGATTGCAAAGCAAAAACCTAACCCTTTGACTCCCTCACCCTATCCATCAGCTTCCTGCAGGAAGCTGAAGGATAGAGTGAGAGAGTCTGAGGGTTAAGTTTTTGCAGCTGGTGGTAGATAGAGATGAGTTGAGGAGTTTTGCAGCTGGTGGATAGTGAGAGAGAGTCTGAGGTTAAGTTTTTGCAGCTGGTGGTGAGTGAAATGATGAGGTGATAATCGAGAGTGGTTAAGCAGTGACTAATGTTATATCTCACTCTGTGTTCTTTTAGTTTGATATCTCTTTCTTCTTTCTTTCTTTCTCACTTGAAGCTCTTCGTGTCAGAACATTTGAATTCATGGTAATGTCCATATGTTAATGTTTGCATAATTTCATATCAATTTGAGATACACATCGTTCAGCCTGTGTTGATATGGGACAGTGGCGTTATGAATAAAACATGCAGACTACAAACTTCTCTCCCTTCCCTCCCTCCTTTCCTATCCCCCCCTCACCCGCCTCTTCATCTCCCCCGGCATTTTGGCGGGAATTGATGCAGTCAAGAACTCTGGGTCACTTGGGAATTCTTTTTACTTCTGTCTCTCACAGAACGCTCTGTTGTCGATTGATTTTGCGTTTTTCTCTGTCTGGGGCTCTGTCTAGCGCTTACTTTATCATCCCATCCCACATTCCCAGAGACAGTTTGATATATCAACACGATTTACGGCTTTTGAGTGAGTTCACTGATCTAGGAAACGACTGAAGTGGAGCGCAAATTGACACGCCTGCTTTATCGCTCCATCCCCCCACCCCGACAAAAAAGTTTGATATGTCACTCTCGAAAAACGATTTATGGTTTCTAAGTGACTGAGCCGATGTAGGCAACGTGCGAAGTGGAGCGCAAATTGACTGGGCCGTCACCAAGAAACTCTTGACAGTTTCACTGAAAAGTTTTAAAGGAAGTCAAACCAGCAAGGTGAATTTTCGCATAAAGCTTTCTGTCGCCTTTGATGTTAAGCTTATTTGCAGCAGCGGTCCCTTCTTTCAAATTTTGTGACAGGAGAGAGAGAGAGAGAGAGAGAAAAAAAAGATGAAAGAAAGAAAGAAAGTTTCTCGGTCTATAATGCATCAGTCTGGTTGTTGGATGCGGTCACGTCCTCGTGATATTCTGTGGCAGCGATGGCATTATTCATCATAACATGTTATGATATTATCTTAAAATATCATGATATTATTATGTTATTACTGCTATTGTTATTGTTTATTATTTTTTTTATCATCATCATCATCATCATCATCATCATCATCATCATATTATTATTATTATATTATTATTATTATTATTATCATCATTTGTTATGATATTCTGCCGCAGTTTCAGATTTCTCAGTACAGTGCGCTCGGAATATCTCCATATGCACAAATATTGCAAATGTCATGTGATACAAAAGGACATGCAAAATAACCACAACACATTAAAAGCCTGCGCTTAAACCTTACGCAATGGCAAGATTATGTTTAACTTATGGTTATATATTTTTGTCTGTCATCGTATCAGTTTGTCGCTGAATCAGATTTAGGCGCAGAATCCTATAACACAAGCGCTCACTCGCGCTTGCGCGTGTGCGCGCACACACATACACAAACACATACACAAACACACACACACACAGACACACACACACACTCACTCACACTCACACACACAGCCACAAACCACAGCCACACAGACGAACAG